>JAHRHZ010000249.1:16404723-16468807 GCA_024137785.1 Ginglymostoma cirratum
CCAGACCTGCTGAGCTTTTCCAGCAGCTTTGTTTTTGTTCCTGATTCACAGCATCCACACAGTTCTTTCGGTTTTTAAATCATAGAAATAAGTGGGTCTTTTTTGGTTGGTAGGCAGTGCCTTGTCAGGTACCACAGGGATCGATAGCTGGACCTCAGCTACTCACAATATGTGTTAATGATTTAGATGAGGGAACTGAATGTAATATCTCAAAGTTTTCAGGTGACACAAAGCTGGGTGGAAGGGTGAGCTGTGAGGAGGATGCGAAGATATTGCAGTGTGATTTGGACAGGGTCAGAGAATGGGCAAATCGATGCAGTGTAATGTGAATAAATGTGAGGTTATCCACTTTGGTAGAAGAACTAAGAAGGCAGGTTATTACTTGAATGGCTGTAAATTGAGAGGCAGGAATCTTCAACAAGACCTTGGTGTCCTCGTGCACTAGCTGCTGAGAGTAAGCATGCAGTGCAGCAGGCAGTGAAGAAGGTAAACTGTATGTCGATCTTCATAGTGAGGGGATTCAAGTACAGGAGCATTTGGAACTGTCAATCAAATTACAAACTGAAAGGTACGCCACTGTGACTTTTTAAAATCAGTCAGACAGCAGTAATCCAGCATCAGTAACCCATGGGCATCAGACAGAGTGAAAGAGCAAGCACTGATATTATTTTAAACAAACAGTGTTCAAATTATTTTGACTTCACATATTTAAAGGATTTGAGTTTTAAATGCCTTGACAACTCCCATTAACAGCTCCAATGAGTTCCTCCTCTTTATATGCACGTTCATGTCTAACTATAATAATTTCAAAGGTCATCTCACCTTTTGCAAAGTTATCAGAAGTATACCTTACTTCTTGAAAAGGATTACGCAGCTATCCAAGCACAGTGGGTGGCACACTGGCTGAGTGGTTAGCAATGCTGTCTCTCAGAACTGGGTTTGATTCCACCCTCAGGTGACTGTCTGTGTGGAGTTTGCATGTTCTGCACGTGTCTGCGTGGGTTTCCTCTGGGTGCTCCATTTTCCTCCCACAGTCCAAACATGTACAGATTAGGTGGATTGGCTACATTACACAAAATATCCAGGAATGTGCAGGCTAGGTGGATTAGCCGTGAGAAACATGGGGTTATGGGGATAGGGTAGGAGGTTGGGTCTGGGTGGATGCTCTTTCGAGTGTCAGTGTGGACTCAATGGGCTGAATGGCCTGCTTCCACGCCATAGGGCTTCTATGATTCTACACAACTCCTTGTAGATATGCTTCTACCGGGTTTAATCTGCGCATGTTATGTTCCCCATTTCAAGCTAACGGGAGATAGCTTCTCTTTTATATAGCAATGGCTTCTGTGAACCACAGATGTGCAATCTGAAACACATCCTCCTTCTCCCATATTTCCCTCCAACCCCTACCCCTTAAAAATGGCTGCTGCCATATTCGTGGATGTAATTTCCGGATTCCGACCTCCAGACTATTTTCAAAATGATGGCGAGACATGAAGGAAATTCAGATCTTCATTTCCTGTCATTCAACTAATTATGACCCTCCTTTCTGTCCTTTTCATTTCATAAGGTCTCACTTTGTTCACAAGCCTATTGTGCTGCACTTTAACAAGTGCCTTTTGGAAGTCCAGGTACACACATCGATAGCTTTCATTCCTCACTACCACCTCAAACAAAAACACAAGCAAGATAATTTGGCCTCACCACCCTATGCTGGCTTTTCTCAATTGGACCACATTTTCTCAAGTAATTATTAATTTTGCTCCAAATTATTTTTTCTAGAACATTTCTCACATTGGACGTTAAACGGATTAGCTTGTAGTTTTTTCACACCCTTTGACAAAGAAACATGGAACATTTGCAATTCTCCAGCTCTCTAGCACCACCGCTCTGTCTAAGGAGGATGACAAAATGATGGCCAGTGCCTCTATAGCTTCCAATCTTACTTTTCCCAGCATCCGGCCTCCGATCCAGTCCTTTATCCACTTTAAGTACAGAATGTCTATCGAATATATCCTCCTTATCAATTTTAAAGCTGAAGGTCTGACCTACTTTTTTTTAAAGTTCATTCGCAGGATGTGAACTGGTGAGTGGTTCGGAGGGGAACTTACAGCTAGTGTGGTGTTCCCATGTATCTGCTGCTCTTGTCCTTTTAAATGATAGTGGCTGGGAGTTTGGAAGGTGCTGTCTAAGGAGCCTTGATGAATTGTTGGAATGCATCTTACAGATGCTACACATTGCTGCTACTCAGAGTCAATGGCAGAGGGAGTGGATGTTTGTGAATGCCGACCTAACGTATCAGGTCGTGACTTGCACAGGATCTTTTGCCTCAGTAAAGACAGATGCAAAGTATCCACTTCAAACCTCAACTGTGTCCACTTCTTACAGGAACATAGGAACAGGAGTAGGCCATTTAGCCCTTTGTGCCTGTTCCACCATTCAATGGCTGATCTGTGGCCTAACTCCATATATCTTGGCCCATTTCCCTTAATACCCTTGATTAACAAAAATGTATTTATCTCAGATTTACAATTAACAACTGATCCAGCATCCACTGCTGCTTTTGGAAGAGAGTTCCAAATCGCTACCATCCTTTGTGTGTAGAAGTGTTTCACATGCAAAGGTCTCCTTTTTGGTCCCTAATTGACCACAGTCCTCCTTTTTATAAATCTTTTAACAATTTTTAATCAAAGACTTTTGGAGTCCCTTTTATGTTAGCTGCCAGTTTCTTCTCACAGTCTTTTTGCTTCCCTTATTTGCTTCTTCCAAATCCCCTTAGGGAGCTTATATTTGGCCTCATTCTTACTTGTATTATTCATCTTAAGACGGCTTCAAACATCCTTTTCATGCGTCATAAGAACATAAGAAATAGAAGCAGGAGTAGGCCATCTGGCCCATCGAGCCTGCTTCACCATTCAATAAGATCATGGCTGATCTTTTCATGGACTCAGCTCCATTTACCCACCCGTTTACCATAACCCTTAATTCCTTTACTGTTACTGTACTGTCTTTGCCTTAAAAATATTCAACAAGGTCGCCTCAATTGCTTCTCTGGGCAGGGAATTCCACAGATTCACAACCCTCTGGGTGAGGAAGTTCCACCTCGACTCAGCCCTAACTCTGCTCCCCCTTATTTTGAGGCTATGCCCTCTTGTTCTAGTTTCACCCGCCAGTGGAAACGACATCCCTCCTTCTATCTTATCTATTTCCTTCATCATTTTATACGTTTCTATAAGATCTACTCCCTCATTCTTCGAAATTCCAATGAGCATTATTTTAATATCTCTTTTGGCAGGGAATTCTTGATTTGTTTGCTCCAGCTTCCAACCTTCACAGGAACATACCTTGACTGTTCTTACGCTGGATTGCCCTTTCCATTCTCCATAGACAGCCGAACCTTTATGATGCAATTAGCACTGTTGCCCAAATGTTGCTGATTGACATTTGATCCGCCTGGCCCAGCTCATTTCCAGAAACAAGAACATTGTCGCCCACAGTCAAAAACGTTCGGAATGTGTTCAGCGGGTCTGATTTACATAAACAACTCCAAAGAAATTAAAAATTGTCCACCGCTTTCCAAGGAGAGAACAAAACTGTTCAAGCACATGATGCTATCTGCTTTGCCTGAATAACTTGAGCTGAAAGTCAGTACAGTTCTATTCAGCTGTAAAGATAACACTTATCTTTCGGTTGCAGACGACATCTCCCATTCCATAGCTGACGCCCCTGTATGCTGGAAGATCTGAAATCAATTTTTAAACCTGATAGAATATTTGAACTGATTGTGGGTCACAGCTTCGAGCTCTGTACGCTAAAAGGTTTGCAAAGTATTGTGTGATTCTACATACAGTGAACAGTCCTTGGTAATAGGGGTAAGGTAAACAGTGCAAACTATGAAGAAACGGTTTAGTACATTGGATGTTTCATATCCAGGTTCCCTTTATCTTGACACAAAATCCAGGCTGATGGGGTGAAATAGTTTTACATTAAGCTCTCATAACTTTGTTGTCTTCCATTCAGTGATGTCCCTGCTTGTGCTGGAGTCATCATGGATTGTCATATCCCAATTGTGAGTTCCAAAATCTTTTGCAAAAGGCAGATGCTGTTAGGGGAGGAAGTAGTAAACCAAAGGGCCAGATTAATGCTATGGGGACATGGAGGGATCAGAGAGAGCTAAGGTCAAGGTCAGCTACAATCTGATCTAACGGCAGATCAGGCTTGATATGGTGGGGGGAGATCATCTAGTCCTGTTCCGGTGTCGGACACTACAATTTCAAAGAATACTTAAAGAAGTGCTGGTCTCAGATATACTACGTACAGGCCACGTGAACCTTGCACAAGATCAATCTACTCAACCATCTGCGGAGTGGAATAGAATGTGGGTCACCTTGTGTGTATTTCAGAAAGAACAATTTTATTCCCGTGTAAGAAAACCAGCCAATCAGTGGAAGATCATAAAATCAAACCTGCCCTTTTGGGAAGTAAAACATTGCTTGGTTTAAGTCCAATTCAGAGATAGTAGGAAATGTCGATGCTGGAGAATCTGAGATAACAAGGTGTAGAGCTGGATGAACGCAGCAGGCCAAGCAGCATCAGAGGAGCAGGAAAGCTGGTGTTTCGGGTCTGGACCCTTCTTCCGAAATGGCCAGGGTGGGGGGGGGGGGGGGGAGCGGATGGAAAAAGGGGATTCTGAAATAAATAGAGAGAGGGGGGAGGCGGATGGAAAATGGATAAAGGAGCAGATAGGTGTAGAGGGGACAGACAGGTCAAGGAGGCGGGGATGGAGCCAGTAGAAGTGAGCGTAGGTGGGGAGTTAGGGTGGGGGTTGGTCAGTCAAGGGAAGACGGACAGGTCAAGGAGGTGGGGATGAGGCTGGTAGGTAGGTGGGGGTGGGCATTAAGGTGGGAGGAGCGGATAGGTGGGAGAAAGGACAGACAGGTTAGGGAGGCGGGGACAAACCGGGCTGGTTTTGGGATGCCATCGGGGTGGGGAGATTTTGAAGCTTGTGAAGTCCACATTGATACCATTGGGCTGCAGGATTCCCAAGCGAAATATGAAGTGCAGTTCCTGCAACCTTCGGGTGGCATCGTTGTGGCACGGCAGGAGGCCCAGGATGGACACGTCATCCAAGGAGTGGGAGGGGGAGTTGAAGTAGTTCGCGACTGAGAGGTTCAAGTCCTCTGTGCCGGCCAATTTGTACTGTCACGCGTCTCTGGAAATGCCATTCAGAAGTTTTTAGTGCGTCTAGAAAAGGCAGCAGCAGAGTCAAACCCTGTACTAATGTTCCTCAGCTGTTTGTGGAGTTTGATTTGTTTTAATACAAGCTGCTTGCAATGCCAAAAGAGCCAAAGAAGGAATGGACATGATGGATGAAATTACGGTTTCTTGGTCCTTCTGCAGTGTTCAATTCTTCTGTCTTTGATTATGCAAGTCTGTTGGTGCTCATTGTGTTTGAGTGGTTAAGCTCAGGTTTGTACGGAGAAAAATTAAACTAAGCAGTCGAGCTGGAAATTAGAGTCATGCCTGGCACACAAGAAGGCGGATGGGGTTCAAAAACTGAAATTGCTGGAGAAATTCAGCAGGTTTGGTGGCATCCATGGAGAAAATGCGGAGGTAACATTTCGGGTCCAGTGGCCCTTCTTCGTAACAGAACTGGACTCAAAATGTTAACTCTATTTTCTTTCCACAGAAGCTGCCAGACCTGCTGAGTTTTGCCAACGATTCCCTTTTTGCTTCAGATGTTCAGCATCCAGACTTTTGTTTTATTTTAGGTGGTCGTGGTTGTTGGACAGGAGCCAGTCAGAGGATAGGAACACTGCAGCGAGTAAGTCACTCCCCAAAACTACAAGGCACATATAAGGAATGTGATGGAATACTCCCCACTTGCCTGGGTGGGTACAGCTCCAACAACATTCAAAAAACTCAACACCATCCAGGCCAAACAGCTCACTCGATTGGCACCACATCCACACCCAACTATTCCCTCCACCACTGACGCTCAGTAGCAGCAGTGTGTTCCATCTACAAGATGCACTGCAGAAATTCACCAAAGATCCTCAGACAGCACCTTCCAAACCCACGAGCACTTCCATCTAGAAGGGTTTGGGCAGCAGATACATGGGAACACCACCAGCTGCAAGTTCCATTCCAAGCCACTCACCATCCTGCCGTGGGAATATATCGCCGTTCCTTCACTATCACTGGGTCAAAAATCCTGTAACTCCCTCCCGATCAGCACTGAGGTCTACCTATAGCATGTGGACTGTAGCAATCCAAGGAGGCAGCTCACCACCACCTTCTCAATGGCAACTAGGGATGGGCAATAAATGCCGGCCCCGTCAGCCATACCCATGTCCCATGTGTGGATAATGCAAAAAAAATGGAGTAGATATTTTAAAGCACAAAATAAATCCAGTGTGGTATATAGAAATCAATGCACAGCTCTGAGATATAAAATATACAACACCATAGATCCCAGACACTAGCTCAATAAAACACTTTTAATACACACATTCTCTCGGACAGACTGCTTCTTTGTCTGAATTGGTTCAGCACAACACGCTCACTGCTCTGTTGATTGTAAGCCTTACGGACAGTTTCCAGCAGTAGAAAATATCTGCAAAATTCACTGTACCTTCTCGTAATGTTCAAAATATGTTTGAAGTTCTACAAAAGCACTGCTGAGATCTCTACCACACAAGTTTAGGTTCAAAGTGACTTTATGCTGCAGCTGCCAAGATACTGCCAAAGACTTTCACGGAGAGGAGCATCTTGGTTAAGTTTCCAGATGAGCAAACAAAAACAGAAATTGCTGGAGAAACTCAGCAGGTCTGGCAGCAGCAGGGAAACAGAGTGAATGTTTTGAGTTACCGCATTAACTGCTGAGTTTCTCCAGCAATTCCTGCTTTTTGTTTGTTTGTTTCAAATCTCCAGCTTCCATAGACCTATGTTTTATTTTAATTACCAAGAGGCTCAAATTAATGTCCTAGAGCCAAGAGTTTGAACCTCACCACAGCTGTCGGAGGGAGATTTAAATTCAGTTAATTCTCAGACAAATTGATGTTTTCGTTGACAATTACCACAGAGCTACAGGATGGTTCTAAATACCTTATTAATAGTCAATAATTCCCTCTTGAATGCTTCGATTGAAACTGCATCCGCTGTACTCTGAGGGACTGCATCCAGCCTCCCAGTGCCATTGCTTCTTTGCAAATTAACTTTAATCTGTGCCCTTGAGTTCTCGTTCCTGGCAACCTTCACCAAGTTTCCCCCCAATTCCCACTGTCTCCAGTTTTGCCAGGGCTCCCTGCGTGCCATCAAATGTTGCCTTCATGGCTGGGGCAGTTATTTTCACCCCCCCCTCCCCTCTGGAATTCAGCTCTTCTGCCTTGTTTGCTCCAAGGCTGTAATGAGGTGAGGAGCTGAGTGACCCAGGCTAAATCCAAACACAGCATCACTAAACTGGTTATTGGCGAGCAAATGCTACTTGATAAAACAAAAAGAGCAAGGGTGGGCCATTGAGTGAGTTCTTCCATTCAACAGGATTGTCACTGACCCTGTATCTCAATTCCATACTCCCAATCTCTTCCCATTTCCTTCTCCCTCTAGAAATCTATTCCTTTCTTAAACATATTCAGTGACTTGGCTTCCACTATGTTATGTGGTTGAGAATTCCACAGGTTCATCGTTCTTGGAGAGAAGCAATTTCTCCTCATCTCAGTCCAAAATGCCCTACTCCATATCCTAAAACTATGAATCCTTGTTCTAGACCCCAGCAAGGGTGCAACGTCTTCTGTTTTCAATCTGTCCAGCCCTGTCGGAATTTTACAGGTTTCAATGAGACACCCTCTCAGTTTCCCACACTCCAGCAAGTCCAGCCCAGTTTGACCCAATCTCTGCTCATACTCCAATCCAATCTCTCTGATGCCGGTGAAATTTTCTATGACTTTGCTAATGATTGAGAGTCGACTAATGGGGTGGTAATGGCTGGAATTAGATTTGTCCTGCTTTTATACACAGACTATAACTGAGCTGCACTCTACAAGGGCGATATCAGTGTTGTGGCTGGACTCAAATGGCTTAAGCAGAGACTGATGTGAGACGGTGCAAAATGTACGAAGGTCAAGAAATGGAATTAGTTTTACCTAAGAATGGGTGAGACTATAATAATCGCAATTGGAAGGTGAAGCAAGGTGAGTGCAGCATCTGTAATATGGGCTATATAAAACTAATAGGCAATATGTAACTAAGGAATTGCATCATAAATTTGGTCACATTACAATTAATAAAATTATAATCTGATCACATACCCTTCACTTGCGTTGCATATGACTAACACAGCAGTCTCAGACTAGCCTTACAATAGTAAACCAGCAGTCAATATTATGGTTCGGTCCAAAGCTTAGGTCCTTACAGGTTTGTGATGGTAAATACATCACCTACTGGTCTTGTTGGCTATTAATGAAACAATTCCATCACCGATTACGGCAATTATTTTTCTGTTTTCCTTTGGTGAATTATCTATTAAACAGAAAGCAGCTCATCAGCACCAATATTTCAATCCATGTGTGTAATTAATTTGCTGCTGTCACTTGCAAAGGTTCTGTTTTGGTCCCACTTATGTTTGGCTTTTAGAGACCTTAACCGTGCAGTTTGTATTAATACTTCCTCATTCTTTGAAGGGCCCAGATTTATAAAAACCATCTTGTATAAAGCAATTTGATATTGAAAACAAATTAGTTGCAAATTCCCTACTCTGCTTTGGTCCGACTTCCCTTGAATCTGCCTTCAGACTCATTGGAATAATGGGGGCTTCATGTTCGCTATCATCACACTGTCTGGAAAACGTAATTTGACACTTTGCAGGGAGAAATAAAACGCTGCAAACACTGGAATTCTGAAAAACAACAACAAAAATGCAGCACCTGTAGAGAGAGAGAAACAATCGATGTGTCAGGTCAATGACTATCAGTTCACTAGGAGCTGCCAGAAGTGAATACAAAGCTTTAACGGAACAGTAATCTATCCAGCAGCCACCCTCCCTTGTCAACTTGAACAAAAAGAGAAGAGAAAGCATCTCGCTGCTGCAATTTATTCAGTTTTGTTGGAGAAACAGGGCTGTTCCACTTGAATTAAGCGTGATCATGTTTCCAAGGGAGTGTGCTGGTAAAGACAGACTGAGATTTGCCCATTCTTCTAACTGACCTCGAGACAGACTGAAGGGCAGTGGGACAAAAGCAGAGGTTACAGAATTGACACATAATCTGCTTTATGTAAAAAACTGGATTGAATTTGCAGTTGGGAGGCTGTTTGCACAATGCTAAAAATTCCAACCAGATTAAGTGGAAGCAATTTATTGGCACTCAAAGCCCATAAACCTCCCCCCAACCCCTCCCAATGCCAGGGGAGTTAGCCCTTACATTGGTCATGGCGGTTTTCAGCTGATTGACAGGTTTGGAGTGTTGTGTCTGCATGCTGATCCTGTGCCACCGATAAACGAACCTGTTGCAGGTGCACATGCCACTCACCGCACAAACCATGGACCCGTTCATGCACTGAATGAAGCTGTAGAGCAAAAAGTGACATGGTTCAAAATGGATGAGGCTTTCAATAATACTGCAAAAAGATCGAAGGCAACTCACTTCATTTGGCAACAAAACAACTTGTCGTTGGCCCATAAATCTAATGATTCCCAGTGGCCAGTAATAAGTGTTACAAACACATTTTATTAGAAAGGGGAGAGAAATGAATAAAGAATTAAAAATCAATGAAAGGACTCAACAACAGATCATATAAATAAAACTACAATGTTTAGGCATAATTGAAGCTAAGTTGTGTGTTACTGGTCACAAGTAGTGGGAGGTGTCAAGATCTCGCCAGTGGTAAGTTTGAGATTCACTTATCTCACAGGTTAATGCACTAACTATTGACTGGTCACATTATTACAAACCAGGTCAGCACTCACTTGACTGAAATCCCTCACCTTTTGGGTGGTGAGATTGAAGCTCATTGATTTATATTGATCAGGTACTCAATTATTTCAGATTCCTTAATGTTATTACGGGATGCAAACAATTCCCAAGACATCTCAGTGCTAATGGGGGGAAAATCATAACTAAGTGATTATCAGACATCAATCTCCTATTTGCCTGTTATCAGTTTTGTAGCCTGCCACTGTGAGCTATGATTGATAGCCCACTGTTGTTCATAGCTTATTGGTATTTCTACAAAGGATGCTCACAACATCAACCTTGGTACGACAACATTTTCAAAGCTATCTGACAGTGTTGCTCATTCTGTTGTGGTTAAGAAATTGAAACTACAAGAGATTCCAGTCCAATGGACTGCTCCATCTTTACTGACGGAGGCAGGCACCATCGCGTGAAAACATTATGCAGGTAAATGCTACTGAATGTAATACCACACTGATTGAGTTCAGCCAACATGAACTCGCGACTCTTGCTACAATGTTACACAATTACACCCTAGCAGTGGTGAAAGCCTCAAAACTTTAAACTCCAGAAACATGCAGAATTAGTACTTGAACTAACTCCTTTAGGCAGACTCGCCAATTTCAGAACTGGTTACCATCACCATGCCCAGTGAAAATTGAGACTTCTCAGAAATCACAGAGTCATAGCAATGTACAGCACATTAACAGACCCTACGGTCCAACTTGTCCATGCCAACCAAAAATCCTAAATTAATCCAGTCCTATTTGCCTGCATTTGGCCCATAATCCCTCTAAGTCCTTCCTATTCATACACCCATCCAATTGCCTTTTAAATGTTGTAATTGTACCAGCCTCCACCGCTTCCTCTGGCAGCTCATTCTATACATGCACCACCCTCTGCAAGAAAATATTGCCCCTTAGGATCCTTTAAAGTCGTTCCCCTCTCACCTTAAACCTATATGCTGTAGTTTTGGACTCCCCTACCCTGGGGAAAAGACCTTGGCTAGTCACCTCATACATGCCCTTCACGATTTTATAAACTTCTAAGGTATGACTATATCCAACCCCATAAGGTTTATGGGTCCTCAGTGAAATGCTTAAAATCATGACATTCATATGTATGTCATTATCTATTAAATAGGGATGTTGTGAATTGACTTGTAATTTTACTAACTTTATTCAAGATTTCTTTCTATAAATATCCCATCCACCCTGTTTCCTATTGAATTTGTAAGTCTATTTCTGTTATTGTATGATTATCACATACTTGAACCATGTTAACCTGATGTCTTAGTGTATTTATGAATTTTTTAATGTAAGTCACATTGCAATTCATCCTTTGATTACAAACATCTTTCTTGAAGAAAATACCTTCATCAGTATGCCAACCCTGCATGAAGTGGCAGAAAAGAAAGAAGAACAGATCAATAGACCTGGTAACCATAATTTGGAAGATTAAGGCTCAAATGATATCACTGCCTCCCAAGCACTCCATGCCCTGATCACTCTGTCAGGAAGGTATTCTATGTAAGTAATATCTGCAAATGAGCTTTTAGCCACCAAGGGGAAGCGTAGCTGCAGGAAGATTAGAAGCTCAGGAACAAAAAGAACATTGCTAATTCAGCACAACATTAATGAGTTTAGTATGTGTGAAGCAGCCACTACTTTGAGGCTGAGTGTGTGATAAAGATGGTCGCTGGGAGGTCTTTTCCGGGATGTCGTTTTCAATTCCTGTTTTCCTGGCAACACTGATTGCATGAATATCACAGACCTTAGAATATAGACTGTAGAACAATACAGCATAAAAATAGACCCTTCGGTCCACCATGTCTGTGCAGACCATGATGCTAGTCTAAAGTTACCCCACCCACCTGCACATGGTCTATATCTCGCTATTCTCTGCTTGTTCATGTGTCTGTTTAAATGCCTCTTAAATGTTGCTATCATGTCTGCTTCTACTACGTCCCCTGGCACCTATCACCCTCTGTATAAAAACTTTCCTCGCCTATCTCCTTTCAACTTTCCCTCTCTCACCTTAACTCTATGCCTGCTGGTATTTCACATTTTAACCCTGTTTAAAGAACTCCAATTATCCACCCCATCCATGCCTCTCATAATTGTAGAATCTTCAACTCTGCTTTCTTCCTTTTCGGTGTCTTCCCTGCGATTCTCCTCTCCATTAGCTGTGTGCTTCTCCTTTTGTAATGGTATAACTAGGAAGCGCACACTAGGCAATGCTAACTGTAGTCTGAATGGCACCTGCCAGCACAATCCAAGCAGCATTCTTCCTGGATTGTTGTTGTGACTCCAGTGGTGGGAAGAACATCACTACAATGTCACTCCTCCACTCTAGGTTATAGTCCAACAGGTATATCTGGAATCACAAGCTTTTGGAGGGCTGCCCCTTCATCAGGTGATGTGAAGAAAAGCACACAGAATTTATCGGGAGCAGGGTCAAAAAAAAGTGTCCGGCAGTTTGAGCGAAGTGTCAACAGCTGAATAGTAAGTAAAGAGAATGAGCTATAATCCAATTAATTGAGGCAGAGAGATAATGACACCGAATTAAAAATAAGGTGGTGCTGGAGACAAACCAAACAGCTCGAATAATATGATAGGTAAAAGCACAACGACCTCCTCAGAAGACAGACACAGAACATAACCAACAGAGTCCTCTTCGTCGTCGAATACTTCCCCGAAGAGGAGAAACCACGCCATGTTCTTCGCAGCCTTCAACACACCATCGATAATGACGAACATCTCACCAAGATCATCCCCACACTTCCACTTCTCGCTTTCAAAACAACCACCAAACCTTAAACAGACTTAAACCTTAAACAGTTCGCCACAAACTATCCAGCCTTCAGGACAACACCGACCACAAGACTATACAACCCTGCATTGGCAACCTCTGCAAGACATGTCAGATCATCGACATGAATACTACCACCACACACGGGAATACCACCCACCTCATACCATGGCAGATACTCATGTGACTTGGCCAATGTTATCTATCTCATACGCTGCAGGCAAGGATCGCCCGAGGCATGGTATGTTGGTGAGACCATGCAGATGCTACAACAATGAATGATTGGACACCGCGCAACAATTGCCAGACAGAAATGTTCCCTCCCAGTCGGGAAGCACTTCAGCAGTCAAGGACATTCAGCCTCCGAACTTCGGGTAAGCTCCTCCAAGGTGACCTTCGAGACACACAACTACACAGGATCACCGAGCAGAATCTGAAGCCAAGTTCCTTACCCATGAAGGTGACCTCAACTGTGATCTTGGGTTATGCCATGCTACATGCGACCCCACCACACTGTTCTGCATTTGTAAAATCTTCCTTACAGATCTGTTTTAACACCATCACCTTGATAACTTGTTATGATCTACCTTAATTAGTTTGTACAGTTTTGAATTGCTTATTACTTTGGTTTGACCCTCGGCATGTGATTCTTATACCTATCATGTTATTCGAGCCAACGTTTGGTTTGTCTCCAGCACCACCTTATTTTTAATTTTGCGTCATTATCTCTCTGCCTTAATTAATTGGATTATAGCTCATCCCCTTCGCTTACTATTCAGCTGTTGACACTTTACTCAAACTGCTGGACGCTTTTGATCTCTCTGCCTATAAATTCTGTGTGCTTTTTATCACTTCACCCGATGAAGGGGCAGCATTACGAAAGCTTGTGATTCCAAATAAACCTGTTGGTCTATAACCCAGAGTAGAGGAGTTTCATTGTATGGTCAATTTCTATCTCAACCTCTCTCCTTGCCTGGGCCATACATTCCCTCAGGTTAAACTACCATGAATGGGTGCGTAATCTCACACAAACCTCTATAGTTCTAATCCGGGTCAGTGCAGGAAGGATGTTTCTGATAGCGGAGGAGTCCAGACTGGTTTAAAGATGCAGTTATCTATTTAGGTCTCAGGTAAGAACAAACTTCTTCAGCTGTACAATACAGAGCCTGCGGAATTCTCTGCCACTGAAGGTGGTTGAGCTCAAATATTGAGTGTTTTCAAGAAATTAGATACAGTTCTTATCTAAAGAATTTACAATCAAAAGGGCCATTTAAAAACAAAATAAAGAATGCACTTTACTCTACACCGTTAGAGAATGAGTAAATTGTTTCTAAACCAATTGCACAGTCTGTTACTGTACCATTGGTCAAACAATTCCACCACCCACACAAGCATTCCTGAACTGGTTTTGAATATATTTCAGTCTTACTGCTGAATTTGTACATTGTAGCAAGTTAATGATGGTTTAAAATGATATATTTATCCCTTGCTATTCTGTAACAATGTTTGAGCTTCTGTAAAGTTGCTCTCAGCTCTAATCGACGAGTGGCAATACAGGGTTGACTGTAATGGTATAAATATTAGAAACTGAAAACACACACTGAACAGCACTGAAACATGGAAAATATGTGCAGGAATAGGCCATTCAGCCCTTCGAGCCTGCACCACCATTCAATATGATCATGGCTGATCATGCAGTCTCAGTATCCCATTTCCACCCTCTCTCCATATCCCTTGATCCCTTTAGATGCAAGGGCCACATCCAGCTCCCTCTTGAATATTTTTAATGAGCTGGCTCCAATAGCTTCCTGTGGGAGAGAATTTCACAGGTTCCCAACTCTGAGTGAAGAAATTCTTCCTCATATCAGTCCTGAATGGCTTACGCCTTATTCTGACACTGTGACCCATTGTTCTGAAATTCCCTAACATCAGGAACATTCTTCCTGCCTCCAGCCTGTCCAGTCCCATCAGGGTTTTATACGTTTCCATGAGATGCCCCCTCATTTGATTGATTGTTTGATTTATTGTCACGTGTTTGAAATATAGTGAAAAGCTTTGTTTACAAGCGGTACAGGCAGATCACAGCAAGCAAAGGGCGTAATGATCAAAAAGACTTGAGGTATACAGGTTACATTATTTGAGGCTAGAGTCCATTCAACAGTCTCACAACGGCCAGAAAGAAGCTGTTCCTGAACCTGCTGGTACGTGCATTCTGCCTGATGAAAGAGGTTGTACAGGTCATTACCAGGGTGCGATGGGTCTTGGATGATGTTGACCACCTTTCCATGGCAGCGAGCCGTGTAAACAGAGTCCATGCCACCCGAAGGCTGCAGGAACAGCAAATCATATTCAGCCTGGGAACCCTGCAGCCCAATGGCATCAATGTGGATTTCACAAGCTTCAAAATCTCCCCTCCCCCAACCACATCCCAAAACCAGCCCAGCTCGTCCCCGCCTCCCTAACCTATTCTTCCTCTCACCTATCCCCTCCTCCCAGCTCAAGCCGCACCCCCATCTCCTATCTACTAACCTCATCCCGCCCCCTTGACCTGTCCGTCCTCCCTGGACTGACCTATCTCCTCCCTACCCCCCTACCTACACTCACCTTTACTGGCTCCATCCCCGCCTCTTTGACTTGTCTGTCTCCTCTCCACCTATCCTCTCCTCTATCCATCTTCTATCTGCCTCCCCCTCTCTCCCTATTTATTTCAGAACCCTCTTCCCCTCTCCCATTTCTGATGAAGGGTCTAGGGCCGAAACGTCAAGCTTTCCTACTCCTATGATGCTGCTTGGCCTGCTGTGTTCATCCAGCTCCACACCTTGTTATCTCTCTCCATGGATGGAAGGTTGGCTTCTGTGATGGTCTGGGCTGTGCACACCACCTTCTGTAGTTTCTTACAGTCCTGGGCAGAGCAGTTGCCATACCAGGCCGTTATGCACCCGGACAGTATGCTTTCAATGGTGCATCTGTAGAAGTTGATGAGGGACCTTATGGCCATACCAAATTTCCTCAGCCACCTGAGGAAGAGGCGGCGTTGTTGTACTGTCTTGATTGTCGCATTTACGTGGGAAGTCCAGGACGGGCAATTGGTTATCATCACTCTGAGGAACTTGATGTTCTTCACTCTCTCAACCTCAGTTCCGTTGATGACAATGGGGGCATGTTCTCCTCCTTTCTTTCTGAAGTTGGATGATCAGTTCTTTCGTTTTGCTGACGTTGAGAGACAGATTGTTCTCATTGCACCACATCACCAAGCCCTCTATCTCCCTTCTGCATTTTGACTCATCGTTGTTAGATATCTGTTCCACTGCTGTGATGTCATCAGAGATGGCGCTCATTCAGAATTTGGCAACACAGTCGTGGGTCTACAGAGTACAGTAGGGGGCTGAGGACACATCCTTGAGGGGTCTCCAGTGTTGAGTGTTATTGTGGAGGAGGTGCAGTTACCTATCCTCACTGATTGCAGCCTGTGGGTCAGAAAGCTGAGGATCCAGTTGCAGAAGGTGAGGCCGAGACCAAGGTCACACAGGTTTGAGATCAGTCTGGAGGGGATAATGGTGTTGGAGGCGGAGCTGTAGTCAATGAGCAGGAGCCTGACATAGGTATCCTTGTTGTCCAGGTGTTCCAGGGATGATTTCAGGGCTAGGGATTTGGCATCCTCTGTGGACCCTGTTATGTCATTAGGAAAACTGTAGGGGATCAAGGCAGGTTGAGAGACTGGAGTTGATGTGGGCCATGACCAGCCTCTTGAAGCATTCTTCTAAATTCCAGCGAATACAAGCCCAGCCAATCCGGTCTTTCCTCATATGTCAGTCATGCCATTCCAGGAATCAGTCTGGTGAACCTTTGCTGGACTCCCTCAATGGCAAAAATTCCTTCCTCAGACTAGGAGACCAAAACTGCACGGAATACTCAAGGTGTGGCCTCACCGAGGCCCTGTATAACTGCAGCAAAACATCCTTACTCCGATACTCAAGGCAAGCATGGCATTAGCTTTCCTCACTGCCTGCTGCACCCACATGCCAACCTTCAGTGTCTGTTCCACCATGTCACCCAGGTCTCGTTGCACCTCACCTTTTCCTAAACTGCCACCATTTGGATAATAATCTGCCTCCTGTTTTTGTGACCAAAGTGGATAACCTCACGATTACCCACATTATATTGCATTTGCCAAGCACTTGCCCACTCAGCCAGTCTGTCCAAGTCACCCTGCAGCATCTTATCACCCTCCTTTCAGCACACACTGCCACCCAGCTTAAACTGTCCACTGTCACCTGTAAAGTTGGAGACATGACATTCAATTCCTTTGTCCAAATTGTTAATTTATATTGTGAACAGCTGGGGTCCCAGCTCTGAACCCTGTGGCACCCCACTCATCACTGCCTGTCATTCTGAAATGGACCCATTTATTCCAACTCTCTGCATCCTGTCTACCAACCAGTTCTCTATCCACTTCAATACATTACTTCTGATAACATGAGCTTTAATTTTCCTTATTAACCGCTTGTGTTTTGGAAGTCCAGATACACAACATTTACTGATTCACCCTTGTCCACTCGACTGGTCACATCCTCACAAAATCCCACACCACGTGGATTCCGGCAGTTCAAGAGAATGGCTTAACATCACATTCACAAGGACAATGAGAAATGAATGACAATTCTTGGTCTCCCGAACACCTATGTTCAAGAATGAATTATAAAAAAAATCAGTGTCTTGTTAAAAATGAAACTACTGTAATGCTTCAGGAGTAAAGATTCCCCAATTGTTTTAATTCAATATTCAGAATATTGATAAATGCAGAACAAGACATGAGGTGTCAACTGGTGAAGCTACCAAACAGGCCTTCTTGCATGCCAGAGGTCATAAGTAGCAAGTGATCAACAGAGCGAAGCAATCCCACAACCAATGGATCAGATCTAAACTCTGCTATCCTGCCACATCTAGTCATGAATTAAAAGATTCACTGGCGAAGGATGTTCCACAAATATTCCCATCCTCAATGATGGACGAGCCCAAAACGTCAGTGCAAAACATAAAGCTGAAGCATTCGCTGCAATCTTCAGTGAGGAGTGCCGAGTGAGTGAACAATCTCGGCCTCCTCTCAATGTCCCCGAAATCACAGACACAAGTTTTCAGCCAATTCATTCACTCCACATAATGTTACAAAACAGTTGGAGACACCAGATACTGCAAAGGCTATGGGCCCTGACAACATTCCAGCAATAGCACTGAAGACTCGTGCTCCAGAACTTGCTGCTACTTAGCCAAGCTCATCCAGTACAGCTACAACTGTGGCACTTACCCGACAGTGTGGAAAATTTCCCAGGTACGGCCTGCAAACAAAAAAAGCAGGGCAAATCCAACTCGGTGAATTACTGTCCCATCAGTCTCCTCTCGATCACCAGGAAAGTGATGGAAGGTGCTATCAACAGTGCTATCAAGCAGCACCTGCTCAGCAAGAACCTGCTCAATGACGCCCAGTTTGGGCTCCACCAGGGCCACTCAGCTCCTGACATCATTACAGCCTTGGTTCAAACATGGTCAAAACAGCTTAATTCTAGAGGTGAGGTGACAGTAACTGATCCTTTGATCAAGTGTAGCATCAAGAAGCAAAGCTGGAATCAATGGCTATCAGGGGGCAAACTCTCTGCTGAAATAAAGTCGTATGTGGTATATAGGAATCTACTTATAGTTGTTGGAGGTCAGTCATCTCAGCTCCAGGACATCTCGGCAGGAGTTCCTCAGGGTAGTGTCCGAGGCCCAACCATCTTCAGCTGCTTCATCAATGACCTTCCCTCCATCATAAAGGTCAGAAATGGGGATGTTCACCGATTATTGCAAAATGTTCAGCATCATTCACGACTCCTCAGATGCTGAAGCAGTTCATTGTCAAATGCGACACGATCTGGATAATATCTAGATATGGGCTGACAAGTGGCAAGTAACATTCACGCCACACAAATGCCAGGCAATGACCACTTCCAATAAGAGACAGGTCCAACAACACTCAAGAACCTTATTACCATGCAGGACAAAACATCCCACTTGACTGGCACTACATACATAAACATCCATTCCTTCCACCACTGACCCTAAGCAGCAACAGTGTATACCATCCATAAGATACACTTCAGACATTCACCAAAGTTCCTTAGACAACATCTTCCAAATGCATGACTACTAGAAGGATAAAGGAAGCAGATACATGGGAACACAATCACCTAATAGTTTCCCTCCAAGCCATCCAGCATCCTGACTTGGAAATATAATCGCCGTCGTTCACTGTTGCTGGGTCAAAATCCTGGAACTACCTCTCTGAGAACATTGTTGGTCTACCTACAGCATGCAGACTAAAGACAGCTCACCACCACCTTCTCAAAGGCAACCAGGAATGGGCAATAAATGCTGGCTCACATTCCATGAATGAATTTTTTAAAAATACATAAACAATTCATTTGTAAAGGTGTTTAGCGAATGTTAATCCAATATTTAAAAACAGGAAAACCTCCAGGGAATTATAGAACAGTTAGTATCAATGGTTGGAAACATAACTGAACTTCAAACATATAACAGAAAATGGAAAACTCAATATAAAGTAAACAACATGGATTTGGAAAGGGATGATCATCCTTGGCCAACCTTATTGAATTGTTCAAATCAGTGCCAGAACAAGTTGACAGGGGCAAGATTTAATATATTTAAAGTTTCAAAAACCATTAGTTATGAGTCTACTGTGCATCATCTTATGTGGCCAGTGCATTTGTAGTTAGGGGACACATAGTAGAATTCATGGTAAACTAGCTTCTGAATGAAATAAAAAGCCAAGAGATTAAAAATAGCTTCTGCACATATGGGAATCCACGGGGCTTAGCGCTGAGATTACCATTGCTCAAAATTTACATTAATGATTTGGACTTTGGGATCAAGACCTAAATTTGTGGATGACATCAAATTAGGGCATATATGTAAGAGAAAAGAAGGATGTAACAGAATATATAAAGACATGAACGGCTATATAATTGGTAAATTAATTTTCATATAGATAACTGAGAATAGTTCCTTTTTGTTATGAGTGTAAGCAGGCCACATGCTGCTTGGAAAATGAGAGGCTGGATGGGGTAGATGAGAAAGCGATCTGGAATATCAATACACAAAGGTAACAGTGCAGATTAATAAGGCAATAAATTAGAAAGGAAACCAGCACTGCCTTTGTTATATTCTACCCTCTAGATAGGAATCAAAGAATTGATGTTAAAATTGTATGAAACCATTGTCAGCCAGCACTTTGTATTCTATCCAGCATCCCGGTCTCCACTTTACAAGAAGGGTATAGAGATATTGAATACAAAAAGATACAAAAATGATACATAGGAACAATACCATAATGGAAATGGCATGCTTGTCAGGTAAGCACTTGAGAAAACAGGCAGCTGTGAGATGACAAAATAGGGGTTCTTAAAATATCATAAAAAGGGTAGATGTGGAGAAAATTTTTCCACTTGTAGGGACAGTCCATACTAGGGTCATAAATATCAAAAATATGGATTCAACGAATGTGAAAATATTTGGTATTTGCTAACACGGAGAGTAATTGAGACAAACAGCACAAAAACATTTAAGGTGATGTAAATAAACATTCAGAAGAGATAGAATTAGGGGGGCTGATATGGTCAGAAGTAACTACGTAAATCAGTACAGAACAGAAAAGAAATAATAAGAGAAGTGTAATATAAGATTTAAAACCATAAAAGGAATCGTGTCACACGTGGCAGTTTGAAAACAGAAAGGTTCAAAACCGGAAAAAATTATAAAGGATAACTTGACTGCAGACTGGTATATGTGTATTGGCAATGTCAGTGAGATATTCAGTACAAAAGGAACTATTTAAGCAAATTTAGTAATTAACGGTCTTCTACTTGCATAGGGGGATGGTCTCCAAAGTTCTTGATCCTATTCTCAGATACTCTGCTAAGAGAAGATACTAACTAATTCAGTAAGAAATTCAGATGAAACTTCTTCAGCTGGACAATGATTAGAATGTGAAATGCACTACCCCCCAGAGCAGTCAAGGCAATTAGAACACATGCCTTTAAAAGGGAAGCCAGACAAATGCACAAGCGAGAATGGGATAGAAACTTGAGCTGATAGGATTTAAAGGTAACAAAGTGTGGAGCTGGATGAACACAGCAGGCCGAGCAGCATCATAGGAGCAGGAAAGCTTGACGTTTTGGGCCTAGACCCTTCGGGGGGAAGATTCAAGTGGAGCATAAACAGCTGCCCGGATATGTTGGATCAAATGGCCTCATTCTATGACAGAATTCTGTTTCTGTGTCTTAATTCTACGTAACGAAACAAAAAACCTGATGGGAGTGGTGGATGCAAGGCAAGTAAATGGAATCCATGAGCACATATTTCAATATCATCAGGCCATGACAAAAACTTGTAACCGTCAGGGTCTGAAGAACCAAAGATCTCAGCCGTACTTCAAAATTTTTAATGGCCAAGGGAAATATTTTATGACATCAAAATCCTCTTACATTTTTCACCTAAACAATTTCTGTTCCTCTAGCCTCTAAAGTAGGAGTTGGAAGTAAACACTGCTCACACCAGACACACCATTGTCTGTCTCCAATTTTACTGAATGCCCATGTCTTGTATCTTACTGATATTCTTGACATTAGAAAGTAAGATACTGCTCAGTAGTTGAACGTTCACACTTCAACTGTGACAGAAACTGTCAATATGCAGAACACAGTATGTGCCAGGTCAAAGTGACACCAAAGACAAAAATGCAATTGGAATATATTCACAGCCTATTTTGCCACATCAAAAGAAATCAATTTTAAGCCTCAAATAATCCTTAACAAATGCGGACTTGTATGAGAAAGTTTCGCAATTTCAACTTTCACTGAAGAAACCACAATATGAATTTGAAAGAGTAACAGTACAGTGGTTACGCTCCTGCACTAATGATCCAAAGGCAATGAGTTCAAATCCCACCACGATAACTAGGAACATAAGCTCAATTACATAAAATTTGGACTTTTGAAAAGTCAATTTATTGGCAACCACGAAATTTTTGGATTGTTGTCAAAACCCATCTGGTTCACTCGTGTCATTTACAGAAGGGAGTCTAACCTGTCTGGAGAAAATTGCTGTAGATGCTGGAATCTGTATGAAAACAACAAATGCTGAAGATCATAGTGGGTCAGCCAGCTTCCATGGAGAGAGAACAAGCTTTCTGATGATTTTTCATCAAAGTTGAAGTGAAGTGTAGCAGGTGCAGCGTTTATGCTATAGTTATTTTTTAATTCATTCATCGCTGGCTAGGCCAGCATTTATTAGGCCATCCCTAATTACCCAAAGGGCAGTTATCAGTCAACCACATTGCTGTGGGTCTGGAGTCACATGTAGGCCAGCCCAGGTAAGGATGGCAGGTTCCTTCCCGAAAACCAGATGGGTTTTGCCAACAATCGGCAATGGATTCATGGTCATCATTTGACTCTTAATTCCAGATATTTATTGAATTCAAATTCTACCATCTGCCATAAATGGAATGTAAGAATGGCAGAACATGCATGGGTCCCAGTTATGCCTGTCTCTTTATGGAGTACGTGGAACAATCCTTGTTCTAGTCCTACATTGACCCACTCCCACAACTCTTTTCTCAGTGCATTGACAACTGTTTCAGTGCTGCTCCATGCTCCCGTCAGGGCCTTGAAAAATTTGTTCATTTTGCTCCAATTTTCACCCGTCTATGACTTACTCATCATCCATTTCTGACACTTCCTTTCCTTGACCTCTCTGTCTCCATTTTGGGGAATAAACTGTCCACTGCCATCTACTACAAAGTTACTGACTCCCATAGCTACCTTCACTACAGCTCATCACATGCCACGTCCTGCAAGAACTCCATCTCATTCTCCCAGTTCCTTCGCCTACGTTGCATCTGTTCAGATGATGCCACTTTCCACATCAGTGTTTCTTCCATGACCTTGATTTCCCACCCTCTATGGGTGACAGGGCCCTCAACCACATCCAACCAGCACCCGTGCTTCTGCCTTTGCCCCTTCCCATCGCTCACAACAGTGTGATCAGGTTCCCCGTGTCCTCACTTTTCATCCCACCAGCCTCTGCATTCAAAGGGATCATTCTTTGAAATACTGTGTACAGTTCTGGTCGCCACATTACCAAAAGGATGTGGAAGCTTTGGAGAGGGTACAGAGAAGGTTTACGAGGATGTTGCCTGGTATGGAAGGTGCTAGCTATGAAGAGAGGTTGAGTAGGTTAGGATTGTTTTCATTAGAAAAAAGGAGATTGAGGGGGACCTGATTGAGGTCTTCAAAATCATGAAGGGTATAGACAGGGTTGATAGAGATAAGCTTTTTCCCAGGGCGAGGGATTCAATAACGAGGGGTCACGCGTTCAAGGTGAGAGGAGAAAAGTTTAAGGGGGATACACGCGGAAAGTACTTTACACAGAGGGTGGTAGGTGCCTGGAACGCGTTGCCAGCAGAGGTAGTAGAGGCAGGCACGGTAGATTCATTTAAGGTGCGTCTGGACAGATGCATGAGTAGGTGGGGAGCAGAGGGATACAGATCCTTAGGAATTGGGCGATAGGTTTAGACAGTGGATTTGAATTGGCACAGGCTTGGAGGGCCGAAGGGCCTGTTCCTGGGCTGTAAGTTTTCTTTGTTCTTTGTTCTTTGTTCTCCACCACTTCAGACAGCTCCAGAAGAACACCATCAAACACATCTTCCCTTCACTTGCCCTGACTGCATTTTGCAGGGATCGTTCCCTCAGGGACACCCTAGTCCATTCATCAATAATACCATCCCCTCTTTCCACAGCACCTTCCTTTTTAACAGCAGAAGGTGCAACACCTGCCCCTTCACCTCCTCCCTGCTCACCATCCAAGGGCCTAAACAGTCTTTCCAGGTGAAGCAGCATTTCACCTGTACCTCCTCCAATCTTCTGTATTGTATAGGCTGTACCCAATGTGGCCTCCTGTACATTGGAGAAACCAAACGCAGACTGGGCAACCACTCTGCAGAACACCACCGTTTGGTGCACAAGTAGGACCCTGATTTTCCTGTGGCTGGTCATTTTAACACAACGTCCTGCTCACATGACCCCACTTGTCTGTCCTCAATGTGCTGCAGTGTTCCAGTGAATCACAGCGCAAACTGGAGGAAGAACATCTCATCTTCAGACTAGCACTTTACAGCCTTCTGGAATTAATATTTAGTTCAACACCTTCAAATTGTGAATCAACTCCAATGTCTTCCCTTTCCTTTAGCTTTATTTGTTACATTCTCTGTCACTATGTCCTCTCTTCCCTCCCCCCATCCCAGTCGGACTGTTTCTCCTTTCCAGTCTGGCAGTTAGACACACCACTGTTCGGCCATTCTCACATTCCAATCACTTAGTCCGAACTATCAATGTCTTTTCTCCGCCCGCACTCTATACCCCACCACCCCCACACCCTTCCCCCCCAACTTTAGCATAAATGCTGCCCCCTCCACACTTCACTTCAGCTCTGAAGAAGAATCAGAGTGATTCAGAATGAAAACAGGTCCTTTAGCCCAAACTGGTCCATGCTGACCATGGTGCCCACTCACCTAGTTCCAAGTGCCCACATTTGGTCCGTATCCGTCTAAACACTTCCCGTCCATGTACCTATCCAAATGTTTTTTTTTTAAATGTTCCTATTGTACCTGCCTCAACCACTTTCTCTAGCAGCCCATTCCATATACACACACCACTCTCTGTGTGAAGGAGTTGCCCCTCAGGTCCTTCCTAAATTTTCCTTAAATTCTCACCTTAAACCTATGGCCTCTAGTTTTCAATTTCCCATCCCTGGGGAAAAGACTACATGCATTCATCCTGTCTATGCCCTTCATGATTTTATGTACCTCAGTAAGGTCACCTCTCAATCTCCTACATTGCAAAGAATATCCTGGCCAACCTCTCCCTATAAAACTCAGGCCTACTAGTCCTGGCAAAATCCTCGTAAATCTTCTTTGCACACTTTCCAGTTTAACTATGTCTTTCCTATAACAGTGTGACCAAAACTGTACACAACTCTCCAAGTGCAGACTCACCAATGACTTATACAACCGTAACATAACATCCCATTGTGCTCGGGAATCATGTCTGACAAATATTTGAGTTTTTCCAAGAGGTATCCAAGAGAATGGATGAGGGTTAGGCAGTGGATGTGGTCTACATGGAAATTAGTAAGGCCTTTACAAGGTCCCACTCAGCAGACTAGTCATGAAAGTTAGGGCGCATGGGATCCAGGGAAAGCTAGCTAATTGGATTCAAAACTGGCTCGATATTAGGAAGCTGAGGGTGATGGTTGAGGGTTGTTTCTCAGACTGGAGGCCACAGGGTCAGTGCTGGGACCTTTGTTATTTGTTATTTACATAAATGATCTGGATGTCAACGTACAAGGCACGATTAGTAAGTTTGCGGATGATACAAAATTAGGAGGTATCATTGACAGCAAGGAAGGTTATCAAAAGCTACAGAGGGATGAAAAATCAGATGGAGAAGTGGGCTGAGGATTGGCAAATGCAATTCAATACAGATAAATGTGAGGTGTTGCACTTTGGCAAGTCAAACCAAGGTAGGATTTATACAGTAAATGGTAAAGTCCTGAGGAGTGTTGCGGAACAAAAGAACGTAGGAGTACATGTACATAGTTTATTAAAAGCAGCGTCACATGTGGACAGGATGGTGTAAAAGCATTTAGTGTGCTGGACTTCACTGGCACTGAGCATAGGAGTTGGGATGTTATGATACCTCCTAATTTTGTATCATCCGCAAACTTACTAATCGTGCCTTGTACGTTGACATCCAGATCATTTATGTAAATAACAAATAACAAAGGTCCCAGCACTGACCCTGTGGCCTCCAGTCTGAGAAACAACCCTCAACCATCACCCTCAGCTTCCTAATATCGAGCCAGTTTTGAATCCAATTAGCTAGCTTTCCCTGGATCCCATGCGCCCTAACTTTCATGACTAGTCTGCTGAGTGGGACCTTGTAAAGGCCTTACTAATTTCCATGTAGACCACATCCACTGCCTAACCCTCATCCATTCTCTTGGATACCTCTTGGAAAAACTCAAATATTTGTCAGACATGATTCCCGAGCACAATCCATGCTGATTATCCCTAATCAGAACTTGACTATCCAAATGTTGGTTGATCCTGTCCCTCAGTATCCTCTGCTATAACTTGCCTACCACTGATGTCAGGCTTACTGGCCTGTAGTTCTCTGGCTTGTCTTTGCTATCTTTCTTTAACAATGGAACAACACTAGCCACCCTCTAGTCAGAGACATACAGCACAGGAACAGACCCTTCAGTCCAACTCATCCATGCCGACTAGTTATCCTATATAAACCTAGTCCCATTTACCAGCATTTGGCCCATATCCCTCTAAACCCTTCCTATTCATATACCCATCCAGATGTCTTGGCAGCTCATTACATACATGCACCACCCTCTGTACGAAAAAGTAGCCCCTTAGGTCCCTTTTATATCTTTCCCCTCTTACCTTAAACCTATGCCCTCTAGTTTTGGACTCCCCCACCCTCAGGAAAAGACCTTGCCTGTTCACCCTATCCATGCCCCTCATGATTTTATAAACCTCCATAAGGTCACACCTAAGCCTCCGACACTCCAGGGAAAATAGCCCCAGCCTATTCAGCATCTCTCTATAGCTCAAACCCTCCAACCCTAGCAACATCCTCATAAATCTTCTCTGAACCCTTTCTAATTCACAACATCCTTCCAATAGGAGGGAGATCAGAACTGCATGCAATACTCCAAATGTGAACTAACCAATGTCCTGTACAGCTGTGACGTGGCCTCCCAACTCCTCTTCTCAATGCACTGATCAATAAGGACAAGCATACCAAACACCTTCTTCACTCCACCTACAAACAGGTCATACTTACTACCAGTGTCCACCTATCACCACCATTCTGTTTCCACTCCTCCACACCCCTCCTTATTTGCAGCTCCCCCTAACCCCACATCCAATCCTGAAGAAGGGGAATAACCGAAACGCTGACAGCTCCTTTCCTCCAGATGCTGCCTGGCTTGCTGTGTTCTTCCAGCCTCCTGTTTGTCTACCTTCTTCACTGCCCTATCTACCTGTGGATTCACCTTCAAGGCATATGAAACTACACTCCAAGATCTCTTTATTCAGCAACACTCCCCACACCTAGACTCGAAATGTTAGCTGCTTGGTGTTCATGGATGTTGTCGACCCATTGTGATCTCCAGCATTTGTTGTTTTCGGTCTAAGCTGTTGCTCAAGAAGTCTCCAGACCACACTGATGTGCTCAACTCTTTAGGACTGAACCTTCCACTTTTTTTTGTCTTCCAGTGATAGTGTCCCTACCTCTCAGCCATAAGGTTTGTTTTCAAGACCCACCTGCTCCACAGTGTGTCATAACATGTCTTAAAAGGTTGATCAAAATAACCAGATGTAGTGAGTTGCTCCTCACATGGGATAGGTCTTCATGTCTGATCCTACCATTAGCCCACTTTTCCCTATCTATAATATTCCATCCTTGGCAACTTTCTAGAGCAGAGCAGCCCGTTCTTGGCGAATTGGGCAATGAGTGTTACCATTCCCAGAGCATCCCACATTCCATTAATTAACTAAATTTCCGTTTAGAAAATAAATCTTGCCCTACATTTCTTCTCCTCTTGTAAATGATTGTGCACGGTCTGCTCACTTTACTCTCGGATTTCACAGCCGCCTGACTCACGTCACTTCAAAGCAGCAGCCCCTCCCAACAAAATCAATATTTCAGGCACATAAAAACCGGCAAAGAAACGAGTAAAAAAAGGTCACAGTCTCAACTTTACTCCTTCATCAAAGAGACAGTTTAATTTCTTCAGCTTAATGCCCGGAAAGGAGGATTTTATGGTGGGGTGGGGAAAGGGAGAGGGGCGAATAAATGATTGTTGTTACCTGACGTGACCCCTGGTTTATATATTTATAAAACTGGAGGAGATGCTGTAGCATCAGTTCAAAACAATGACAATTGCTGCAACCACAGAACAATAGTCAGGAACAATTGCTATGGAAGAAAAAGACAAACTCAAGGTTTATTTTTCTTTTAAAGCCAGCGGTGCTAATGGTGCAGTGCAGTCAACCGTTCTTCGCTTTCCAGAAATGGCAATGAAGAAGTTGAGAGTCCTTTAAATCATATCACGTACACAAGCCGCTTACATCACCGAGGCAATTGGCCAAACTTTAACCTCACATACATGTGACAACCCCATTGGAATAAACCATGCATTACCTGCTGCATCTTTGCGTTTCCTTGTCCCCATCAGAGCTGTGATTTTTTTTCTTGTACAAAATGCACACATCATGCAGGGAAAATGTACATGTCACTTACAAGCCCTGCAAACGGATCCCGATTCCCTACCTCAATAACTGTGCATATATTTCACACCTCTCCATACCTTCCACCTATCACAGCTTTGCAGCCGTTTCCGAGTCAGAGTTTCGCCGCTCAACTTGGGAGCAACTTAAACCTGCTACTTGGAGCAAAGCTGTTACACATTGGAGCAGATGTCCCCAAGACACGGTTTTTTTTTTGGGGGGGGTTATTAAAGAGGGATCAGACCACTCACCGTTCATTGTGCTGACAGTTGCTGAGGGCTCGGCCGGGGGAAGGAGAGGAGAGGACCAGGACGTTTACTACAGATCTCGCCGCGCTGGGTTTGTCCGGGGAAGGATGAGAAGCGGCCGGCTCCTCTCACCTCGCCGCCGCTGCTCGGGGTACAGCCTCCTGGCAGCACGCAGCCTATCAGCGACAGCTCGCTGTTAACCAGCAGGGCACCTCCTTCTGCTCAGTGTTCACCCCTCCATACCCACCCACCCCCTTCAAACTGCATAACACAGCTCCATCGTTTAGGTATGTTCCCCTAGAAACCCACTTTCACGAAGTGCACATTGATTTTCGTTCCGCCAATGGCATTGGAAAAACCTGAACAAGAGTCCCGAAACGTTAATTCTGCTGCCAGACCTGCTGAGATTTTCCAACAGTTTCTGCAGCTCACCTCTCACTGTGGTCGGTGTTCTCACTGACTACTCCCAAAGCATCTCATTTCCATTAACTCTTTCTCCTTTGTAGGTAATACCCTATGGCATGTGCATCCTTTCTTAGATAATACGATTAAAACTATACACAATACTTAATGCAAGATCTCACCAAGGTTCTGTATAACTGCAGCAAGACATATAAAGTTCTGTACTTAATTCTCCTTGCAGTGAAGTTCAATGTACTATTTGCTTTTCTAATTGCTTGTTTCAGCCACATGCTAACTTTTAGAGATTCAGGAATTAGATCACCTGCACTTCACAGCCTCTCGCCATTCAACAAGTGTCTATTTTCTCTCCCAATGTGAATAACTTCACATGATATTTTCTTTGCCATGTTCTAGTTTAATGATTTAGCCACGTGAGTCTTCCTGAAGCCTTGCTGCATCTTCCTCACAACTTACATGCCACATTCCACACCTACATGTAGATGTTTTAAATTCAGTCAGTTCAAACATGTTACGTCACACCTCTGGAGCAGGTGAGAATTGAAGCCAGGCCTCCTGGCTCAGAAGTAGGGACACTACCACTGTGCTACAAGAGCTGTACATATTGTACTCAAAGCATGCATTAATGCACCTAACTTGGCATCCAACTGTGGTAGATATTTTAATCAACCTGTTGGACATGTTATGACATGCCTCTGGAGCAAGTGGAATTTGAACTTAGGCCTTCTTCCTCGGAGGTTGGTAGGGACACTATCACTGCTTCACACAGGCTCCACACATTTATAACCGCAGTCAACAAGATCCAAAGTGACTTGGAGGGACCCAATGGATTTCCAATCCATCGCCTTAACTACTCGACCATGACTGTGACTATGGCTATAGGTTACTTAATTTGCACAACCAAACTCAGCTCCAAGATAACAAGGTGTGGGGCTGGATGAACACAGCAGGTCAAGCAGCATCATAGGAGCAGGAAAACTTGACATTTCGGGCCTAAACCCTTCATCAGAAACCGAAACGTCAAGTTTTCCTGCTCCTATGATGCTGCTTGGCCTGCTGTGTTCATCCAGCCCCATGCTTGTTATCTCGGATTCTCCAGCATCTGCAGTACCTTTTATCTCTCTCAAACTCAGCTCCAATTGCTCGCTGTTAGAAATTACCTGATTTTTTTGAATTAACCTGTTCAGAAATGTTATTACACATCTGGAGCAGGTGGGACTTGAACCCAGGTCTCTCGATCCAGGGATAGGGACACTACCAGTGTGCAATAAGAGGGCCTCAAATGCACCCAGTTTTGTGGCATTAGTATAGTTAGAAATATTACAATGTCCCCAAAATCTAAATCAGTTCTATCGATTTTGAATTCTGTGGACCTAGCACTAATCATTGTGGCATCCATGACTAACAGCCTGCCTCTCTGACAACGATCTATTTATTCTCACTCTCTGCTTTGTTTCTTCATTTTGTTTTATAGCATGTGAAACATCTCAGAATGGTTTACTACATTAAAAAATGCACTATTTACATGTGTTGTTACCATAGCTATGATTCATAATGTTTGGACAATATTCCTGCTAGGTAACTATGTAATAATAGACCAATTTTCAGTTACAGCTCATTGCACTCATTCCTCATTCATTTTCAAAAACACTTCATGTGACAATCTTGATTTCACTGTTTAATCATGAAGGAAGTGGTTTTCTCTATATGTTAATGAACCCAAATCTGAAATATGGTTATATACTCATTTATAATTTCATTACAGATAACAAAAAAAGGTTATGGTCATAATTACTATCTACAATTTACAGACTGGAATAGAGAGATAAGCCTCAAAATGCAGTGGGATGGGAATCCTGCTCACTCACCAAGGCCAGGCTTTAGCCCTCTCCTTTTGTTTTCTTTATTTGTTCATGGGATGTGGGTGTCACTGGCTGGGCCAGCATTTATTGCCCAAGAATCAACCACATTGCTGTGGATCTGGAGCCACATGTAGGCCAGACCAGATAAGGATAGCAGTTTCCTTCCCTGAAGAATATTACTGAACCAGAACCAGATGGGTTTTTCCAACAATCAACAACGGATTCACAGTCATCATTACATTCTTAATTCCAGATATTTGTTGAATTCAAATTCCACCATGGCAGGATTTGAACCCAGGTCTGCAGAACATTGTCTGAGTTTCTGGATTAACCGTCCAGTGATAAAGCCACTAGGCCATCACCTCCTCTAAAGACTGATACAGGATCTGTATTAGGTAGGCACCGCTGGTGTATCCACTGCATGAGTCTAGTTGGAGCTGAGTGGGTGGGAATGAATGGTCTGACCTTGGTACATGCAGGCCAATTTGTTATTCCCCACAGGAGCTGTTAAAACAGAATGCTCATACACCAATGATAATTGACTCCTTTCCAAATTCCTCTTGGATTAATTGCCAAATGTCAGGGTGGAGTCCCCATTCATTCCTGTACAGAAAGTACCTCCAGGCCGTGCAGCTTTACTCACCATTGGTCCTTTGAGATATTTAAACAGAAATACACCATTGGCTCAGTTGTTAAGTGCACTGCCTGATTTTGAAGTGAACCAAATGTGCTTTTCATTCATAGGATGTGGGCTTTGCCGGCTGGGCAAATGGTTATTGCTCATCCAAAATTCCTCAAGAGAAGGGGTTGAAGGTTTGCTTCTGGATCTGCCACAATCCATTTTATGTTGGTCCATTGTCATTTCTAGTGCCTTGCTCAGTGTTAGGTGAGCTGTTGGGTTTCATTCCTTGTGGGACTTTATAGCAGTTTGACATAATTGAGAGGCTTGCTGGGCCGTTTCAGAGGGCAGGTACACTGTGGACCTGGAGTCACGTGTAGGCCAAACCAGGTAAGGACATCAGATTTCCTTCCCTAAAGGACATTTATGAGCCAGATGTGCTTTCTAAATAAACGACAAAGTTTTCATGGTTGCCATTAGACTTTTAATTCCAGATATTGTTTAATTCAAATTCCACCACCTACCATGGTGGGATTCAAAGGCGTGTGTTACCTGGGTCTCCAGATTACTAGTCCAGTAATAATGCCACTATTATCCTAGTATGTAGTTCAGTTCTTTGGTCTGTGCCCATGTTTGGCGTTCTTACTTGAGCCTGTAAGAAAACTGCATCAATTGGCCTCAGCTCCCTTCTTCAAGGAGTGAAAAGAACAACATTCCAGATTCCTACTTCAGATTGCTATCTAAAGCACAAATTGGTTTGGAGGTCAGTCCAGCATAAGGATGTCTTCGGTTGCAATGATCTTGTTGAATTGTTGCTCAGCAAATTTAGGGGGTAATGGAAGGAAGAAGTTAATGGGAGGAAAATGATACATTATAAAATAAATGAAGCGCTGTGTTATAGAGTTGACCGCCTCAGTGCAGCAGGCTGCTACAAATCAAATATTAAGATCACAATTCACATTCGTAACATCTGCCGCAATAATATATTGACATCACAGTTTAAAGTTGATTTCAGCTAACTGCAGAGCACATGTCTATATCTCAATGAGAACGGCTGCTACAATATGCTATGTGTTTGTGTTTGTGATAAACAGACTGCTCATTTAAAATGAGACAGCTCCATTTGAAATGAACTGTCACAATGGTGGAGAAATCTACCTCAGCTTAGCATGTAACAGATCCAGTGACATACAGGACCTTCCAACTAGTGCTATCAAATTATTGCAGTAACAGAACGCATTACCCATCTGTCCTGCCCAGGTAAATTAAATCTGTGATTGTTAAAGAAATTACATCAAAAGAAAAAAGAAAATCGCTGATATAAAATCAACAATGACTGGAACTACACAGCATGCTCTCCTGTGTCTGTCAAGAGGAAAGGTCATGTTGTGTTGTGCAGGAAACATTCATCAGAACTGACCTTCATTAGAACATAAGGAACAATTCCTCTCAACCAGTTCAATTTGAGGCATAGGTCAGCAAATAATCTGCTGTTTCTAATCTTTTCCCCATTTAATAAGACACTCCAGAGAGCAAAAGGAAGAGAAGAAAAATCAGAAGGGAAAAGTGATGAAAGCAGGAAGGGAGAAGAAGGATTGCTACCTTTCGGCAATGCCCTGTGGGCTAACAACTGAAGCAGCTTTTAACCATGTTTTTGGATTGGGCATGCTTGAATGCTTCAAATATGTGATAGCAGAATGAGGGAAAACAAAGTGGAGGGATCCACAGAGCCAATTTTACCTGCCTTTATTCCTTTAATGAACAAAATTAAACTGATCTCAGTCTTGAATGTCTCAAATGTCCCAGTCTTCACAGCTTTTTAAGGGAGGGGCTCCAGATTTCTAATTCCCTTTGTGGGAAAAACATCATCCTGAGTTATTCTGCTTCTCCAGATAGTGATTTGGCATCACCGAACCAGGGCTTCTGATCCGGTCTTGCTACAGGACAGGGCAAGGAGGCAAGCCACTTGTTAACCTGACTCAGAATGGGGATCAAACCGTGCTCTTTTGGTCTTATACTGAACTGTTATTCCAACCATCTGAGCTAACCAACTCTAAATGGCTTAACGCTAATTTTAGGATTATATTTCTATATTTGGAACTCACCAGTAACAGTTTCTGTTCGCACTACCCAACTGAACCCTTTCATTATTCCAAATATCAAGTTGATGCAAACTTAACCTGTTAATTTACCATGCCAAAATCAATCTGGTGAATCCACATGTTGCTAAATCCCCTTCTCCCTGCCACCTCTCTACTTCTTCCAAGTACAACCCCCCACCCCACTCTATCTCCAACATCTCCACCTACCCCAGACAACAAATAGATTTTCTCAGCTGTGGTGTACTGTCCTGAATGAAATTTCCATTTGTGTTCAATCGAGGCTGCATGAACCTGAAGTATAACTTTCAACCTATTTCAATGACCTTGAGATTAAAATCAAAAATCCCATTGTCTTTGTGAGATTCCAATTTTTTTCCTATCTTCAGGCCATTACTGATTTCTTTATATGGTCACCCAAATCTCTTTGCACCTTTGCAATTCCTCACCGTTCAGAAAATATGGTTGATTTTTCTTGGGTCAAAAGTGGATGACCTCACATTTCCCTACCTTGAGCTTCATTTGCCATGCTGTTGCCCTCAAATTATGTGTTTTTACTCCCTATGTAACTTTTTATTTTGTTCATTCATGTGAGGTGCATGCCACAGGCAAGTAAAGCATTTATTGTGCAAAAGCAGTGTTTACTCTCCATCACCACTTTCCCTTAAGAAGTTATTTGGAAACAGCAGAGTGTCTTGCGCCCTATACTGTAAGTCTGAATCCTTGTACGTGTCACTTGGGTAAATTTGGTAGATTTCACTCCATAAACCCAACTGTGAACCAGAAATGATTTTAATGACAAATTAAACTAGTGTTTAAAATACTACTGCTTCAAAAAAAAATTTAGAATTTATTTAATTAAGGGCAGCACAGTGGCTCAGTGATTAGCACTGCTGCCTCACAGCACCAGGGACCTGGGTTCAATTCCACCCTCAGGCAACTGTTTGTATGGAGTTTGCATGTTCTCCCTGTATTTGCTTGGGTTTCCACCAGGTACTCCGGTTTCCTCCCAGAGTCCAAAGAAGTGCAAGTTAGGTGGATTAGCCATGATAAATTGCCCATAGCGGTCAGGGTTATGTAGGTTAGCCATGGGAAAGGCAGGGTTACAGGGAAAGGGTAGGGGGATGGGTCCAGGTGGGATGCTCTTCGGAGAGTCAGTGTAGACATGGTGGGCCAAATGGCCTGTTTTCACACTGTAGGGATTTTATATTAAAAAACTGACTAATGTTCCCAGCAGCCTTTAGTGACTAACATCAGCATCCTTGAAGCAGCTGAGAAGCATGGGCCATGATCGTCCAAAACCAACTCCACAGGAAAAACCCATTTCTGATGAAGGGTCTAGGCCCAAAACGTCAAGCTTTCCTGCTCCTATGGTGCTGCTTGGCCTGCTGTGTTCATCCAACTCCACACCTTGTTATCCACAGGACCAGCTGTGTGGTTAGGATGCCTGAGTTCCAAATACCAAAGGAAATCTTCTTTGTCCAGCTCAAGGAAGGCACCCAAATGAGAGGAGGAGAAAGGAAGTGTTTCAAAGACTCTCTGAGGACTTCTCTGAAGAAATGTAACATAGATGTCAAAATGTGGGGAGATCACTATTCAGAAGAAGCCAGCTTGTAGGGATATAATGCTTTGAAAACACCCATTAGCAAGAGGAAGTACAGACAAGGAACCAGACAAATGATCTCAAAGCCAAGGAGCACTTCCACCTCTCAGAAAGACCTGCCAAATGTGTGGTGGGAGATATGGCTATAGGATCGGTCTCATCAACTACTTAAGGACCAACAGAGCCCATGACCAACCATGCAGAATTTCCGAGGTGGACAATCAGATTCGTTGGCAAGTGATTTTTTTCCAATGACAACAAGTGGCTTCCAATTCATGTATCCAGATTATTGGTTTAGACTTCTGGCCTATCAGTCCAGTCACATTGCCACAATGCTTTCACATCCCTCCCTTTATGCACCATGTGGAGGCGATGGCCTAGTGGTATTCTCACTTGACTGTTAATACAGAGACCCAGATAATATTCTGAGGACCTGGGTTTGAATCCTGCCATGACAGATGGTGGAATTTGAATTCAATAAATATCTGGAATTAAGAATCTAACGATGACCATGAATCCATTGTCGATTGTTGGAAAAACCCATCTGGTTCGCTAATGCCCTTTAGGGAAGGAAACTGCCATCCTTACCTGGTCTGGCTTATATGTGACTCCAGACCCACAGCAATGTGGTTGGCTCAAAACTGCCCTCTGGGCAATTAGGGATGGGCAATAAATGTTGTCTGTCCAGCGATGCCCTTATCCTGTGAACAAATAAAGAAAAAAAATGTCAGTGACTTTATCACTAAATTACAGCTAATTATTCAGGCATGATGTCCCCTTTACAATCTGTATTAATTCTCTGATCAGCACAAATTTATCCAAGTGCTCAGTCGCTCAATCTTGAATTCCCTTGCCAGTTTTTCCCTGCTCCTTTTTGAAGCTTTTAACGCTTTCTTTGTGTCACTTCATTATTTTTATATCAGTCTCCCAGTCTGCTGGATTACCATTGTGTTTTGCATTTATAGGATTCTTTTCTGTTAGCTGGATAATGTCTCCTACCTACCTTGGTGATCATAGTTGCTTATCCACATTAATGGGGCTTTTAGATTTTTTAGGACTATCTACAATGCGTTGCATTAATTGAACAACAGCAACTGCTGTCTATTGGTTAACCCATTCGTCTCAGTTGAAGGACTATCATTCCTCCAAAACTGTTATAGACTCATAGAGACATATAGCATGGTAACAGACCTTTTGGTCCAATTGTCCATGTCGGCCAGATATCCTAAATTAATCTAGTCCCACTTGCCAGCATTTGGCCCACATCCATTTCAAGCCCACTGACTCCCACAGCTACCTAGAATACACCTCCTCCCAACCACATTCCTATAAAAATGCCATCTCCTATTCCCAATTCCTTCACCTCCGCCGCATCTGCTCCCAGGACGAGGCATTCCACTCCCGCACATCTCAGATGTCCTCATTCTTCAAGGGCCGCAACTTCCCCCCCGCAGTGGTCGAGAACGCCCTCGACCGTGTCTCCCGCATTTCCCGCAATTCATCCCTCACGCCCCGTCCCCACAATAATAACCAAAAAAGAATCCCCCTCGTCCTCACATACCACCCCACCAACCTCCGGATCCAACGCATCATCCTCCGACACTTCCGCCATCTGCAATCCGACGCCACCACCAAAGACATTTTTCCCTCCCACCTTTGTCTGCTTTCCGGAGGGACCACTCCCTCCGTGACTCCCTTGTCCGCTCTACACTCCCCTCCAGCCCCACCACACCCGGCACTTTTCCCTGCAACCGCAGGAAGTGCTACACCTGCCCCCACACCTCCTCCCTCACCCCAATCCCAGGCCCCAAGAAGACTTTCCACATCAGGCAGATGTTCACCTGCGCATCTGCCAATGTGGTATACTGCATCTGCTGTACCCGTTGTGGCTTCCTCTACATCAGGGAAACCAAGCGGAGGCTTGGGGACCGCTTTGCAGAACACCTGCGCTCTGTTCATAACAAACAACTGCACCTCCCAGTCGCGAACCATTTCAACTCCCCCTCCCATTCCTCAGACGACATGTCCATCCTGGGCCTCCTGCAATGCCACAATGATGCCACCCGAAGGCTGCAGGAACAGCAAATCACATTCAGCCTGGGAACCCTGCAGCCCAATGGTATCAATGTGAATTTCACAAGCTTCAAAATCTCCCCTCCCCCAACCGCATCCCAAAACCAGCCCAGCTCGTCCCTGCCTCCCTAACCTGTTCTTGCTCTCACCTATCCCCTCCCCCCACCTCAAGCCCCACCCCCATCTCCTATCTACTAACATCATCCCGCCCCCTTGACTTGTCCGTCCTCCCTGGACTGACCTATTTCCTCCCTACCTCCCCACCTACACTCACCTCTGCTGGCTCCATCCCCGCCTCTTTGACTTGTCTGTCTCCTCTCCACCTATCCTCTCCTCTATCCATCTTCTATCCGTCTCCCCCTTTCTCCCTATTTATTTCAGAACCCTCTTTCCCTCCCCCATTTCTGATGAAGGGTCTGGGCCCGAAACGTCAAGCTTTCCTGCTCCTATGATGCTGCTTGGCCTGCTGTGTTCATCCAGCCCCACACCTTGTTATCTTGGATTCTCCAGCATCTGCAGTACCTTTTATCTCTGTCTAAACCCTGCCTATTCATGTACCCATCCAGACAACTTTTAAATGTCGTAATTGTACCAGCCTCCCCACTTCCTCTGGCAGCTCACTCCCTACATGCACCACCCTCTGTATGAAAAAGTTGCCACTGAGATCCCTTTTAAATCTTTCCCTTCTCACCTTACTCCTATGCCCTCTAGTTTTGGATTGTCCCACACCAAGGAAAATACCTTGTCTATTTACCCCAGGCATGCACCTCATAATTTTATAAACCTCTATAATATCAGCCTCCAATGCTCCAGGAAAAATAGCCCCAGCCTATACGGCTTCTCCCTATAGCTCAAACCCTCCAACCCCAGCAACATCCTCGTAAATCTTTTCTGAACTCTTTCAAGTTTCAAAACATCCTTCCAATCACATGGAGACCAGAACTGAACACAGTTATCCTATTGTGGCCTGACCAATGTCCTGTACAGCTGCAACATGGCCTCCTAACTCCTATACTCAATGCACTGACCAATAAAGGCAAGCGTACTAAATGCCTTCTTCACTATCCTATCTACCTGTGAGTCCACTTTCAAGGAATTATGAATCTGAACTCCAAGGCCTCTCTAGGACCTTACCATTAAGTGTATAAGTCCTGCCCTAATTTGCCTTTCCAAAATGCAGCACCTCACATTTATCTAAGTTAAACTCCATTTGCCACTCCTCGACCCATTGGCCCATCTGATCAAGATCCCGTTGTACTCCGAGGTAACCTTCTTCACTGTCCACTACACCTCCGATTTTGGTGTCTTCTGCAAAATTACTAGCCATACCTCCTATGCTCACATCCAAGTCATTTATGTAAATGATGAAATTTCAAGCCTTGGTTTTTGACTCTCCCAGCTCTCCCTCAATCTGTTACCATGTCATGCTCACAGTTTGAAAGATGTTTCCCCTCTATCCTATTGTCTTAATTGAATTAAATTGACTATAGTCAGTTCCCTTGTTGATCCTAAAGTATGTAGGGTGCACACCATCATTTATAAGCAAATCATCCAACAAATTGAAGAGTTTAAAGACATTTTTTATGAGTTGTGGATCTTTAAAACATGCAAGACAATATATGCCATCTTAATGTTTGTTTTACAGAAATGACATCTTGCCATTAGCCTCAAAATTACCCTCAATAGTTTGCAGGATTTGCATAATAATTTTCCAAAAATCTTTCCACAGAGAGATAGGTCTGGTAATTGACAGCATAAGCACTTTTTTTTAACAGTAGCTAAGACAATGTTGGTCGACTTTCTCATCCAAAAAGACAAACGTCAAAACAGTGGATGTGATTCATGAGCTGTTAGGTTGTACTCAGAGATTTTAAAAAATGCTAAGTTTTAAATTTGAGATTTTTTCTGACATTTTTGCTTCTTTGCTTTGTCATTTAATTCAATCTTGCTTACCCTGTTTATTTCTGTTTGCACTAATGGTTTGGATCTTATTCACCTTCCTCCTTGGTTGTTCCTCTGTTTTTCTCCCAATTCTATAAATTGTACTGTTTAAGGGAAAATGTGTCTCCAGATATCTCATTATCCTTACCACACAATATCAGCTCATATTTCTAGCAAGGTGCAACATAAAATAGTTTTGAGCTGTACAATTCTAACCAATAGGATGCAACGAGAAATACCTTACTCCAGCAAAAATGTCTCTAACAAATTCCTACCCTTACATTTTGAGCTGCCTGTTTCTCTATGTGTTGAAAATGTAAATGCCCTACTAAATATTTGCTACATGCTTTGCTCATCCTTGTGTTCATGTATACAACAACATTACTATCTATCCTGAAATACATAGATAATCCCCACAATTGACAGTGATAACAATTTACATTTATATTGTCAAATATAGAAAAATACTACGGTTGCTTGAAATCTATATAAATGATTTGGATGTGAATATAGGAGGAATGGTTAATAAGTTTGCAGAAGCCAAATAGGCTGGGGCTATTTTCCCTAGAGTGGCAGAGGCTGATAGGTGACCTTATTGAGGTTTATAAAATCTTGATGAGCATGGATAGGGTGAATATCAAAGGTCTTTTTTCCCAGGGTAGGGGAGTCCAAAACTAGAGGGCATAGGTTTAAGGTGAGAGGGAAAAAACTGAATAGGGACCTAAGGGGCCACATTTTCACGCAGAGGGTGGTGTGTGTATGGAATGAGCTACCAGAGAAAGTGGTGGAGGCTGGCACAATTGCACATTTAAAAGGCGTATGGATGTGTATATGAATAGGAAGGGTTTAGAGGGAATATGGGCCAAATGGTGGCAAATGGGACTAGATTAATTTAGGATATCTGGTCAGCATGGACAAGTTGGACTGAAAGGTCTGTTTCTGTGCTGTACAACTCTGACTCTATGACTCTATCTGGAACAAAAGTAGAGAACGCTGGAGAAACTCAGCAAGTCTGCGAAGAGAGAAGTAGAATTAATGTTTCAAATCTGGTATTTTCCTTTTTTAGATTGCTACTACGGAATGTTAAATTGTAAAACTCTTCTTCAAGCCTTCACAATCTTTTGTAACATCCTCACAAACTACATTTCCACCCAGCTTTGTGGCATCAGAAAATTAGGTAATATTACAACCAACATTCCCTCGAAGGTGAAGGCTCTGCACAGAAGCGTTGTCTTCTGGGAGGTGTCCATGCAGTATAAAAATAATTGCAGGCAACAACTGGCTACCTCAGCCAAACCATTTATCTCGACTGTGAACACAAGTGGTCTGAACACTGAACATTGCAGTACCCCACTGGCAACAGCCTGCCATCCTGAAAATGATCTGTTTTCTCCTGCTCTCTGCTTTCTGCCTGTTAGCCAATTCTCAGTCCATACTCACTTACCATCCTAATCCCATGTGTTATGTTTACTAACCTCTTGTGTGGAACTTTACCCTCTGACCTCTGCCCAGTCATATCATTAATATTCAAGTGTTCAGTTATCACATTCTTTATCATCTTCTAGCATCTTTCACCCAAACGAGCTGCCAGAAGAAGTGGTAGAGGTGGGTAACAGTTACATTTAAAAAGACATTTGGGGAAATATATGGACAAGAAAGGTATAGAGGGATATAGGCCAAATGCAGGCAAATGGGGCAAGTTCAGTTCAGGAAACCTGGTCAGCATGGACAAGTTGGACTGCAGGGTCCGTTCCCATGTTGTATGACTCTTGTGAATTTAAATCTACAGACCTGTTAGTTTAACATTTTCCTACTTTGTCTCTCTTTCCCTTCCAAATCAGTAGAATTTTGATAATCACCAATGCATCCTTTATCTCTATCGGCACATTATTTACACTCATCTGGTCCAGAATATTTTTATTCACTCAGGGAATCTGGACTTCAATGACAGGGCCAGCATTTATTGCCAATCCCGACTTGGCCTTGAGAAGGTGGTGGTGAGCTGCCTTTTTGAATGGCTGCAACCCATTTGGAGGAGGTGCATTCACAATATTGTTAGGGAGGAATTCCAGTGACATTGAAGGAATGGTGGTATATTTCCAAGTCAGGGTGGTACGTGGCTTACAGGGGAACTTGCAGGTATCTGCTGCCCTTATCTGGTATCTGCTGCCCTTATCTTTCTAGATGGTAGTTATGCAAATGGTACAGGCCATATATCAGCCCCAGCCTGGATATTGTCCAGATTTTATTGCATTTGAACATGGACTGCTTCAGTGTCTGAGGAGTCACAAATGGTGCTGAAGATTGTGCAGTCATCAGCGAACATCACTACCTCTGAACTTGTGATGGAAAGGTCATTGCTGAAGCAGCTGAAGATGATTGGACCTAAGGCCATTACCCTGAGGAACTCCTGCAGAGGTGTCCTGGCGCTGAGGCTGCTGACCTCCAACAACCACAATCTTTGTATTAGGTATGACTCCAACCAGTGGAGTGTTTTCTTTGTGATGTTCTTTGACTTCAGTTTCCCTCAGGCTTCCTAATGCTATATTTGGTTCAGTAATGTCAGGGCAGTCACTTTTACTTCATCTCTGCAATTCAGCTCATTTGTCCATGTTTGGAACAAAGTGCAAGGAGGTTAGAAGCTGCCAAACAGAGCAATGTGAGCGGGCCATTGTAGTAATTGGCCAGCAAGGATTTGTCTCATTTCTTGTGATGTGCCTGAGCCACAAAAGCAAGATGTTTTAGTCATCAGACACTTAGAGATAATAGAACAAAATAGGAGGCAAGATTGTTCCAACTTACTTGTATTCTTTTTAGATAACTTTTCACTTTGTTGATTCAAGTTAACCATTTTTCCTGCAGCACCTCTTTATTTTACTTCAAATGTGCATACATTTTTTCTCGCTCTTTAGAGATAGCAAGAAAACTAGCAGTGAAATCACACCTTTCATGACTTTAGAATGACCTAGAAAGCTTTATGAACAATGAAATGTCCTTTGAATTGTTGTCAAAATTGTGATGCAGAAAATTTGCAGCAGCCACTTTCTGTACAGCAACCTCTTACAGACAGCAGATAATCTGCTCCAGTATGTTAGGTTATCATTGCCACATGTACCTGAGTACAGGAATACAGGAGTACAGTGAAAGTGTGAAGAGTTGCCTTTCCCTTGCACCATCTTAGAATACAGCATAAAAAACGGAAATTAAAGAAACGGAAACAATAGCAAAATGAATGTAGAGAACAATCCAGGCAGCTCCTGGCTCTCCCTGCCGATGCTGTAAACAGGCTATGCGTTGGAGTCTCCACCACCTCCAGGGGCCCTGGCGAGGTCCTGGTTCATCACCATCACAATGCAGCTGCCACTGCTGGGCCCACCAATGTCACTGCCACTGGAGCAAAAATCCCCGGCACCATCTTACCTCTGACGCCACTGCTGGCATGAGTCCCACTCTGGGCCCACACTCATCACTGCCACCGATACTGTCGCAACTGAGTCCCCCAAAGGGCAAAAAGGTGGAAGAAAAGACTGCAAAGGAGAAAGCAAAAAAGAAAAATGATGGCAGAAAGGAGCAGATGAGCCCTGGGCTACTCTTCCGCCAGCTTGGAAAGCTCCCACCACCATCTTGTAAAGCTCTAAGATGGATCTTCAGGGTATTAACTCAACAACAGTGAAGAAATGGTGATCTAGTTCCAAGTCAGGATGGCGAGCGGTGGAGGGGAACTTGTAGGTGGTGGTTTTCCCATGTATCTGCTGTCCCTCTGTCCTCTAAGTTCGTTGAGGCCATGGGTATGGAAGATGCTGAAAGGAGTCTTGGTGAGTTACTGTAGTACACCTGAGTATTTAGTACATACTGTTGCCACTGTGCATCAGGGGGTGAGGTGAGTGAGTGTTGAAAATGGTGGATGTGCTGTCAATCGAGTGGTTTGCACTTTCCTTGGATGATGTCAAACCTCCAGAACGTGTTGGAGCAAGTGCAAGGCAAGTGCAGAGGCACATTCCTGACTTATGCTTTGTAAATGGTGGACAGACTTTGAGTTACTCATCTCAGAATTCCCAGCATCTAACTTGCTCTCAGAGCCACAGTATTTATAAGGCTGGTCGAGTTAAGTTTTATGTGGGAATCACTTATCGTACCAGATTTATTGACCATTCAGATCATCCATTGGGTTTCCATATTTTTAAAAGTGTCATGAAAAACAGTTTGAAAAAGAGACACACATTTGATTGCCTGAAAACACATTATTCTAAAAAAAAACAGGTCTTGCTGTAAATGAAGAATAGAAGCAGTTAAATCCTCTCACAGATTGGTATACAGACTAGAGAGGTAAAAGCAGAAGAAGGGGATGGAATGGGTAAAATGGAGATGGATATGGGTGGAAGCAACATCAACTGGCCAGGAAGTGGTTAGAAGGAGGTAAAGGGGGAAAGGATGCAACATGAAAGAACAAGAAGCCTACAGCAATAAAGGAGACACGGCCATGTTCTGTGATAACAAGCGTGGGGCTGGATGAACACAGCAGGTCAAGCAGCATCATAGGAGCAGGAAAACTATGCTGCTTGACCTGCTGTGTTCATCCAGCCCCATGCTTGTTATCTCGGATTCTCCAGCATCTGCAGTACCTTTTATCACGGCCACGTTCTGTTCCAGGTTTGGTGGTCAATATCTGTAACATAGTCCATTATAAAATGTCTCATTAAAGAGACAGAGGCAATTGAAAAATACGAAATGATGGAACAACTGGGCAGAAGCAGATGAGCTACATGGTTGGGGAGTGTGGGATTGGACATCTCGAGCAATATGATACAATTGTGAATGGAAAGCGAGTTTTTCACACAAAGAGTCTCAGGGTTGTGGAATTACTTTCCGGGTTAGTGGCCAGAGTATTAACTATATCAATACTTAATTAATGAGGATATGTGGATAAAGAAATATGGCAACAGGGTAGGGAAGCTTATTAGGCCAGTTTCTTCATGTGGTATGTAAAAGGCAGTCAGACCAAATGCCTGTTTTCATATTCAGAAGTCACACAACACCAGGTTATAGTCCAACAGGTTTATTTGAAATCACAAGCTTTCAGAGCATAGCCCCTTTGTCATTTCAATGCTATGCAGCTGAGTTTGAAAAGGACGTTTTTTTTGTCTGGTACCTTTCAAGAGGGATCACTGTCAATGTTCCCCTTTAGCTGCACAGCAATCCTGACTGTACTCCATAATGGAATAAAGAGGAAAAACTAATGACAGGGACATTGATCCAATAAGAAATTACACTGAGGCCTCATTGACATGATGTACAGCTTCAAGCTGATATGGTGTGATTCAAAGGAGATCAGGGAGTTTCCCTAGCTCTCTCAACAACATTCTGAGCTCAACAAATATCAACAAACATATTCATCTCACTTGCTGTCTTCTGGGACCTCGCCATACACAAATTACTATCCATGTTCATTCGCAGTGACTGTACTCCAGAGGTGTATCATTGAAGCACAGTACTTTGGGATTTCCTGCTTAGGTGCAATATGAAAGATTCTTTGTTTTTGTGAGTCTCCGATGGTAAATAAATGTCTGAGAGGGTGGATGGTGACTTTGGCTCTTTTTTTTCTCTAGCTTTCAGATTGCGAAAGTAACACTTTTTGCCCATTCATAACTTCATGGTGCTCTTCCAGACAAGGGTAAAAGAGGTCAGGCTGCAGTTCCAAACAGTAGGCTTGTTTGACAGCTCACATTACATCCACTCCCACCCAAATGCAGTGGGAGCTGAGGAAAAGTGGTGCTCTTGTTTGGAAATGAAATCAAAAACTGAGAAGGTTCATGGGAAAGTGCTCAGTAATGAAAAGGCTACATGTCCAAAAATACAACTCCACTCTTATATGCAGGCAGTATCTCAGCTCACTGTGTGGATTAGCACCACAGCTACCACAGTAATTCTCAAAACATGATGCATACTATTTCATTTTCTTCAAATTTTTAGAATTATTGGCATGATCCTGCCCTCGCAACATTTGCCACATCTTTGCCCATTCAAGTGACATATCTAATTATTTTCATAACCTCCTGCCTCTCCTTCACAATTTAATTTCCTACCTGTCTGTGTTACATATTCGTAAGGCCTAGGAGGATGGGAACTGACAAAGCCCTTGAGGCATGTAAGGAAAGTAGGGAAGAATTTAAACAAAGAATTAGTAAGGCTAAAAGGGGTCATGGAAGCTTGTAAGCAAACAGGAATAAGGAGAATCCCAAAGCTTTTTATACATATATAAAAAGCAAAAGATAACCATGGAAAGGGTTAGCCCACTCAAGGACAAAGGAGGGAATCTATGTCTAGAGCCAGAAGAGGTAGGTGAAGATAGGTTCTTGATGATCAAGGGGATCAAGGGTTACGGGGAGAAAGCAGGAGAATGGGGTTGAGGAACTTATCAGCCATGATTGAATGGCGGAGCGGACTCAATGGGCCAAATGATCTAATTTCTGCTCCTATGTCTTATGGTCTTAAGTACTAAATGAATACTTTGTGTCGGTATTCACTATAGAGAACGAATTGGAGGAGGATGATCTCAGGGAAGGGAATGTCAAATTTCTAAGCCAAGTTGCTATTAAAAAGGAAGACGTGTTGTGCTTCTTGAAAAGTATTAAGCTCGATAAGTCCTGAAGTCTTGATGGGATCTATCCCAGAATATTGATGGAGGCAAGAGAACAAATTGCTGGAGCATTAGCAGACATCTTTGTATCCTCTTTGTCCATAGGTGAGGCCCAGAGGACTGGAAAATAGTTAATGTTGTTCCATTGTTTAAGAAGGGTAGCAGGGGTAATCCTGGAAATTACAGGCCCATGAGTCTCCCATCTGTGGTAGGTAAATTATTGGAAAAGATTCTCAGGGACAAGATCTACACCTATTTAAAAGCAAATTGACTTGTTAGCAATTGATAGCGTGATTTTATGCGGGGGAGGTCATGCCTCACTAACTTGATCAAGTTTTTTGAGGACGTGACAATGATTGAAGGACACATGGATTCAGTAAAGCCTTTGACAAGGTCCCTCATGGCAGACTGGTACAAAAGGTGAAGTCACAGGCTTAGTCATAGGAGACAGAGGTGGTGGTGGGAGGATGCATTTCAGAATGGAAGGCTGTGACTAGTCATGTTCCATAAGGATCAGTGCTGGGACCTCTGTTGTTCGTGAGCTATGTACATGATTTGGACAAAAATGTAGCTGGTCTAGTTAGTAAGTTTGTGGATGTTGCAAAGATTGTTGTAAAGGAGTTGCAAATAGTGAGGATTGTCAGATCAGTTGTCAGGATATAGATCAGTTGGAGCATGGGCAGAAAAATGGCAAATGGAGCTTAATCCAGACAAATGTGAGATGATATATTTTGGAAGATCAAGTACAGGGCGAATTATATAGTGATTGGCATAGCTCTTAGGAGTATTGATATGCAGACGGATCTGGGTGTGCAGGTCCACAGATCACTGAAAGTGACAGCGCAGGTTGATAAGGTAGTGACAAAGGTTTATGGCATGCTTGCCTTCATTGGAGGAGGCATGGAGTATAAGGATAGGCAAGTTATGCTGCAGCTTTATAGAACTTTAGTTAGGCCACAATAGTGAATATTGCGAACAGTTCTGGTCACCACACTACCATAAGAATGTGGATTCTTTGGAGACGGTACAGAGCAGGTTTACCAAAGATTTTAGCTTTGAAGCATGGTTAGATAGATTGGGTTTGTTTTCACTGGAATGCAGGAGGTTGAGAGATGACCTAATAGAAGTTTATAAGATTGTGAATGGCATGGATAGATTGGAAAGTATGAGGCATTTTTCCAGGGTGGAGCGGTCAATTACTTGGGGACGCAGGTTCTAGGTGTGAGGGGGAATGTTTAAAAGAGATGTGTGAGACAGGTTTTTCACGCAAAAGGATGGTGAGAGCCTGGAACACGTTGCCAGAGGATGCAACAAAAACAAAGTTGCTGGAAAAGCTCAGCTGATCTGGTAGCATCTGTGAAGGGAAAAACAGAGTTAACGTTTTGAGTCCAGTGACCCTTCCTCAGAACTTAGTTCTCAGATGCTGCCAGACCTGCTGAGCTTTTCCAGCAACTTTGTTTTTGTTCCTGATTCACAGCATCTGCAGTTCTTTTGGTTTTTATGTTGCCAGAGGAGGTGGTGGAAGCAGACACAAAAGCAGCATTCAAGGAGCCCTTGGACGAATACATGAAAAGGAAGGCAATGAGAGATACGCATCCTGTAAGTGAAGCATGGATGGGCAAAATGTGGCGGTGCAGGCTTGGAGGACCAAAGGGCCTTTTCCTGTGCTGTACTGTTCTTTCTTCTTTGATCTTTATTATCTGCAAATTTGGAGGGCATACACTCCACCCTTTATAGTATTCTCCACTCATATATAGTATACCCAGATGAGGTCTCAGCAGCAATCCCTGTGCCACAATTCATATTACATCCTGGCAACCCAATAAAAAACCCATTTATGTCAACACTCTGCTTCCTGTTAGCCAGACAATATTCTATCCATGCTAATACGCTAATCCCACATCATGAGCTTTTCATATTTGCAATAACCTTTGATGTGGCACTTCACCAAAAGTCTTCAAAAAATCTAAGAGCTGTTCACCTTCTTATAATATATTCTATCATTCTTTACTTTCAACCTTTGTACCTGTATTCTATCTAATAACTATATCACTTTTTTACCTAGTAAATTTCAGCAATAGTTGTGTAATAAATTAACTTTATCCTTTTCTTAGCTTTCAAGAATGAAGTGTTGCAGATGGTCACTTATGAATTAGCATTCTCAAAAAAACTAAAAGGGCGCTAAATGTGCTAAATAAATTCACAGTTCACTGACCACATTGTGAATATGCCTTAAAAATCTTGCCGAAATGTTAAAATGGACAACAAGAGCTTCCAATAATGAAAAGCTAAAATCAATGGTGTTCCCTTGAAGGAGAGACTTAGAATTACTGATAGGAAACAAGGAAATGGGAGAGAGTTTGAACAAGCAGCTTGTATCTGTCTTTATAGTGTAAGAATCCCAGGAATTGTAGAAATCAGAAGGCAGTATGGAGAGAGGAACTTAAAAAATCACACGGATGATCCCTGGAATGGTAGGCCTAACATACGATGAACGGCTGAGGATCCTGGGATTGTATTCATTAGAGTTTAGAAGGTTGAGGGGAGATCTAATAGAAACTTACAAGATAATGCATGGCTTAGAAAGGGTGGACGCTGGGAAGTTGTTTCCTTTAGGTGGGGAGACTAGGACCCGTGGGCACAGACTTAGAATTAGAGGGGGTCAATTTAGAACGGAAATGAGGAGACATTTCTTCAGCCAGAGAGTGGTGGGCCTGTGGAATTCATTGCCACGGAGCCCAGTGGAGGCCGGGACGTTGAATGTCTTCAAGGCAGAGATTGATAAATTCTTGATCTCACAAGGAATCAAGGGCTACGGGGAGAGTGCCAGTAAGTGGAGTTGAATGCCCATCAGCCATGAATAAATGGCGGAGTGGACTCGATGGGCCGAATGGCCTTACTTCCACTCCTATGTCTTATGGTCTTATGGTCTTATGGTCATTAGAAAAATGCTACAAGGGCATGTCAAGGAGTAATAGCTGACAGGTCCCTAGAGGGAAAGACCTAGGGTTTTGGAAGAAGCTGTGAAGTGTTTACAGAGAGAACGGATGCATTGGTTCTGATCTTCTAAAATTCCATGAATTCTGGGAAAGTCCGAATGATTGGAAAACTACATCCCTATTCAAGAAAGACTAGACACAGAAATGAGGAAACTATAGCCCAGTCAGCATAACATATGTCATTCAGTAAGTTCTGCATCACTTGTGAAGTTGTGGCATGGTGTTTAGATAAACGTGATACAATCAAGAAGAGTCCACATGGTCACATGGAAGAGAATTGTCATGTTGAGGCTGTATAGGACATTGTTGCGGCCATTTTTAGAATACTGCATACAATTTTGGTTGCCCTTCTGTAGGAAGGAAATTGTTAAACTTGAGAGGGTGTAGAAGAGATTTACGAGGATGTTGCCAAGACTGGAGAGTTTGAGTTATCGGGAGAGACTGAATCAGGGGCTATCAGTTTGGGGCTATTTTCTCTGGAGTTTTGGAGGCTGATGGGTGACCTTGCAGAGATTTTTAAAGTCATGAGGGGCGTGGATAGGGTGACTAGGCAAAATTTTTTTCCTGGGATGTGGGAGTACGCAACTGAAGGGCATAAGTTTAAAGTGAGGGGAGAAAGATTTTAAAAAGACCTGAGGAGTAACGCTTTCACACAGAGTGTGGTCCATGTGTAGAATGAGCTGCCAGAGGAAGTGGTAGAGGCTGGTACACTTATAACATTTAAAAGGCATCTGGATGGGCATGTGAATGGGAAGGGTTTAGAAGGACATGGGCCAAATGCTGGCAAATGGATCTAGGTAAAATTGGGATGTCTGCTCGGCGTGGACGAGTTGGACAAAAGGGTCTGTTTCCGTGCTGTACATCTCAATGACTTTAAATCATGCCTGACAGATTTATTACAGTTCTTTGAGGATGTAGCAAACAGGATGGATTAAGGCACCTGGTAGATATAGTGTATTTGGATTTCCAGGAGGTGTTTCACAGTAGTTCAAATTACAAATCTACTGCATTAAAATCCAAATGCATCAAAATCTAAGTTCCCATGAATTGGCTACCCTGGATCTGGTGAGACCAGCTGCTCATTCCAGAAGCATGGAATTTCAAGGATGGCTGGAGTCTTGATATTATGAACTAACACTTTTAGCACAGAAAGAAAGTGGATTGACATGGGTTGTTTATTTATCATGGGTCTGCTGTCAATGGTGTTTTGATTTCATTGTCTTGTAAATAGTATTTAAAAACCTTGGAGAGTTGCCCAGAAAGCATGCTTACTGCCGAGAGAATTGATTGGCAGTGCTAGCCTGAACTAGATTAGGCTTGGTACCAGAGAAAAAAAGAGAGTTAATTGCATTCCTTGCACTATAGAAATTTTAATATGATATCATCAATTTTTTCTGACACAACAATCTGTTTGAAGCATAATCTTGTTCACCTGTCATTTCACAATGAAATATTGAAGCACACCATGTAGAGCTATTTCTGACAAATTTCCATAAAATAAGTCTGTAAATTACACAGCAATTTCAAAGTCTGTACTTCAGTGGAAACTGCTGGCTGGTGTCCCATATTCTACTGTGAAAACTTGCAATCACCCAGACGTCTGCTGCATTGTCCTTGCTCACATTAAGTTCTGTTCATACACCACTTTCTCTGCTTACTGACCTACAGGGGGTACAGTCCATGCAGCGTCTTGCTTTTACAATTTTTGTCTTTGTTTTCAAACTGTAACTCGCATTGCCAACTGCAAGTTCAGCAGGAAGCGTTACACTTGTACTTGGGCCCACGTTGTACTGCACCCACATTGCAGCGGCTGACAACTCTCTGATCAACAGCAGGGGCGCTGTGTTACGGCAAATCACACTCCCCGCTCGTTAGAAATCATAAACCGAGAGCCATTCACTCAAGCCTCACTTTGCTATTTACTTAATATATTTTATTTTGTGATGAATTTAAAGCATTATTTCATGGGATGTGGGCATTGCTGGCTGGGCCAGTATTTATTGCCATTCCCCGATTACTTTGGAGAAGTTGGTGGTGAGCTACCTTCTTAAGCTGCTGTGATCCTGTGATTAGGCCCATCCACAAGGCTGTTAGGCAGGGAGTTCCAAAGATGTGCAATTAGGTGGATTGGCCATGCTAAATTGTCCATGGTGTCCAGGGATGTGCCAGCTATGTGGGTTAGCCTTGGGAAGTGCAGGATTAGGGGTCTGCATCTGGGTGGGATGCTCTCCGGACTGTCAGTGTGGACTTGATGGGTTGTATGACCTGCATCTGCACTGTAGGGATTCTATTCTATGATTCTCTGAGTCTGTGAGAATTTTGACCCAGTGACAGTGAAGGAACGGTGAGATGTTTCCAAGTCAGGATGGTGAGTGACTTGGAGGAGAACTCGCAGATGGTTGTGTTCCATGTGTCTGCTGCCCTTGTCCTTGTAGATAGAAGTGGTCATGGGTTTGGAAGGTGTTGTCTGAAGGTCTTTGGTGAATTTGTTCACTGCATCTTCTAGATAGTACACACTGCTGCTACTGAGCATCGGTAATGGAAGGAGTGGGCATTTGTGGATGCGCCAGTCAAGTGGGTTACTTTGTCCTGGATGGTGTCAAGCTTTTTGAGTGTTGTTGGAGCTGCACTCATCCAGGCAAAAGGCGAGTATTCCATTACACTCCCGACTTGTCCCTTGTAGATGTTGGCCTGGTTTTGGGGAGTCAGGAGATGAGTTACTCCCTCAATATTCCTGGGCTCTGGCCTGCTTTTGTAGCCAAAGTGTTTATGTTGTGAGTCCAGTTCAACTTCTGGTCAATGGTAACCCCTCGGAGGTTGATATTGGGGGATTCAGTAATATCAATGCCACCGAATGTCAAGGTGCAATTGTTAAATTGTGTCTCATTGAAAATGGCCATTTCCCTGCATTTGCTTGGCATGAATGTTACTTGCCCCTCATCAGCTCAAGCCTGGTTATTTTCCAGGTCTTGTTGCATTTGAACATGGACTGCTTCAGTATCCAGGAAATCGCGAAAGGTGTTCTGCAATCATGAGTGAACACTCTGACCTTATGGTGGAGGGAAAGTCATTGATAAAGCAGCAGAAGATGGCTCGACCTAGAACACTACCCTGAGGAACTGATTGTTGCAAATGTCAGCCTTGATTCTTGTACTGTCTGCTGAGCTTCACTGTTGTGGGGTGTAGGATATTTGAGCAGCCCCCTTGTCCTTGTTAACTGTATAATTATTTATCACCTTTCATAACCAAATGTAACAGGATTGCAGAGCTTAGCTCTGATCCGTTGGCTGTGGGATCGCTTAGTCCTGATTTTTGCACAGTGTTTCCACTATTCAGCCTGCAAGTTGTTGCCTCACCGAGCGGACACCTCATTTTTTTGTAAAACCTGGAGTTATCCCTGATGCTCCCTCTTTACTGAACGAGGGTGACTCCCTGGCTTGGTGGTAATGGTGGTAATGATCGAGTGGGGGATATGCTTGACGATGAGGTTGCAAATTGTGATTTAATACAGTTCTGCCACTGCTGATGGCCCACAGTGTCTCATGGATCCCCAGTTTTGAGTTGCTAGATCGGCTTGAGATCTATCCCATTTAGCACGGCTATAGTGCCACACACCACAATGGAAGGCATCCGCAGTGTGAAATGGATCTATCAAAAGTGTCAAGACATTTAAAATGGCTGCCCTTTAAATCTTTGATAAGAATATCAGGAGTATTCAAACAGAATATTGTTTGCTATTTCACCTTTGTTTTATTCACTCCTGAGACATGGGTGTTGCTGGTTGGCCAGAATTTATTGCCTGTCCCTGTCTGCCATGGAACTGAATGGCTTGCTATGCCGTTTAAGGGGGCAGTTCAAAGTCAATCACATTGCTGTAGGTCTGGAGTCACATGTAGCCAGACCAGGTGAGGATGGCAGATTTCCTTTCCTCAAGGACATTGGTGAGCCAGCTGGACTTTTCCAATAATCGATAATAGCTTCATGGTAATCAGTAGATTGTGAATTCCAGATTTTTTTAATTGAATTCAAATTCCACCATCTGTGGTGGAGTTTGAACATTGGTCTCCAGAATATTTGTTGAGTTCCTGGATTAATAACCTAGTGATAGTGCCACAAGGCCATTGCTTCCCCTATATGTTAATGATTTAGTTGAGGGAACTAAACGCAATACCTCATCATTTGCAGATGACACAAAGCCAGGTGGAAGGGTGACCTGTGAGGAGGATGCAGAGATGTTGCAGTATGATTCGGACAGGTTCAGTGAGTGGGCAGATGCATGGCAGATGCAGTATAATAGAATAGAATAATAATTTATTTAGAATTTATTGTCACTTGTATTTTTACAAAAAATACATGAGAAGTGTTTGTTACCATACTCCTGCTCCATTTTAATAACAAATTATAATTATATAAAAGAAGAAAAAAAAAAGACAAAGTCTGACTTAGTTTGATTCACAGCTCCAGTGCTCCTGAGGTTGAGGAAACTTGGCACTAAAGCCACGGCAAGGAATCCCAGGCTATTGGAATCCCAGATGCTGCAGAAATCACCATAAGGAATCCTGGGTTATTGGAATCCCAGACCTGGGATGGCACAGTGGCTTAATGGTTACTGCCTTAGTGCATTAGGGACCTGGGTTCAGTTCCACCGTTGGGCTACTGCTGAGTGGTGTTTGCATGTTCTCCCCATGTCTGTGTTGGTTTCCTCCAGGTGCTCCAGTTTCTTCCCACAGCCCAAAGATGCGTAGGGTAAATGGATTAGCCATGGTAAATGTAGGGTAGGGGGATGGTCTGGGTGGGATGCTCTTCAGAAGTTTGGTGTGGATGTGATGGGCTGAATGGCCTGCTCCCCCACTGTAGGGCTCCTATGACCAGGACCCACCTCTTCGCTGAAGCAGAACACCATGTTGTAGGACCTACCAGGAGCAGTTGGATCTACACCACAATCTCTGCTGCTGCAGCCTCTTGAAACCTCCTTCCTCCTAAAAGATAAGATGAATTTTGATGTTAGAAAATAATTGAAAAAAGAAGTAGCCACTCGACCTGGTGATCAGAAGCAAATAGGGTAGGAGCCTCCTACCTTGCTAAGATATGGGGTTATCCATTTTGGTAGCAAAAACTGTAAGGCAGATAATTATTTGAATAGCTTTAAATTGAGAGACGGGAATGTTCAACAAGATCTGAGTGTCTTTGTGCACCAGGTGCTGAATGTAAGCACACAAGTGCAGCAGGCAGTAAAGGAGGTAAACTGTATGTTAGCTTTCAGCGTGAGAGAATTTGAATAGCCCACAAGAATGTCTTGCTGCAATTATCCACGGCACCAGTGAGGCCACTGCTAGATTATTGTGTAGTTTCGGTCTTCTCATCTGAGGAAGGATGTTTTTGCTATAGAGGGTATGCAGTGAAGGTTTGCTAAACTGATTCCTAACGATGGCAAGACTGAGGAGAAAAGTTTAAGGGGGATACACGGGGAAAGTACTTTACACAGAGGGTGGTAGGTGCCTGGAACGCGTTGCCAGCAGAGGTAGTAGAGGCAGGCACGGTAGATTCATCTAAGGTGCGTCTGGACAGATGCATGAGTAGGTGGGGAGCAGAGGGATACAGATCCTTAGGAATTGGGCGATAGGTTTAGACAGTGGATTTGGATCGGCACAGGCTTGGAGGGCCGAAGGGCCTGTTCCTGGGCTGTAAGTTTTCGTTGTTCTTTGTTCTTTTTTCTTTGATGTATAAGGAGAGATTAAGTCAGTTAGTGTTGTATTCACTGAAGTTTAAAAGAGTGAGGAGAATCTTATGGAAACCTATTAAATTCTAACAGGACCAGACAGGTTAGATGCAGGAAGGATATTCCTGGTGTTAGGGGAGTCCAGGACCGGGAGTCACAGTTTAGGGATAAGGGATAAACCTTTTAGGACTGAGATGAGGAGAAATTTCCTTACCCAGAGAGTGGTGAGTTTGTGGAATTCACTGCCACAGAAAGTGGTTAAGGCCAAAACATTGTGTGTTTTCAAGAAGGAGGTAGATATAGCTCTTGTGTCTAAAGGAATCAAGGGATATGAGGAGGGGTGGAATAGAGTTAGGTGATCAGCGCATATCATACTGAATGGCACAGCAGGCCCAAATGGTCAAATGGCCTACTCCTGCTGCTATCTTCTGTGTTTCTATGTAGTAAGATACCTCATTTCCACTGGCACTCTGCAACATGAACAGAAGCTTCTGCAGCTGGCAGATGGACGAGGATGAGGTCAAGTATCTTTTTCCCTCATGTTGGTTCCCTCACCGCATGCCACAGACCCAGTCTCGCAGGTATGTTCTTTAGGACCCGACCAGTTCGATCAGTACTGCTGTTGCCAAGCCACTCTTGACGGTGGGCATTGAAATCTCCCACCCAGGGTACATTTGGTGCCCTTGCCATCCTCAGTGCTTCCTCCAAGTGTTGTTCAACATGGAGGGGTACTGAAAGAGCTCAGAAGAAATTTACAAGGATATTGCCAAGACTCAAGGGACTGAGTTATAGGGAGAGGTTGGACAAACATAGAAATAGAACATAGAACAAAGAACAGTACAGCACAGTACAGGCCCTTCGGGCCACGATGCTGTGCCAACCTAGTATCTTACTAAGATCAAACTACCCTGCATACCCCACATTATACTATCATCCATATGCCTATCCAAGAGTTGCTTAAATGTCTCTAAAGTATCTGACTCCACTACCACTGCTGGCACAAAAACTAAGACTTTTTTCTTTAGTGCATAGGAAACTGAAGGGGGATCTTATAGAAGTGCACAAGATTATGAGTGGCGTGGGTAGCGTGAATGTACTCAGCCTTTTACCCAGGGTTGGGGAATAGAGGACTAGAGGGCATCACCTTAAGGTAAGAGGGGAAAGAACACATGGGCACAAAAACAGAGTTGCCGGAAAAGATTAGCAGGTCTGGCAGCACATGTGAAGGGAAAAACAGAGTTAACATTACGGGTCCGGTGACCAGTTCTTGAGGAAAGGTCACTGGACCCGAAACGTTGTCTCTGTTTTTACCTTCACAGATGCTGCCAGACATGCTGAGCTTTTCCTGCAACTCTGTTTTTGTTCCTGATTTACAGCATCCACAGTTATGTCGGTTTTTAAAGAATACATGGGAACCTGAGGGGCAACTTTTTTTACACAGAGGGCAGCACGCATATGAAATGAGCTGCCAGTGGAAGTGGTTGATGTAGGTGCATTAACAACATTTAAAAAGCATTTGGACAAATACATAGATAGGAAAGGTTTAGAAGGATATGAGCCAAGTGCAGGGAAATGGGTTTAGAGTGGATAGTCATTTTGGTTGGCATGGACCAGTTTGGGTCGAAGGGCCTGTCTCTGTGCTGTAGGACTCCATGACTCTATGATTCATCAGCAGTGGAAGGACAGTACATGGTAACCAGCAGGAGGTTTCCTTGTTTGTATTTGACTTGATGCCATGAGACTTCATGGGCTCCAGAGTCAATGTTGGGGGCTCCCAGAGCAACTGCCTCCCGACTGTATACCACTGAGCCACCACCTCTGCTAGGTCTGTCCTGCCGGTGGGACAGGGCATATCGAGGGATGATGACGGTGGTGTCTGGACCATTGTTATAATTCTGTGAGTATGACTGGGTCAGGCTTGACTGGTCTGTGAGACAGCTGTTCCTAGTGTGACACAAGTCCCTAGATGCTAGTAAAGAGGACTTTGCAGAGTTGACAGAGCTGTTCTTGTTTCTGGTGAGTAGGTCGATGCTGAGTGAGCTAAGTGCTTTCAATCTTTTTAGACTACTTAGCATTTGATAAAGTGGAGTGACTTGCTAGACACTTCAGGAGACATCTGAGAGTAAGTCACATCACTGAATTGTAATGAGTACAGGCCCTTGTCTCAGGTACAAGAATTATAAAAGAGTTAAGAGGTACTTATGGGGAGAGAAAAGTTACAGGAGAATTCATTCATTTATAGAAAAGGATAAACATTAATAATGCAAGGCCCATTCATTTTGATGTTTCTCAATCTTTTTGAAACTGGAAAAGTCTTATTGATAATGATGACTGGGAAAGGAGCCAATATTCACATGATTCGGTCTTAATTTTTTCCTTGATATCAGGTTTTTGTTTGCAGTTGAAAACCTAATTCAGGATGTCTGTCTACTTGCAAAAGACAAATGAGTTGTAAGAATAAGCCTCACTTGAAAGTACCTCTCAATTCCTATGGGTGTCTCTGTGAACATACAGGAAATGCACCCCCTATTGTTGTGGCACTGTACAACACAGCCATTTTCAAATACCTCCCTGACCTTGCCTCTCCCGGTCTCCTCCAACTTTACCATCCTTCTGGACAACTGCATCTGCGCCAATTCTAGTCTCTTGACAATCCCCAGATATCAATCCCTCTGAGCAGCTGTGTCTTCTGTTGCCGAGGGCCTAATCTTTGGAATTCCCTTTCCCTACATCTGCTTAACTCTATTTCTTCCTTAAAGATATCCTCAAAATCTACCTCTTTGCCCAAAGCTACCCCAATATTTCCCTATTTGCCTTGGTATGAAATTTTGTTTGATGAGTAGTCAGGAAGGCAAATTGTATGTTGGCCTTCATTGCAAGAGGGTTTGAGTGCAGAAGCAAGGAGACTGACTGTAGTGGAACAGGGTTTGGTGAGACCCCACCTGGGGTATTGTGTGCAGCTTTAGCCTACTTGTTTAGGAAAAGACTTGCCTTAGAGGGAGTGAAGCAATCATTCTCATCACTCTCCTGACTTGTGCCTTGTAGATGGTGTACAAGGTTGGAGTTGTCAGGATGTGAGTTACTCACTGCAGTATTCCTCGCCTCTGCTCTTATGGCCACAATATTTGTATAGTCTGTCCAGTTCAGATTCTGGTCAAAGGTAACCACCAGATTATTGATAAGTTGGGGAATTCAGAGTTGGTAATGCCATCTGAGACTTCAGTGAACAAGGCTTCTTAACCATCAGACTGAATTTCCTTCACTAACAGACTGAAGCTTTCTGATATGAACATCTCAAGGACTGAGATGGAACTGTGAATAAGTGTCGAATCAGACAGCAGAATAAATAAAGAAAGAGAAAGATAGGTGTAAGAAGTAGGGAGAAAAGGGACAGAATGGAAAATTAAAAGAAAATTATATTTAAAATGTGACTCACTTTAATTCACCAATAATTAAAAGCCAAATGAGCCTCCACATTTGTGGTAGATCATTCTCTATGCCAGACAGGTTGGCTGTAATTAACGCTGATCACGTTACTAAAAGGGTACTTAGAGCTGAAATGTTTACAATTGTTTCTACTGCGCACACACAGGAACTCCAAGAGATTTCAATGCTGTTTTCAGGAAGATAATAACTATGGAGAGCAATTCTGGATATCTGTATTAACCAAACCTCACTAAAAGATGTCATACCATTATATATAATAATGGCGAGTGTCACTTTTCTCATATTAGGGATTTAGTTAAGTAAATTAATAATAAAAAGCTAGTCTCAGTCACAAGGATTATGCAACTACCAGATTTTCATCATACTATTGTGGTTCACTAAGCTCCTTCAGGAAGGAAATGTGTCTTAGAGTTATAGAGTTGTACTGCACAGAAACAGACTCTTCAGTCCAACTCGTTCATGCCAACCAGATATCCGAAATTAATCCAGTCCCATTTGCCAGCATTTGGCCCATATCACTCCAAACCTTCCTATTCATATGCCCATCCAGATGCCTTTTAAACATTGTAATTGTACCAGTCTCCGCCACTTCCTCTGCCAGTTCATTCCATACACGCACCACCCTCTGCATGAAAAATTGGCCCTTAGGTCCCTTTTAAATCTTTCCCCTCTCACCTTAAACCTCTAGTTTTGGACTCCCCCACCCCAGGGAAAGGATCTTGTCTATTCACCCTACGCATGCCCCTCGTAATTTTATAAGCTTTTGTAAGGTCACCCGTCAGCCTCTGACGCTTCAGGGAAAATAGCCCCAGCCTATGCAGCCTGCCTTGTAGGTCAACCCCTCCAAACCTGACAACATCCTTGTAAATCATTTCTGAACCCTTTCAAGTTTCACAACATCCTTCCTTTAGCAGGGAAACCAGAATTAAATGCAATATTCCAAAAGTGGCCCGACTAATGTCCTGTACAGCTGCAACATGACCTCCCAACTCCTATACACAATGCATAGACCAATAAAGGCAAGTATACCAAATTCTTTCTTCACTGGGACTCCACTTTCAAGAAACTTTGAACCTGAACCCCAAGGGCTCTTTGTTCAGCAACACTCGCCAGGACCTTACCAATAAGTGCATAAGTCCTGCTCTGCTTTTCCTTTCCAAAATGCAGCACCTCCCGTTCACACCTTTCTGGTATATATAGGACTGCAGGCTCTGAAATGACGTAGCAAGCTATTCAGTTATATCTAACCAAAACAGTAAAATAAAATTGCGTCTAGAAACATGTGCCAAAAGGGTAATGAAGAAGGCATATGGTATGCTAGCCTTTATTGGTCTATGCATTGAGTGTAGGAGTTGAGAGATCATGTTGGGCTATACAGGACATTGGTTGGGCCACTTTTGGAATACTGGATTCAATTCTGGTCTCCCTGCTAAAGGAAAGATGTTGTTAAACTTAAAAGGGCTCAGAAAAGATTTACAAGGATATTGTCAGGGGTGGAGGGTTTGTGCTCTAGGGAGAGGCTGAATAGGCTGGGGCTATTTTCCTAGGAGTGTCGGTGGCTGAGGGGGACTTTACAGAGGTTTACAAATCATGAGGGGCATGGAAAGACTGATTAGCCAAGGACTTTACCCCAGGGTGGGGGAGTCCAAAACTAAAGGGCATAGGTTTAAAAGGAACCAAAGGAACAACATTTTCATGCAGAGGGTGGTGCGTGTATGGAATGAACAGCCAGAGGAGGTGGTGGAGGCGGATACAATTACAATATTTAAAAGATACCTGGATGGATACATGAATAGGAAAGATTTAGAGGTATGTGGGAAAAATGCTGGGAAATGGGACTAGGTTAATTTAGGATATCTGGTCGGCATGGACGACTTGAACCAAAGGGTCAGTTTCCATGCTGTACATCTCTATAACTCTAGTAGTGACAGTTCTCCCGCAGACTAGTCAAGCATCGGCCTGATCATATTCACCAAATCATATCCTGCCAGCAATGCCCCAGACTCCTCCATGACTATCCCTGGATATATCCTGTTCCTTTGGCAAAACAAACCCACCAGAGGTGCAGCCTACAATGTAAATCACGAGGAAGGCATAGCCCTTGGGAATCCTTCATATTGACTCCTAACTCAATGAAGTCCCCATTAGCTCTTCCTGCTACAAGCTCCCCCTTCACCTGCATTAGCAAGGTATGAGTTATTGGTTGTCTTAGCCACCACAGTCACAAATTACTCTCTAATCCCCTCACCATCTCTCCTTGCTCTCCTAAGGCATCTCTCAAAATTCCCCACCTTCGATATTCCTTATATTACCTCGATTAGTTCAACATCCATATGAAGTCCCCTGAGTTAGTTTGCATTATAAAGATACTTGATAGAAACAACCTCTACGGATTTCCCTATGCTACCTGTGAACTGAACCTTGGCCTTATGCACTAAGTACCTTGGGCTTATCACTTGAGAATTACTGTAGGTATCATGTGTATACTTCTGGATTCTTAAACAAGAGGAAAGCATCATGCAAATAAGCTATGTGTATTAGGCTAAATTCTTAACAGTTTATTGTAAGAAAGAAATATGGACAGAAACAAGACAAATCAGCTGGTAGAGCAGCAATTTAATTGGGTCCGAGACGGGAAACAGTTGTTCAACAGCAAAAAGGCAAAAATGTTGAAATTCTTAAAAGCCTTTTATCCAATATTTTGGAAAATTCCGAGCAGCTAGAAGTTTCTGCATGCAAGCAGTCAGTATATGTGAGTGTTTCTGATATGTTTAGAGGTATTTTTTGCCCAGTAGACTGCTGTAATCATCAAAGATTACTGAGCAAAACTTGTACAATCCCTACAGTGCAGAAGAGACCATTGGCCCATTGAATCTGTACTGACCCCTTGAAGAACATCTGACCCAGATTTTCTCTGTAACTCCATATTTCCCACGGCCAATCACCTAACCTGCACCTCTTTGGAATGTGAGAGGAGACCAGAGTACCCGGAGGAAACCGATGTAGACATGGGGAGAATGTGAAAATTCCACATAGACAGTTGCCCGAGGGTGGAATCAAACCCAGGTCCCTGGTGCTGTGAGGCAGCAGTGCTAACCACTGAGCCCCCAGGCCAGCATCAAATGGGAGCCTGGAATGATTGAGGAGACATAACCCATTGATGGTTAGCATACTGGAACTTTATAAAGGAGAGCCCGAGCATAGTGGTTACGTTACTACAGTGAAAAATCAAGAGAAAAAAGCTAATGCCCTGATGCCAAGCATCCAAACCCACAATGGCTGATGGTGAGAATTTAGTTCAATAAAAAATTGAAATTAAAAGCTGGCCTCGATGATAGTTAATGTCTTTTATGGAAGGCAATCTGCCATCCTTACCTGGTCTGGCCTACATATGACTCTAGACCCACAGCAAAGTGGTTTATTCTCAAATGTCCTCTGGACAATAAATGCTGGTCTGGTCAGCTGTACCACATCCCATGAACAAATCAAACAAGCACTGAATACCATAGGCAACATTTCACTATCCCCTCCAGCATAATGGTTTTTAATTATCTAATCAATTATCAGATCAAACAACCTGATCTTCTTCACAGAAAGACCATTCTAAACTATTAGCTTTATGATTGGATTTATCAGGATTGTTCACATTCTAAATTCTGAACACTGAGATTTATAAAAATTGAAGAATTCACAGTTCAATTAGTGATAGTTTAAAATTTCTCAGGCATCTCCAGTTTTGAGTCAGGAGAGAAATTCTGTGCCATTAGCATGTGACGACTACCAACAGCATTATCTACAACCTTGGACGCTGAGATAGTTAAGGAAGACTAAACTGAGACAGAAATCCAGCCACACAGTCTGAAGTGCTGTAATTTAAAACAAGACAAAAATGTGTTTACAAACATAGAAACAAGGAGTGTGAGTAGGCCATTCAGCCCTTTGACCTAGCTCTGTCATTCAATATGATCATGGCTGATCATCCAATTCAGTATTCTGTTTCCACTTCCCATATTCCTTGGTCCCTTTACAACTGATAACTAAATCCAACTGCTCCTTGAAAACGTTTCATGTTTTGGCCTCAACTGTTGTCTGTGGCCTACCCCACACCCTGCACATGTGTGCATACTTTCAGTGACTGATGGTGGCGATCTTTCACCGGAGTCAGTGAGTCTCCCAAAAGACTGGAAAATGGCTAACGCAATACCTGTTTAAGAAGACAGGGAACCATAGGCCAGTTAGCCTGACCTCAGTCATTGGTAAGATTTTAGAGTCTATTATTAAGGGTGGGATTGCAGAGTACTCGGAAGTGCATTGTGAAATAGGGCTGAGTCAGCACAGCTTCGTCAAGGGCAGGTTATGCCTGACAAATCTGCTACAATTATTTCAAGAAGTAACAGGGAAGTTACACAAAGGAGACCCAGTGGACGCGATTTAGATTTAGATTTCCAGAAGCCTTTGACAAGGTGCTGCACTGGAGACTGCTAAATAAAATAAGAGTCCATGGCGTTATGGGCAAGGTACTGGTGTGGGTAGAGGATTGGCTGACTGGCAGAAGGCAGAGAGTGGGGATAAAGGGGTCATTTGCAGGAAGGGAGCCATGACTAGTGGAGTTCCGTAGGGGTCCATGTCTAGACCACAACTATTCACATTATACATTAATGATCTGGACGAGGAACTGAGGGCATTTTTGCTAAATTTACAGATGACACAAAGATAGCTGTTGAGGAAGTGGTGAGGCTGCAGAAGGACTTGGGAAAGCTAGGAAAATGGGGAAAGATAGTGGTGCCTGCATGGTTGGTGGTGTTTGGGCTCCTAAGCCCATCCGCTCCAGGTTGGCTGCATCCTTCTCTCTCTCTCATCTTTCATCTTTTCCTGTCTCTTTTTTTCTTTTCTCCATCTTCTGATGCCGTGGGAAAGCCGGAGCGTGTGGCAGGGTGTCCGCTTCGGCGGTGGCGCTGCCCAGAGCAAGGATTCCTGGCCATGGGAGGACCCACAGGTCAGCACCTGTGGCATTGGTGGTGACTGGAGCTGGGACTCCTGGCTGCAATATGCCTGAAACATGGTTGTCATTGCTGTACCCAGAGCAGAGAATCCTTGAGACCCAGAACACCTTGCAGAGACAGTGCAGGAGCCCTGGAGCTGTGTTTGAAGATCGCTTGTACAGAGGGCGAACACTATTTATGTGATTTCTTTTCATTCTTTTTGTAATTCAAAATGGTGTCAGATTGTGATGGCAAAACATTTTTCACTGTATCTTTTTTGATATATGAGACAATAAATAAATAAATAACTCAAAGAAATTGCAGATGGAACACAATATGGTAAAGCATGACGTTATACACCTTGGTAGGAAGAATAGACGCATAGACTGTTTTCTAAACAGGGAAAGATTTCGGAAATTTGAAGCACAAAGGGACTTGGGAGTCCGAGTTCAGGATTCTCTTAAGGTGAGCATGTACGTTCTGTCGGTGTTAGGTAGGCAAATGTAATGTTAGCATTCATTCCAAGACGGCTAGAATACAAGGGCAGAGATGTACTCCTGAGGCTGTATAAGGCTCTGGTCAGACCATGTTTGGAATATTCTGAGCAATTTTATAGGGAAAAGGCAGGGGGATGGGCTTGAGAAACAAAACAGCCATGATCGAATGGTGGAGGTAAAAGGTACTGCAGATGCTGGAGAATCCGAGATAACAAGCATGGGGCCGGATGAACATAGCAGGTCAAGCAGCATCATAGGAGCAGGAAAACTTGACGTTTCGGGCCTAAACCCTTCATCAGAAATGGGGGAGGGGAAGAGGGTTCTGAAATAAATAGGGAGAGAGGGGGAGGCGGATAGAGGATGGATAGAGGAGAGGATAGGTGGAGAGGAGGCAGACAAGTCGAAGAGGTGGGGGTGAGGGGAAAAACGGTTTGGGGAGGTGGAGATGAGCTGGGCTGGTTTTGGGATGCGGTTGGGGGAGAGGAGATTTTGAAGCTTGTGAAATCCACATTGATGCCATTGGGCTGCAGGGTTCCCAGGCTGAATATGATTTGCTGTTCTTGCAGCCTTCGGGTGGCATCACTGTGGCATTTCAGGAGGCCAAGGATGGACATGTCATCTGAGGAATGGGAGGGGGAGTTGAAATGGTTCGCGACTGGGAGGTGCAGTTGTTTGTTGCAAACTGAGTGCAGGTGTTCTGCAAAGCGGTCCCCAAGCCTCCGCTTGGTTTCCCCGATGTAGAGGAAGCCACAACGGGTACAG
>JAHRHZ010000249.1:16482199-16535661 GCA_024137785.1 Ginglymostoma cirratum
ATGACAGCTATTTACTATGGATGAGTTTATTAAACGGATTTGCCAGCAGGTATTACAATGCTCTTTCGATGTGGCTCAAGCTGATAAATCACCTTCTGATGGGAATAATGAAGAGCTTGATGTCTGTGCTATGTACAAAAGCTGCGCATGATGGTCCCACAAAACACACAATTTGGAAGTAGAAGTAATTCGTGCAGGATTGTGAAGAACAGTAATGGGTGAGGAGTTTGAAGTAAACCTTATTCACCCAATCATTTAATGCATTGATCAAGGGATTAGAATTCAGAATGATCACAGGTTTGTTTCATTATCTTTGCTGAGTTATCTGATCACAGCTAGGCTTGTTGTCAAGGGACCACCGTTGGTCCAAGTGTTTCTAGTTAAGGAGAAACAAGTTTGCTCTGTTTCTTTTCTGGATTGCTAGCCAAGGGTTCTGTCCATCAGGTGATACCAGACTGGAATCAACTGTGATGTTCCCCCATTGCTGAACACCTTACCAATTTTCATAACCAACATTCACAGACGAATAGTGTACTTGGAAGCCTAAGGAACACATCACAACTAGAATGGAATAACTGGAGAGAATAGAGAGAAAAGTTAGAGATAGCAAGAACTGCAGATGCTGGAGTCAGAGATAATGCAGGGTGGAGCTGGAGGAACACAGCAGGCCAGGCAGCATCAGAGGGGCAGGGAAAGTTGACGTTTCGGGTCAGGACCCTTCTTCAGAAAAGTCACATTTTCTGGTACTGTTAATTTCTTTTATTTTATTCAGTCATAGGATAAAGACATTATTGGCTGTGCCAAAATCGATTGCCCATCCCAGGTTGCACTTGACAAGGTGCTGGTGAGTTAACTTCTCAAATCGTTGCAATCCCTTTGGTTTAGATAGATTAGAAAGTGAATTCCAGGATTTTGACCCAATGGTAGTGAAGAAATGGCCATATATTTCCAAGTGAGGATGGTGAATTTCTTGAAGGAGATCGCATGTATCTGCTGGCCATGTCCTTCTTGATGGTATTCACTGCGTGAATGGAACGTGCTGGCTGAGGATCTTCAATAAATTTCTGCTGTGCATCTTGTAGATAGTACACACTGCTGCTACTGAGAATCGGTGGTGAAGGGAGTGGAGGCTTGTGGATGTAATGCCCATCAAGTGGGCTGCTTTGTCCTGGGTGGTGTCAAATTTCTTGAGTGTTGTTGGAACTAAATCCATCTAGGCAAGTGGGGAGTATTCCCTCACATTCCTGACTTTTAACTTGGAGATAGTGGACAGGCTTTGGGAAGTCAGGAGGTGAGTTACTTGCAGCAATATTCCTCATCTTTGATCTGCTCATGTAGCATATTTATAGGGAGTGGCATGGTGGCTCAGTGGTTAACACTGCTGCCTCACAGTTCCAGGGACCCGGGTTCAATTTACCTTTGGGCGACTGTCTGTGTGGAGTTCGTACATCCTCCCTGTGTCTGTGTAGGTTTCCGCTGGGTGCTCCAGTTTCCTCCCACAGTCCAAAGGTGTGCAGGGTAGGTGGATTGGCCATGCTAAATTGCACATAGTGTTCAGGGATTCATAGGCTAAGTGGATTAGCCATGGGAAATGCAGGGTTACCAGGATAGGGTGGGATGCTCTTTGGAGAGTCTGTGTGGACTTGTTGGGCCAAATGGCCTGTTTTCACACTGGAGGGATTCTATGATTATATGGCTAGTCCGATTCAGTTTCTTGCCAATGGATGTTGATAGTGGGGAATTCAATGAAGTTTATGCCACTGAATGTAAAGGGGCGATGGTTAGATTCTCTTTTGTTGGAGATGGTCATAGCCTGGCACTTTTATAGCGTGAATGTTATTTATCACTGAGCAGCTCAAATCCAGTCTTACTACAACTGGATATGGACTGCATGAGTATCTGAACAGTCTTGAGTGGTGCTTAATATTGTGCAAAAATCCAGAAATATCTGAACTTATGACCATATGATGGCCAGAAAGTTATTGATGAATTAGTTGAAGATTGTTCGGCCAAGGCCTCTACTTTGGTGAACCCCTGCAGAATTGCCCTAGATGACTGACCTCCACCAATCACAACCACCCTGCTTTGTGCCAGGTATAACTTCAAAAAACCTTCAGTCCATAAGACATAGCTGCAGAAGTAGATATTATTCACCCCAGCAATTTTACCGCTCCATTCAAAGAGGTCATGGCTGATCTCATAATCCTGGACACCACTTTCCTGCTTTATCCCCATTATGTCTAGTTCCCTACTGATTAAAAAATTGTGCCCCTTAGCCTTGATTAGGCTAGATAAGGTGAATAGCAAGGATCTTTTCCCTAGGGTGGGAGAGTTCAAAACTAGAGGGCACATTTTCAAAGTTAGAGGAGACAGATTTAAAGGAGACTTGAGAGGCAACTCTTTCACATAGTGGGTGGCTTTTTACATGGAATGAGCTGCCAGAGGAAGTGGTGGATGCAGATATAGTTACAACATTTAAAAGACATTTGGATAAGTATATACATTAGAGATATGGGCCAAACACTGGCAAGTGGGACTAGTTTGGTTTGGGAACATGGTCAGTGCGGACTAGTTGGACCGAAGGGACTGTTTCCCAGCCGTGTGACTCTATGACTCTATGACCCAACCTCTGTGGTAAAGAATTCTATAGATTCGTTATTGTCTGATAAAGCAAATTCCTCTTTATCTCTGTCATAAAAGAGCAACCCATTTCTCTGGTTCTAGACTCTCCCACAAGTGGAAATCACCTTTATGGAACTAACCTGACAAGTCCCCAAAGAATCTTCTGCCTTTTAATCAGGCTGCCTCCCATTTTTCTAAATTTCGATGAGTACAGGCCAACCCTGTTCAACCCCTCCTCACAAAACAATCCTTCCATACCCCATATCAGCCTAGTGAGCCTTCACTGGAATGCCTCCAATGCCGCTATATCTTTCCTTAGATACGGGGCCCAAAACTGTTCACGGTATTTCAGCTATGGTTTGCCTAGTGCCTTATGTAAGTTAAAGAACATAGAACATAGAACGTAGAACATTACAGTGCAGTACAGGCCCATCAGCCCTCGATGTTGCATCGACCTGTGAAACCAATCTGAAGCCCATCTAACCTACACCATTCCATTATCATCCATATGTTTATCCAACAACCATTTAAATGCCCTTAAAGTTGGCGAGTCTACTACTGTTGCAGGCAGGGCATTCCACGCCCTTACTACTCTCTGAGTAAAGAACCTACCTCTGACATCTGTCCTATATCTATCACCCCTCAATTTAAAGCTATGTCCCCTCGTGCTAGCCATCACCATCTGAGGAAAAAGGCTCTCACAGTCCACCCTATCTAATCCTCTGATCATCTTGTATGTCTCTATTAAGTCACATCTTAACCTTCTTCTCTCTAACGAAAACAGCCTCAAGTCCCTCAGCCTTTCCTCATAAGACCTTCCCTCCATACCAGGCAACATCCTGGTAAATCTCCTCTGCACCCTTTCCAAAGCTTCCACATCCTTCCTATAATGCGGCGACCAGAACTGTACGCAATACTCCAGGTGCGGCCGCACCAGAGTTTTGTACAGCTGCAATATGACCTCATGGCTCCGAAACTCAATCCCTCTACCAATAAAACCTAACACACCGTACGCCTTCTTAACAACCCAATCAACCTGGGTGGCAACTTTCAGGGATCTATGTACATGGACACCGAGATCTCTCTGCTCATCCACACTACCAAGAATCTTACCATTAGCCCAGTATTCTGTATTCCTGTTACTCCTTCCAAAGTGAATCACCTCACACTTTTCCGCATTAAACGCCATTTGCCACCTCTCAGCCCAGCTCTGCAGCTTGTCTATGTCCCTCTGTAACCTGCAACATCCTTCCGCACTATCCACAACTCCACCGACTTTAGTGTCATCTGCAAATTTACTAACCCATCCTTCTACGCCCTCATCCAGGTCATTTATAAAAATGACAAACAGCAGTGACCCCAAAACAGATCCTTGCGGTACACCACTAGTAACTGAACTCCAGGATGAACATTTCCCATCAACCACCACCCTCTGTCTTCTTACAGCTAGCCAATTTCTGATCCAAACCGCTAAATCACCCTCAATCCCATGCCTCCATATTTTCTGCAATAGCCTACTGTGGGGAACCTTATCAAACGCTTTACTGAAATCCATATATACCACATCAACCGCTTTACCCTCATCCCCCTGTTTGGTCACTTTCTCAAAGAACTCAATAAGGTTTGTGAGGCACGACCTACTCTTCACAAAACCGTGTTGACTATCCCTAATCAAATTATTCCTTTCTAAATGAATATAAATCCTATCTCTTATAATCCTTTCCAAAACTTTACCCACAACCGGAGTAAGGCTCACTGGTCTATAATTACCAGGGTTGTCTCTACTCTCCTTCTTGAACATCCCAATTTTTATATAAAAACCAAAAGGACTGCGGATGCTGTAAATCAGGAACAAAAACAAAGTTGATGGAAAAGGTCAGAGATAAAAGGTACTGCAGATGCTGGAGAATCCTTTTTCTGATGAAGGGTTTAGGCCCGAAACGTCAAGTTTTCCTGCTCCTATGATGCTGCTTGACCTGCTGTGTTCATCCAGCCCCATGCTTGTTATCTCTTATGATGGAAAAGGTCAGCAGGTCTGGCAGCATCTGTGAAGGAGAAAACAGAGTTAACATTTCGGGTCCGGTGACCCTTCCTCAGTTCTTAGGAAGGGTCACCGGACCCAAAACATTAAGTTTGTTTTCTTCCTTCCTTCACAGATGCTGCCAGACCTGCTGTGCTTTTCCAGCAACTTTGATTTTGATCCCAATTTCTATACTCTGCCCCCTTTGAAGCAAAAGCTAACATTCCATTTGTTTTCCCTATTACCTGATGAACATTTATGCTGATTTTTGCGTGTGATTTACCAAATCACTCTGCTGCAGATTCCTCCAGTCCTTTTCCTTTCAAATAAGATATAGCTCCTCTATTCTTCCTGCCAAAATGTATAGCCTCGTATTTTACCACATTATATTCCATTTGCTAACTTTTTGTGCACTTGTTTAACTTGCCTTTAACTCTTTGTGTCATCTGCAAACTTGGCTACAGTGCATTCACTTTCCTCATCTAAGTCATTAATGTACATTGTAAATAAACAATATGATAAATATTGTGAAGATTTTTCCTGCTGATCCTTATTGACGCTAATTCTTCCCCTTGATACCACAACCGTGATGTCAAGGGCAGTCACTCTCACCTTAGCTCAGTCATCTCAGTTACATTAACCTTCATATTTTCATGTTATACCTTCAGTATCTGTTACATTTTATTTTGCAGTAATCTTCACCTTAGGTTTTAATTATGTATTCAGTGTAAATGCAGTCATTAGCACACTCACCAGCAAATTTTCCTACGAACATTTTTTACAGGCTGCCAATTCTAGTGATTCTGTTTCTGGGAATCTTTAATGATCACTTCTACCACTTAAAGTCATATCCAATTTGTACACATCCTATCTTTGATTTGAGGACTATTAAAGGCCTTACAACATGTTTTAAATGTGACAATTTGAGGTCTTGCAGCATAGTATTAATGAGACTTTATTGCTCTTAATATGTTTATGATTACTCCTTGATAAGGAACATTTAGCAAGACACGGAATGGAAATATTCCATGAGCTTCGAGTGTTATAATGAATGCTCCTCTCCCATTGGCAGCAAAGGCAGCTCTAGCTATTCGGAATTGACGAAAGACATTCGAGCCACAAGTATGAATAATGTATAAAGGTCTCTGCTCCAGTTATGGTGTTCCTCAGCATATATTGGAATAGCTAAAACTTTTAGTTATTTTCAAATCCCTGTGGTAAGGTCTTAATTTATATTCCAGGGGTGTAGATTTCAGAGGATTTACCTAGCATTAGCTATGCTATCACTTTATGCATTTTAGAATTCAACAATTTTTAATCTAAAGATATATGCCTGTAACACATTAAATCACACAGGGAACAAAAACTTCATCAGAGCTGGATGAAGAGTCATCGAGACTTGAAACGTTAGCTTGCTCTCTCTCCATGGAAGTTGTCTGACCTGCTGTGATCTCCAACATTTGTTGTTTTCAGCCCAAACTGATCATGATAGTTTCAATTTTGTTGATTAACTGTATCTATTTTATTCAGAATTACAACAGGTGCCTGACTCTGAATTGAGGCCAAAGCCAGGACCTTGATCCAGAATGTGATGTCATTTTCTACTGTTCTTGCATCTCTGTTCAGTAATTTTTTTTATTAAAATGAACAGGACAACTTGTTCCACTGAGATGCAGGAGATCTTGCTGGGGTTGAAGCAGGTTCACTGATGGAATTGTTTCTAAGCTACAAACTGCAGGTTACTCATTAACACACAATATAATATCCTTGGGCCATTTGGGTAAAAGAAAACAGTGTGGATCTGGAGGAACACAGCAAGCCAGGCAGTAGCAGAGGAGAAGGAAAGTTGACCTTTCGGGTCGGGACCCTTCTTCAGGAAAATGAAGAAGAGTCCCAACCCGAAACGTCAACTTTCCTGCTCCTCTGATGCTGCCTGGCGTGCTGTGTTCCTCCAGCTCCACACTGTGTTATCTCTGACTCCAGCATCAGCAGTTCTTACTATCTCTGGATAAAAGAAAAGTTTTATTTTAAACAAACTTTCCTAACAAATTCCTACGAATAACTGCTGAAGTTTCTCAAGAATATCTCTTATTGAAAGCATCATTTTGGAATAAAAAGGCCATGCAAAGCAAGGTTAAGCGCTGAGATTATTTTTATGCTGTAAGAATGTAGTTAAAATGAGGTCGTGTAAAAATGATCTTACTATAAGAATCTAGCGGGTATCCTTGTCACCCAGCTTGCTCAACTTTATTCTTTATGCAGAGGTAAGGTCCAAAATTTTTATTTGGTTTGATCATTTGACTGGAGCCAAGGGTCCTTATTCTTTTATGGGATGTGGATTTCACCATCATTTATTGCCTATCCCTAATTACCCTTGAATTGAGTGGCTCGCCAGGCCATTTGAGAGGGAGGTTAAGAATCAACCACATCAACTCTGAAAGACTTAAATAATTTACCTTCATGGACAACTAGAACTTTCTTGTCAAGATGAAGGATTCAAGTGACAGAAGTATTGAAATGCACCCATGCTAATGCAGTGACAACAAGAAAAGCAATTCTCTCAAACCTTCTAATTTTCTTTGCAAATGAGGAACCATACTGGATAGGATCAATACTTAAAAGCGTAACCAAAATGCAATGTGCATTTCGGAGGGAGGTGAGGGCCTAGTGGTATTATTGCTGGCACAAAAACAGACAATCGAACATAGAACATAGAACAGTACAGCACAGTACAGGCCCTTCGGCCCAAGATGTTGTGCCAAACCTTTACCCTAAACCTAAGGTCTATTTAACCTCCACTCCTACCTTATACTATCATCCATATGCCTATCTAATAGCTGCTTAAATGCCCCTAATGAGGCCGACTCCACTACCCTCTCCGGCAATGCATTCCACGCCCCAACCACTCTCTGAGTAAAGAACCTACCTCTGACGTCTCCCCTATATCTACCTCCACTCATTTTAAAACTATGCCCCCTCATAATAGCTATGTCCACCCTAGGAAAAAGTCTCTGGCTGTCCACTCTATCCATACCTCTCATCATTTTGTACACCTCTATCAAGTCACCTCTCATCCTTCGTCGTTCTAAAGAGAAAAGCCCTAACTCTCTCAACCTTTCCTTGTAAGACCTTCCCTCCATTCCAGGCAACATCCTGGTAAATCTCCTCTGCACCTTTTCCAATGCTTCTACATCTTTCCTGTAACGAGGCGATCAGAACTGGACACAATACTCCAGATGTGGCCGAACCAGGCTTTTGTATAGACGTATGGCGTTTTGCTGGAAAAGTTCAGCAGGTCTGGCAGCATCTGTGAAGAGAAAATCAGAGTTAATGTTTTGGGTCCAGTGACTCTTCTTCAGAACTGGTATTATCACTGGACTGTTAATCCAGAGACACAGGTAATGTTCTGGGGACTCGTGTTTGAATCCTGCCACTGCAGATGGTGGACCTTGAATTCAATAAATAACTGAGATTAAGAATCTAATGATGACCATGAATCCATTGTTGTTTGTCGGAAAAACCCATCTGGTTCACTAATGTCCTTTATGGAAGAAAACTGCCAACCTTACCTGGTCTGGCCTACATGTCACTCCAGACCCACAGCAATGTGGTTGATTTTGAACTATCCTCTGGGCAATAAATGCTGGTCTGGCCTGTAACGTGATCATCCTGTGAATGAATGAAAAAAATGTGAAATTGTCCCTCACATTCCTTCAAGGAGATAAGTCTATTTTCCCCAATGCCCTTTTTTCGTATGGAGGTAAAGTTGAACTTATTTCTTTCTAAGGTGAGACAACAGTATACAAGATAACATATTTTAGGATGAGGAAAAAATTGAAAAAAAACTCTCCAGTTTCCTGTGGTCCTGGGCAGAGCAGTTGCCAAACAATTCTGTAATGCATCTGGATAGATTCCTTTCCATGGTACACCTGTAAAAATTAGCAAGAGTCTTTACAGACATGGTGAATTTTAATAGCGTCCTGAGGAAGTAGAGATATTGTTGTGCTTTCTATGAGCCTTATTCTTCAAAACATCTTGGTGAAATTTGATTGTTATGCATGAAATCAAAAGGCAATGAGGGGAGTTGAAGTTGAGCCTCCCTGTTGGAATCTTTTCAGTGAGGAAACTGCCCAAATCCTTTACAGTCAACAGAAAGGACCAAAATCCACAAAATCTCTGCTGCCCGGGATCAAACGTGGCAAGAAAAGTGGGGAGCCTGGGCCCTGGCTATTCATTACAGAAAGAAAACCAAAAACAGCAGTCACATCTTTCTGTTTCACATTGGGATTCCAAAGACACACATGGGGAAGATCCCAGGAGATCTGCTCCACATTGGACAAGTGACCTAAATGCCAACCTGCCCCTGGGCCTGGGCACATGCCCTGTCTTGACCGATTGAAGTTATTCAAATCTTCATCCCACACAAATAAGAATGCTTCAAACGCACCTTACTAAACAGCACAGAGGTGACACTATACCAGGCTGATAACAACACTGATGGCAACAGAGGTAAGACCAAAAATTTTTATTGGGTTTGATCATTTGACTGGAGCCAAGGTTCTTTACAGTCACTCCAACCTCCAATCAAATGGAATTGTCATTTTACACTGTGCTGTGATCTGAATTTTGAATTAAGACCTTAAAAATGCATAATTTATTTCAAAATCATGAGCTGTTTTGCAGAAAATGAGGCTTACAATAAAATATTAATGCCGAAAAGATACTCTGAGTGTTTTTCAGGATAAAAATCATTATGATTTATAAAACTCATATCAAATGAATATTTCAAGAACAATTTGTCATACAAAGTATTCATTTTTTTGTCATCTTTAATCAACAAACCTGCTGATTAAGACCAGCCTTCTCTGTTGTTCTCCTTAGAGTATGGTGCAGAATAAATATGAATCTTGGGAATAAGTTGGAGAGAAATGCAATTACTGTGTTCCTCATTATGGCCATATCTCAGAGAGGTGGTACCACTTCTGGCCTTTAATCAGAAAGTAGACTTTTTTTTGGTCGGGGAAAATTCAAACGTTACTCCTAACACTTACAGTAGTGAATGGATCACAGTTCAGTCGTAAGAATCCCATCAATATTTATTTTGAAAATGTTTGAGAATGGTACCTTAGCCCACATGACATAGGCGTGATAGTCCACCATTATGTTCGGGTGACAAATAACCCCCTGTAATGTATGCTGGAGCAGTGCTGTAAATTTGTTCTTGCAAAGGTTTAGAGGGATGTGGGCCAAATGTTGGCAAATGAGACTAGATTGATTTAGGACATCTGGTCGGTATGGATGGGTTGGACCGAAGGGTCTGTTTCTGTGCTGTACAGCTCTATGACTCTAAGTGGTAACTAAACTTGGTTTATCATAAACCCAGTTTGCAGCAGTGCAGGTACGGTCTTGGAAGACACCTTAGCCATAAGATGCTAAGGATGCCAAGGATTATGGAACAAAGGTAGTTGAAGTTGAGGTGCAGATCATAGAAACATAGAAAATAGGAGAAGGAATAGACCATTCAACCCCTTGAACTTGCTCTGCCATTCAATATGATCATCATTGATCATCCAACTCAGTATCCCGCGAATGATTTCTCCCAAACCCTCTCAGCCCCTAAGACGTAAGAACTACGTCTAACTCCTTATTGAAAGTAGTCAACCGCTTTCTGTGGCAGAGAATTCCACAGGTTGACCACTCTCTGGGTGAAGAATTTTCTCAGTATCTCAGTCTTAAATAGCCTACCCCCTGTCCATCAGACCATAAGACTATAAGACATAGGAGTGGAAGTAAGGCCATTCGGCCCATCGAGTCCACTCTGCCATTTAATCATGGCCGATGGGCATTTCAACTCCACTTACCCGCATTCTCCCCGTAGCCCTTGATTCCTTGCGAGATCAAGAATTTATCAATCTCTGCCTTGAAGACATTTAACGTCCCGGCCTCCACTGCACTCCGTGGCAATGAATTCCACAGGCCCACCACTCTCTGGCGGAAGAAATGTCTCCTCATTTCCGTTCTAAATTGAACCCGTCTAATTCTAAGGTTGTGCCCACGGGTCTCAGTATCCCCACCTAACGGAAACAACTTCCCAGCGTCCACCCTTTCTAAGCCATGCATTATCTTGTAAGTTTCTATTAGATCTCCCCTCAACCTTCTAAACTCTAATGAATACAATCCCAGGATCCTCAGCCGTTCATCGTATGTTAGGCCTACCATTCCAGGGATCATCCGGGTGAATCTCTGCTGGACACGCTCCAGTGCCAGTATGTCCTTCCTGAGGTGTGGGGCCCAAAATTGGACACAGTATTCTAAATGGGGCCTAACTAGGGCTTTATAAAGTCTCAGAAGCACATCGCTGCTTTTATATTCCAGCCCTCTTGAGATAAATGACAACATTCCATTCGCTTTCTTAATCACGACTCAACCTGCAAGTTAACCTTTAGAGAATCCTGTACTAGCACTCCCAGATCCCTTTGTACTTCGGCTTTATGAATTTTCTCACCGTTCAGAAAATAGTCCATGCCTGTATTCTTTTTTCCAAGGTGCAAGACCTCGCATTTGCTCACGTTGAATTTCATCAGCCATCTCCAGGACCACTCTCTTAAACTGTCTAAATCATTCTGCAGCCTCTCCACCTCCTCCGTACTACCTGCCTGCCCACCTAACTTCGTATCATCGGCAAACTTCGCCAGAATGCCCCCAGTCCCTTCATCTAGATTGTTAATATATAAAGTGAACAGCTGCGGCCCCAAAACTGAACCTTACAGGACACCACTTGTCACCGGTTGCCATTCCGAAAAAGAGCCTTTTATCCCAACTCTCTGCCTTCTGTCAGACAGCCAATCCTCAATCCATGCCAGTACCTCACCTCGAACATCATGGGCCCTCACCTTACTCAGCAGCCTCCCGTGAGGCACCTTATCAAAGGCCTTTTGGAAGTCTAGATAGATAACATCCACTGGGTTTCCCTGGTCTAACCTACCTGTTACCTCTTCAAAGAATTCTAACAGGTTTGTCAGGCACGACCTCCCCTGACTACATCCATGCTGACTTGTTCTAATCCAACCCTGCACTTCCAAGAATTTAGAAATCTCATCCTTAACGATAGATTCTAGAATTTTACCAACAACCGAGGGTCGGCTAATCGGCCTATAATTTTCCATCTTTTGTCTTGATCCTTTCTTAAACAAGGGGGTTACAACAGCCATTTTCCAATCATCTGGGACTTCCCCTGACTCCAGTGACTTTTGAAAGATCACAACCAACGCCTCCGCTATTTTCTCAGCCACCTCCCTCAGAACTCTAGGATGTAGCCCATCGGGGCCAGGATATTTATCAATTTTTAGACCTTTTAGCTTTTCTAGCACTTTCTCTTTTGTAATGCCTACCATACTCAACTCTGCCCCCTGACTCTCCTTAACTGTTGGGATATTACTGATGTCTTCCACTGCGAAGACTGACGCAAAATACTTATTAAGTTCTTCAGCTATTTCCTTATCTCCCATCACTAGCCTTCCAGCATCAATTTGGAGTGGCCCAGTGTCTACTTTTGCCTCTCGTTTGTTTCTTATGTATTGAAAGAAACTTTTACTATCAATTCTAATATTACTGGCTAGCCTACCTTCATATTTGATCCTTTCCTTCCTTATTTCTCTCTTTGTTATCCTCTGTTTATTCTTGTGCCCTTCCCAATCTTCTGATTTCCCAGTGCTCTTGGCCACTATATAGGCTGTCTCTTTCTTTGATACATTTCCTGACTTTCTTTGTCAGCCATGGCTGTCTAATCCTCCCCCGGATAATCTTTCTTTTCTTTGGGATGAATAATTCAGTGTCATCTCACCAGCCTCAATTAATACTGAATGGGAATGAGTGCATAAGTGAAAGCTTTCCAAACTTGTTGAAAGAAAACAAACTGACAAACCACTCAATCTGTTAAAAAGCCAATCACCTACAATTTTTCATCCCCAGCCCATTTCTCTCTGTGACAAAATATTGAGAGTGGATTACACCAGGTATGAGGAGGTGGCACAAAGGAGTGCAAACAGGAATATGCTGCATATAGCAGTAGACTCCAATGGTGAAGGCAATGGCATCTAGCTATTACAGAATTTATTTATTCATTTTTTGTGACTCGCCCATAAGTTAGTGGCAGAAATGACTGCCAGTTCACAGCCTAACCTCTCTCCTGCTCGACATCCCACTGTAGGTTCCTCATTGGCAATGGAGCCACCCTGCACAAGGCTGATTGGCTTCCATTCCCACCAGCACGCTATAAGTAGCCATCTAAAGATTCAATGTTCCGAAATGGTGGGGGGAAGAACAAACTGATCTTCCTGCCATAACACACTGGAAAGTGTAAAATCGAGATCCTGTCTCGGTAGGCAATTTATACTCGAAACAAAAGAAAGGTTTCCCACCAACTTTTAAAATGACTGAAAACCTCCCTCCATAGTTATACTTTACTTGCTGCATTTTTTTTCCTTTTCCAACTGGGCAACTTCCAATTCCGGAAGAAATTTTCATGGTCACCCACTCTAGCCAAGTCAGGTGAATCTTCCAGTCTCATTTAAAATCTCACGAATCGATCCCTTCAAGATGAGCATGACCTCCCTGTATTTTCTATGGTGAATAATAAAGGCTTGCTGCTGCTATCTCTCCTGCAGATTCTCGCAGAGTGCTGTTGTCAGTGGGTTTGAGGATATTTTAGAAAAAACATGCAACCTGATCCTACGATAACAAGGTGTGGGGCTGGATGAACACAGCAGGTCAAGCAGCATCATAGGAGCAGGAAAACTTGACGTTTCGGGTCTAAACCCTTCATCAGAAAACCTGATCCTACAATGGCTTTCTATGGATTTCTCCCTTCCAAAAAAAACATCTCCATGTCGATGTGAATCACATGGGTCTTGTATTCAGGTAGAATTTTTTTTATTCATTCAGGGGATGAGGAGATTGCTTACTTGGCTAGTATTTGTTGCCCATCCTTAATTGCCACAGGGCAATTATATTGCTGTCGATGTGGAGTCACATGTAGGCTAGACCAGGTAAGGATGCAGTTTCCATTAATGAACCAGATGGGTTTTCCCCAAAAATTGACAATGAATTCATGGCCATTATTGGACTCTTAATTCCAGATTTTTATTGAATTCAAATTCCACCATCCATCCTGGCAGAATTTGAACCCAGGTCATACAGAACGCTACTTGGGTCTCTGGATTAACAGCCAGATAATAACATCACTAGGCCATTGTCTCCCCACACCTGATTAATTGGCTGTCTTTCAGATCACCATCTCCATTCTATCTTGAAATTAAATAGACAGTCTCAGGTTTATCTATTTTCAAAATGCAACATTCCAATCACTTCCTTGTGACTTGGAAACTGAGAGTCTATCGATTGTGTGTGTGACTGTCCTGGTTAATATTTGTATGTGTATAGAACACCTTGTAGCTTCTTTGCAGTTGAACAACCAAGCCCCACTTTAATAATAAAACAAGCCAAGATTGTTGCCAACAGATTGCAGAGCAGGCCACATGAATTGTTTGCTCCTCTATTTTACATAAATTAAAGACACAGTCCTGACACAGAACACTCTCAGTAAACCTTTATACTTGTGATACTTCACCCCCTAAAATATGAAAAAATGACGTTTTCCAAAACTCTCCAAGTTAAATTTACAGATTTTAACAACAACTGCGTACAATACGTGTAGTGATTGTAATGAGGTCAGCCAAGCAGACCTCATAGAATGTGAGTTCCCTGATTTGTGCTGTTAATCGGGTCCTATCAGGGAACCCTGGCTGACAGATATAAACAGGAGTGTCGGAGGTTCTGTTCACTCTGAAAGCTGGCTCTGAGGGAGCTGGATCAGTGTCGAGGACTTGTCACATCTTGAAAAAAAAGGGGTGACTTGGTGACAGGATACCAGCCTCTGTTGAGTTATTTCAGTGACAACAAGAGAAAAACACACGCCCTGACGAAAGTCACTTGCAACAGCCATCTTTAACTTGGGTAAGCGTTTCTGGATTCATGCTGCTATTTGGGAAACTTGACTCATTTGACCCTGCCATTGAGGACTGGGCCCGGTATGTAGAAAGAATGCATTATTTGTTTCCAGGCAAATGACATTGGGTCAGAGGAAAAGCAAAGAGAAATTCTCCTGACAGCTTGTGGATCTGCAAGTCATATCCAGTGATGTATAAAGTTTGGGTAGGTGCTACTGTCCTAAACAAGCACATGGGCCGTATGAAAGCTGCAAAATCATAAACAGGGCAGGATCAAAATGTGCCCAGCTCCTCGACAGCCTGTCCAAATGTTCCAGAACCCGTGGCTTCTCCCTCTTCATCAACCATTAAAGATACCTCAGGACCTGAGATGGACACTGTGGATATCGTCACCTGAATGCTTTTGCCGCCTGATAAAGAAAAATAAATTTCTTCTCAGATGCTCCGTGTGCAAGAGGCGAGCTACTGTGCATTACATGCTGTCTGTATCAGAGGCAGAGTTGGAGGAACCTGAGCCGGTACTGAAACACCCAGGAGGAGCTACAAAAAAAAAGAACCAGACTCAGAGGGGGAGGGGTGTAGTGATTATAATGAGGCCCTCGCCTTTTGTGTTATATATAAATAATTTAGATTTGAATGTCAGAGAGCTGATCAGTGAGTGACAGATGGCATGAAAATTGGTGGGGTAGTAAATATTGAGGAGGATAGCCTAAGACTACAAGAGGATATAAATGGGCTGCTAAGATGGGCTGATCAGTGGTAAATGGAATTCAGTCTAGAGAAGCGTATGTACTTGGACAGAACAAACAAACCAAGGGATGAACAGTAGGACCCTGGGATGCCATGAGGATCAGAGGGACCTTGCTGCGCATGTACACTGATCCCTAAGGTAGTGGGAAAGGTGGATAAAGTGGTCAAGAAGGTATATGAGATACTCACCTTTATTAGCCAAGGCATAGAGTTTAAAAACAGGGAGATTATACTGGAACTGTATAACACATTTTGTGGGCAGAGTATTCAGTGCAGATCAGGAATCCGCATTATAAGATGGATGTGATTGCGCTGGAGAGGGTGCAGAGGAGATGTACCAGGATGTTGCCTGGGCAGGAGAGTATCAGTTGAGAAGAGAGATTGGAGTTCTTTTCCTTAGAGCAGAGGAGATTGAGAGCACACATGATTGCATTGTATAAATGGCATAGACAGGAAGAGAGGTTTCCCCTTGGTGCAGGGATCAACAACTGGGTGCATAACTTAAGGTAAGGGGCAAGAGGTTTAGAGGAGGTGTGAGGAAAACTTTTTAACCCAGAGGGTGCTGAGAATCTGGAACTCAATACCTGTAAGAGGGGTAGGGGATACCTATGTCAGGCTTCTACTTATTGTCTACAGCTCTGCCTTCCACACTATAATCCCAACTAAACAAGTCACCAAACTCTGAGACCTAGGTCTCTGCTCCACCCTCTGCACCTGGATCTTCAGCTTCCTGACCAACCGACTGCATTAAGTGAGGATAGACAACAGTACCTCCTCCACTCCAATCCTCAACACTGGTGCTCCACAAGGGTACTCAGCCCCTTACTGTACACTCCCTGCAGTATGGCAGCAGTGTGTGCCATTTATAAGATGCACTGAAGAAATTCATCAAGGCTGTTCCAACAGCAGCTTACAAACACCTGGCTATCTAGGACAAGGGCAGCAAATATATGGGAACACAGTTGCCTGCAAGCTCCCCTTCAATTCACAGACCATCATGATTTGGAAATATATCACCATTCCTTCATCATGGTGGGCCAAAACCCTGGAATTCCCTTATTGTGGGTGCACCCACATCCCAAGTACTGCAGCTGTTACAAACATATTTCTGTTTCACATTAAACCTCTCCAGGCTGCCCCGACAGCGATTAAGATTATGGCTGATCAGTTTGTATTTTGAATTGTATCCCCCACCAAAAACACTTAAAAAAGGCAGCTCACCACACCTTCTCCAGGGCAATTACGAATGGGTAATAAATGCTGACTAACCAGCGATACTCACATCCTGTGAATGAACAAACAACAAATAAACATTGGACAAATTGGATCTGAATCTATTGGCTCAGAGATAGTAGGGACTGCAGATGCTGGAGAATCTGACATAACAAGGTGTAGAGCTGGATGAACACAGCAGGCCAAGCAGCATCAGAAGAGCAGGAAGGCTGACGTTTCGGGTCTAGACTCTTCTTCAGAAATGAAGAAGGGTCTAAGCCCAAAACATCAGCCTTCCTGCTCTTCTGATGCTGCTTGGCCTGCTGTGTTCATCCAGCTCTACACCTTGTTATCTCTGAATCTCTTGGGTTTGTTTTTGAAGAATGAGAAGTGATTTGATTGAAACTTGTAAGATCTTGAGGGTACTTGAACTGCATAAAAGCTGAAAAGATGTTTGCCTTTATGGGAGAAACTAGGAATAGGGGACACAGGTTAAAAAAGAGTCTTCCATTTAAGATGGAGATGGAAGAATTTTCTTTTGCTTGGAGAGTTGTTTAGTCTCTGGAATTCTCTTTCTCAGGGAGTGGTAGAGGCAGAGTTACTGAAGATTTTTAAGGCTGAGTTGGATAGCTTCTTGACTGACAAAGGCACAATGGTTCAACGGTTAGCAATGCTGCCTCACAGCACCAGGGACCCGGGTTTGATTCCACCCTCGGGTGACTGTCTGTGTGGCTCCCCTCTGAGTGCTCTGGTTTCCTCCCACAGTCTAAAGGTGTGCAGATTGGGTGGATTGTTCATGTTAAATTGTCCATTGTATTAGCCATGGAGAATGCAGGGTTACAGGAATGGGTTGGGGGTGGGGCGTGGGTCTGGGAGCGATGCTCTTCACAGGGTTAGTGTGGACTCAATGGACTGAATGGCCTGCTTCCACACTGTATGGATTCAACGATTCTATGAAAGGAATCACATGGTCTCATAGTAGACAGGCAAATTGAGACCACAACTGAATCAGTCATGACCTTATTGAATGACAGAGCAGGATTGATGAGCCAACTAGCCTACTCCAAAGTGCTCCAATTTGGTGTGTTCATATTTTCATGGAATCTTGTTATGCTTAAAAGTCTGAAGAGGAATACTTGGACCAGGTTTTCCTAGATAACCATCAGCTCGTTACTCCTGTGACAAACTATATCACACAGAAATTGTAATATGGACACAGGCACTTGGTACAAACAACTCTTGTTGGTCTTTACCCTCCAACAAGTTAGAATATAGAACATAGAACATAGAACATTACAGCGCAGTACAGGCCCTTCGGTCCTCGATGTTGCGCCGACCTGTGAAACCAATCTGAAGCCCATCTAACCTACACCATTCCATTATCATCCATATGTTTATCCAATGACCATTTAAATGCCCTTAAAGTTGGCGAGTTTACTACTGTTGCAGGCAGGGCATTCCACGCCCTTACTACTCTCTGAGTAAAGAACCTACCTCTGACATCTGTCCTATATCTATCACCCCTCAATTTAAAGCTATGTCCCCTCGTGCTAGCCATCACCATCCGAGGAAAAAGGCTCTCACAGTCCACCCTATCTAATCCTCTGATCATCTTGTATGTCTCTATTAAGTCACATCTTAACCTTCTTCTCTCTAATGAAAACAGCCTCAAGTCCCTCAGCCTTTCTTCATAAGACCTTCCCTCCATACCAGGCAACATCCTGGTAAATCTCCTTTGCACCCTTTCCAATGCTTCCACATCCTTCCTATAATGCGGCGACCAGAACTGTACGCAATACTCCAAGTGTGGCTGCACCAGAGTTACAAGTTACACATCAAATTCCATACTCCCTGCCATCTTATCCTTTTATTCACCATCTGGTTTATGACACAAACCCTAGTGAAACAGGTCACATGATGAACTTCTCCCCTCTATGCTGTTACCACTTATTGTTGCTCATCTGAAATTTCCCAGTACCACCTATCCCAAAATCCTCATTACTGCATCCCAAAACCATTCCTCTTATCATGAAACATACATCAAATGACTTGGACAACAGTTGAGAATCAAAAAGGAACAGGCAGTGTGCCTCACTTATGCAAAGTGAGTTGAGTTTAAATCTTGTGTTTTCATCTTAAGAAAACCACATTCATATTGTTTATCTCCGAAGCAGAAAAGAGGTGAGGATCAGCTGTGGTGGATTAGCTTGCTCTTCATTAATCTGCAGGGCCATCACTGGTCTACAGGCCTATCATTGGCCTGCATAATTATCACTCGCCTCCAGGCCCATCACTGGCCTCCAGGCCCATCACAGGCCTCCAGGCCCATCACTGGCCTACAGGGCCGTCACTGACCTACAGGGCCAACACTAGCCAATAGGTATGATCGCCTGGGCCCTGTACTTGGACTGCTAGCCATCTTATGTTGTCATTAAATACTTACGTTGAGCAGCCTCTGGAAAGACTCCAATAGAAAACAAAATATTTGCAGCATTTCAAAAGGCTAGTATGGAGTTTGGCCAATAAATGCTTATCTTTGTAGCCGTCAAACAATTCTTGCTTGGATTTATCTACACACCCTAGCCAGCATCATTATGGTAACTTTGCTTCTGGAAATCTCAGATGGGCCATCATGTCATCATTTGGGCTGATTCTGATGACCCCATTTCCCACCTTACCCATGAATGGTCCTGCCAATCCAGGCTTTCATGTGCAAGAGGCATAAAGAACATTGAAAATGACCTTGTTTAGTTGCCACAGACTAACCTCAGCGTTAAGGAACATCTGGTCCAGCAACTTTAAATTACTGCTGTGTAATTCAACACAAGAAGTGTTCCAAACAGCTTGAACAACTGCAATTATCCAATTGCTAATTATAACCTACCATGTCTCATCCTAGCTAAGAGAAAAAGTGGGTTTTGACCTGAAATGTACATGTTGTGAAAGATTTGCAACAGTGTAAATTCTAAGTTGTACTGTTGGCTTTGCCTTTTAATTTGCCTTGTCACAAACAAAAAAACCTCTGCTACTTCACTTTACACACTGTAGCTAGAGCTCTTTACCTAACCTCTTTCCAGCCGCAATATACACCACCCAGTAAATGAATAGTTTAGACACAAAGAGCAAGATTAGTCAGAAGGAAATATGACACCTTTTGGCACACACAGCGCTATTTGGATTTAAGTATCAACAATATAATCATGAGATCTATTCAAGCATCAAGGTTTGTAAGTTGGAAAGAAAACCTCTTGGAATTAAACACGAAAGTAAAATAAAGAACTATGAACGCAGGAGTTCTGAAACAAACAAAAACAGAAATTGCTGGAGATTGTAGGAACATAAAAACATAAGAAATAGGAGCAGCAGTAGGCCATTTGGCCCAGTGAGTCTGCTGATCTTTTCGTGGACTCGGCTTCACTTACCCACTCCCTCACCATAACCGTCAATTCCTTTACTGTTCAAAAATCTATCTATCTTTGCCTAAAAAAGGTTAAACGATGTCGCCTCAACTGCTTCACTGGGCAGGGAATTCCACAGATTCACAACCCTTTGGGTGAAGAATTTGTTCCTCAACTCGGTCTTAAATCTATTCCCCTTTATTTTGAAGCTATGCCCCCTAGTCCTAGTTTCAACTGCCGTTGGAAACAACCTCCCTGCTTCTATCTGATCTATTCCCTTCATAATTTTATATGTTCCTATAAGCTCCGCCCTCATTCAGCTAAATTCCAATGAGTATACTCCCAGTCTACTCAATCTGTCCTCATAAACCAACTCCCTCAACTCCAGAATCAACCTTGTGAACCTCCTGTGCACCCTCTCCAGTGCCAGTATATTGTTTCTCAAGTAAGGAGACCAAATAGGTCGGCACAACATCATGCGTTGAAGGACCAGTACTATGCTGTACTGTTCTATGTTCTAGGTTCTATGTTCTGTATAAAACTGTACACTGTATTTCAGGTGTGGCCTCACCAGCACCCAATGTAGTAGCAGCATAACCTCCCTGTTTTTAAGCTCCATCCCTCGAGCAATGAAGGACAATATTCCACTTGCCTTCTTACTTACCTGCTGTACCTGCAAACTAACTTTTTGTGATTCATGCACAAGGACACCCAGGTCCCTCTGCACAGCAGTATGCTGCAATTTTTCACCATTTAAATAATAGTCCATTATGCTGTTAATCCTACAAAAATGAATGACCTCACATTTACCAATATTGTATTCCATCTGCCAGACCTTTATCCACTCACTTAACCTATCTGTATCCCTCTGCAGACTTTCAGTCTCCTCTGCACACTTTGCTCTATCACTCGTCCTAGCGTCATCTGCAAACTTTGACACACTACACTTGGTCCCCAACTCTAAATCATCTTTGTAAATCGTAGTTTGGGATCTTTGGGATTGTAGTTTTGGCTTCAATATCTCTGGGCTAGGAAAGGGTAGAGGAGAAACAGACTTAATTTGCCATTCAGTGATGCTAGCTAGGTAGCTGGTGACAGGGGCATGGTGGAAATGTCACTGGCTAATTATCCAGGAACCCGTATGTGTTCAAATCCCCCTAGGGAAGCTGGTGGTAATTAAATTTGATTAAAAAAAAGAAAATTGGTAGTTAGTAATTGTCATAAAAACCTATCTGGTTCACATGAGATTCCAGACTCACAGCAATTTGTCCTCCATTGTTTGCAGCAGCAGCAGTGGGAGCGGTGAGAGTGAGGACCAGGGGGCTGACGGGAAGGTAAGTTCTTCATTTCGGCAGCAGAGCTGAGTGGGTGCGGTCGAATTGCATTCTGGGAAGGTGAGTGAACCGATATATTTGGGCAGTGGCTAAACCCGAGACACTCCACATGTAGGGTCTCCCACCCACCCTCCTCCTCTAACCAAAAAAAAGACTCTGGTGTGTTGATAAGGTAAGTGCTTTTCTTTTTCTTTTTCTTTTTTTTATCGTGTGCTGGTGAGTAGAGTGATTTGGTACAAACTTGTTCAATTTCATTTATCTTGTATTTGATATTATAGTAGGACTGAGTCAAGCTTAAGAGTAAAAATGGCAGGAGATCCCAGACCCGTGTTATGCTCCTTGCTCAATGTGGGAGCTCAGGGACACAGCTGATGTCCCTGACTCCTACACGTGCAGGAAGTGTGTCCAGCTGCAGCTCTTGTTAGACCGCATGACGGCCTCTGGAGCTGCGGATGGACTCACTTTAGAGTGCCTGCGATGCTGAGGAAGTCATGGATAGCACGTTCAGCAAATTGGTCACACCGTAGATTAGGATTGCTGAGGGAGAAAGGAATGGGTAACCAAAAGGCAGAAAAAAAGCAGGAAGGCAGTTCAGGTGTCCCCTGCGGTCATCTCCCTCCAAAACAGGTATACCGTTTTGGATACTGTTGGGGGAGATGGCTCACCAGGGGAAGGCAGCAGTAGCCAGGTTCATGGCACCGTGGCTGGCTCTGCTGTACAGAAAGGATCCATCCCAGGTTACTGAGGGAAGCAAGAGAGGAAATAGCTGGGGCCTTAACAGATATCTTTGCAGCATCCTTGAGCATGGGTGAGGTCCCGGAGGACTGGACAATTGCTAATGTCGTCCCCTTGTTTAAGAAGGGTAGCAAGGATAATCCAGGTAACTATAGACCGGTGAGCCTGACGTTAGTGGTGGGGAAGCTGCTGGGGAAGATACTGAGGGATAGGATCTATCTATATTTGGAAGAAAATGGGCTAACCAGTGATAGGCAGCATGGCTTTGTGCAGGGACGGTCATGTCTTACCAACTTGATAGAATTCTTTGAGGAAGTGACAAAGTTGATAGATGAGGGAAGGGCTGTAGATGTCATATACATGGACTTCAGTAAGGCGTTTGATAAGGTTCTCCATGGTAGGCTGATGGAGAAAGTGAAGTCGAATGGGGTCCAGGGTGTCTAACTAGATGGATAGAGAACTGGCTAGGCAACAGGAGACAGAGAGTTGTAGTGGAAGAGAGTTTCTCAAAATGGAGAACTGTGACCAGTGGTGTTCCACAGGGATCCGTGTTGGGACCACTGTTGTTTGTGATATACATAAATGATCTGGAGGAAGGTATAGATCGTCTGATTAGCAAGTTTGCAGATGACACTAAGATTGGTGGAGTAGCAGATAGTGAAGGGGACTGTCGGAGAATGCAGCAGAATATAGATAGATTGGAGAGTTGGGCGGAGAAATGGCGATGGTGTTCAACCCAGGCAAATGCGAGGTGATGCATTTTGGAAGATCCAATTCAAGCACGAACGGTAAATGGAAAAGCCCTGGGGAAAATTGATAGGTTGATAGAGTGGTCAAGAAGGCATACGGCATGCTTTCATTCATCGGACAGAGTATTGAGTACAAGAGTTGGCAGGTCATGTTACAGTTGTATAGGACTTTGGTTCGACCACATTTGGAAATGTACAGTATTCCAAATATGGTCAAATAAAAACGGCGTACAGTTCTGGTAACAAGGTGTGGAGCTGGATGAACACAGCAGGCCAAGCAGCATCATAGGAGCAAGAAAGCTTGACGTTTCGGGCCCAGACCCTTCATCAGAAATGGGGGAGGGGAAGAGGGTTCTGAAATAAATAGGGAGAAAGGGGGAGACGGATAGAAGATGGATAGAGGAGAGGATAGGTGGAGAGGAGACAGACAAGTCAAAGAGGCAGGGATGGAGCCAGTAAAGGTGAGTGTAGGTGGGGAGGTAGGCAGGAGATAGGTCAGTCCAGGGAGGACGGACAGGTCAAGGGGGTGGGATGACGTTAGTAGATAGGAGATGAGGGTGCAGCTTGAGGTGGGAGGAGGGGATAGGTGAGAGGAAGAACAGGTTAGGGAGGCGGGGACGAGCTGGGCTGGTTTTGGGATGCGGTTGGGGGAGGGGAGATTTTGAAGCTTGTGAAATCCACATTGATACCTTTGGACTGCAGGGTTCCCAGGCTGAATACGAGTTGCTGTTCCTGCAACCTTCAGGTGGCATCATTGTGGCATTGCAGGAGGCCCAGGATGGACACGTCGTCTGAGGAATGGGAGGGGGAGTTGAAATGGTTCGCGACTGGGAGGTGCAGTTGTTTGTTGCGAACTGAGCGCAGGTGTTCTGCAAAGCAGTCCCCAAGCCTCCGCTTGGTTTCCCCGATGTAGAGGAAGCCACAACGGGTACAGCGGAAGCAGTATACCACATTGGCAGATGTGCAGGTGAATATCTGCTTGATGTGGAAAGTCTTCTTGGGACCTGGGATGGGGGGGACGGTTCTGGTCGCCACATTACCAAAAAGATGTGGATGCTTTGGAGAGGGAGCAGAGGAGGTTGACCAGGATGTTGCCTGGTATGGAGGGCGCTAGCTACGAAGACAGGTTGAGTAGATTAGGATTATTTACATTAGAAAGATGGAGGTTGTGGGGGGGACCTGATTGAGGTCTACAAAATCATGAGAGGTATAGACAGGGTGGATAGCAAGAAGCTTTTTCCCAGAGTGGGGTCTCAATTACTATGGGATCACGATTTCAAGGTGAGAGGGGAAAAGTTTAAGGGAGATTTGCGTGGAAAGTTTTTTACGCAGAGGGTGGTGGGTGCCTGGAACGCGTTGCCAGCAGAGGTGGTGGAGGCGGGCATGAAAGCATCATTTAAGATGTATCTAGACAGATACATAAATGGGCAGGGAGCAAAAGGATGCAGATCTTTGGAAAATAGGCGACAAGTTTAGATAGAGGATCTGGATCGGTGCGGGCTTGGAGGGCTGAAGGGCCTGTTCCTGTGCTGTAATTTTCTTTGTTCTTTGTTCAATGGCCCAGCAAGTCACTCAGCGTAAGCATAATGAGGATGGGCAACAAATGCAGGCCTTGGCAGTAACACCCACATGAAAGAATAAATAAAGGAGTTGATTCAGAATTCACCATCTCCATCTGTGGGTACAATAAGTCAGCCACATGTCCAATAAAGGTAGTCATAAACTCAAGTAAAGTTAAAAAGGCATATGTGCAGCTTACATATTGAGATGTTTTGAATATTTGGGTGGTCAGCAGGATCAGTGTTCCTCGTGACTTCACAAAACTAATTCTAGCATGCTTTGCTTCATTTATACAGGGCATCGGTGAGGCCATATCTGGGGTATTGTGTACCATACCTATGGAAGGATGTTAATGTACTCAAAGCTGCTCAGATAAGGTTTATTAGACTAATACCTGGAATGAGTGGATTGCCTTATGAGGAAAGGCTGGACAGGTTAAGCCTGTATCATCCGGAGTTTGGAAGATTCAGGAATGACTTAATTGAAACACATATGATCCTGAGGGAATTTGACTGGTTGGAAGTGGAAAAAACATTTTGTCTTTGTGAGAATCTAGAACTAGGGCCCATAGTTGCCAGCAGAGGTGGTGGAGGCGGGCATGAAAGCATCATTTAAGATGTATCTAGACAGATACATAAATGGGCAGGGAGCAAAAGGATGCAGATCTTTGGAAAATAGGCGACAAGTTTAGATAGAGGATCTGGATCGGTGTTTAAAAATAAGGGGAATTGACCAGTTAAGAAAAAGATGAGGAAACATTTATTTCTCTCAGAGAGTTGTGAATCTTTGGAAATCCCTTCCTCAAAGGCAGTGGATGCAGAATCTTTAAATATTTCTAGGCAGAGGTAGATAGATTCTTGATTTCCAACAGAATGAAAGATTGAAAGGAGATATACAGGAATGTAGTTGAGATTAAAATCAGATCAGCTGTGACCTTATTGAACAGTGGAGCAAACATGAGGAGCCAGGTGGCCTACTTGTGTTCCTTGTGCACATGTTCATATAGTGCTGTTGCTTGCCACAGTGTCCAGAATTTTGAAAGCATTTAATTGGCTGTACAGCGCTTGTGAAACTATCAGAGGGTGAAAAGGGCACAATATAAATGGGATTTTTCTCTTATAGTCATCTCCTTAAAGACTTCTGCATGAGCCAGTGTATCTCGGGTACAAACTGGGGAGCATTTGTTTGAAATTCTATCAGCCTGTAAGACTCTGGATTGAATATCTCATCTGAAAGGGCATTCTGCCACTATTACTGCATTATCTCAATGCTGTACTGTTATGTCAACACAGCTTGAGTGCTCGAAAAGTGAACTGATTTTTTCAAATAACAACGTGAATGCTTTTATGAAACCATTACAACTACCTTAATTAAACCTGCAGCCTACAAAACAACTTCACAAGTAACACTGCAGTTAAAGTGTAATTGGGGTTGACTATCTGTAGTGCATCAGGTTTGGCCAGTTGTTTGGTGCACAGCCATATCGTGAAATTAAGGTGACCCTAGCTTGCCCTTGGTCAGTCTAACACTCTGCAACCATGGACAGAATCGAGCCTACATTACTGGACATGATCAATGGCCAATTTTCTAGATGACCCCAGCTCTCTTCATCTTTAGAGAGTCCAGCAAGCATTGACCATGTTCCTCTGTTGCATTTCACTGTGAGCTCATTCAACCACAGCTAATCACAGAACATACTGTGACCATTCTACGTATCACAAATACATCAATGATCACTTTCTAAGCAAATCTTGGCACAGTCAGAAACACAGATGCTCTATTAAGGCTTGTGAAAAGAAAACAATTCATTTAATCAACCCAACTTGGCTGCACTTAGTATTAAGGTACATATTAAACATTTTACTGTATTGGCAACATTGGGATTCAGATGGAGAACTAAGGTTCAACTTAGAAGATGAACTGAGTTGTATGCTAATAAAATTAACTATTTATCTGCACCTAAAAACAAAGGATTCAGTTCATGGGCTAGATAAATAAAATCCACAAAGTCTTTTGAGGTTTACACTTGTGGTCTGAGATATTCTTATGTACAAATATACCCACAACTAAGGAGCAGGGAGCTCGGGAGTAAAAGAGCAATATGGAGAAGGAGGAGGAGGAAATGTAAATTGGCAAACACTCCTCTATCAACAATCTTTCTGCCTAGTCCAGCATTAAGGGAAAACTCAGAAACATAGGAGATAGGAGCAGGAATAGGCCTTTCAACCCCTTGAGCCTGCTCCACCATTCACCATAATCATGGCTGATCGTTGAGCTCAATATTCTAACCCCACCTCCCCCATATCCCTTGATCCCTTTAGCCCTTACACAACATGTGTTGGTCTCAACCACTTTCTGAACTTCACAGGCTCGCCACTCTCTAGGTGAAGAAATTTCTCCTCATCTCGGTCCTACAAGGTTTACCCCTTATCATTAAACTATGACCCCTGGTTCTGGGCTCCCCTACCCAGGTTGATCCTTCCTGCATCTACCCTGTTAGAATTTTATAGATTTGTGTGAGATCCCCTACTCCATTCTTGTAAACCCCTGGGAATAAAATCCTAAATGACTCAATATCTCCTCATTTGTAAATCCTGCCGACACTTTGTTGCACTCTCTCTATAGTATGATCATTCGTCCTAAGAAGACCAGAACCACTCAGGATTTTCCAGGAGTGGCCTCACCAATGCCTTGTATAATTGCAGCAAGGCATCCTTGTTCCTGTATTCAGATCCTCTGACTAGGAATGCCCATGTACAGTTTCCCTTCTTTACTGCTACTGCAGCTGTGTGCTTCCTTCCAGCAACTGGTGCGCACGAGGACAGCTAAGCTAAGTCTTATTGAATATTCTCCTCTCTCAATTTATATTCAAATAATAAAGATAAAGAATAGATTGTCTGTACTATGTCATAAGACATCTCCCTACTTTCTCTACATATCCTAAACAGTCAGCAGATGCAGGAAACGGAAGAAACAAGCAGGCTCGCTATCTTCTTTCACCTTTTCGGTGCTGTTGTCCCCAGAGAAATGGAGATGTGGGAGATATATCCTGACCTTAGATGCCTTATAGTTGCATTTGTTCCCAGCTTTGGGTCTTCCTTAATGCTCTCAGCCTTTACCTTACCCTTACCCCCAGCCCATTCCGAAGAACATTAACTCTGATTTATCTTCACAGATGCTGGCAGACCTGCTGAGCTTTTCCAGAAATTTCTGTTTTTGTTTCTGATTTACAGCATCTGCAGTTCTGTCAGTTCTTATTTTTCTGACCAAACTTGTTTCTTTTTCCCATATGTTCACAGGCTGTGGGTGTTGTTAGCTAGGCAGGAGTTTATTGCCCATCCTGAAGTTCTACTCATGTGCTAACACTCTATTGTCTCTTTACCTGGAAAACTATTACATTTCCGCGTTAATAAAAACTTTTCAAGTGCCTCTGCCGGTCTAAAGCATTCAGTCTTGGTTGGTTCTTACATTTCATACCCTAAAGAATTATAAACCATGGCTTTTTATGCGTTAAGATTATGCTGTAATATTTGAAGAGCAGTTCAATTCTCCTGGTCTCCTGGGTCCACCTCACCATCAAAAACGCATTAGTCACCTATTCATTGTATTAATTAGACTCGCCAACTTTAAAGGCATTTAAATGGTCGTTGGATAAACATATGGATGATAATGGAATAGTGTAGGTTAGATGGGCTTCAGATTGGTTTCACAGGTCGGCGCAACATCGAGGGCCGAAGGGCCTGTACTGTGCTGTAATGTTCTATGTTCTATGTTCTATGTTCTATTGCATAGCCTTGCTGTGTAGAAAATTGCTCTGACTTTTCAGACAAGATCATTGAATGGACATCAAAGCAACTTACTGCATGTTAAGATTTTTCATTGAACATATATTGTTGTGAATTTGTTAGAGTGTTATTTGTCATCTAAAATTTGTTTTCAATTAATAAAAATTTCAATGGCAATATATATTCTCTTACTTGTCAATTATTAGGGCTATTTCCAAAATTGAGTATGTATATTTGACACTATTCCGTGGATCAGCATACTCCCCACCTTGAACTCTCAATGTTAGCATTAAGATTGCCCATATTAGGAATACCGTACCTTTAGGCAAACAATAGCTCTACCCTCACCCAAAATATGTACCTCAGTCCCAATCACTACATTACCTGTATGACATTCTTTCCATTTCTCACATCAGCCACATATCAGCTATTCACAATTTTTGCACCAAATGATGTGAAATTTGTACATTAGCTTTGGACCATACCCACTGATCAATTAGACTAGCACTGCCCAATCCCAGCCTCTCAGATGGGAATAACTGGCAATGATCTGAAGCCTTCTAAACTAAACCGTCTGAAAAATGATTTTGTTTCAAACAATGCAAATATAAAATTTGGAAAGTTAGGTTACAGTTGTACAAAACTTTAGTTAGGCCGCATTTGGAATATTGCGAGCAATTCTGGTCGCCACACTACCAGAAGGTAGTGGATGCTTTGGAGAGGGTGCAGAAAAGGTTTACCATGATGGTGCCAGGTCTGGAGGGCTTTAGTTATGAGGAGAGGTTGAATAACTCAGATTGTTTTCACTGGAAAGGTGAAGGCTGAGGGGCGACCTGATAGAGATGTACAAAATTATGAGAGGCATAGTGGATAGTCAGAGGCTTTGGAGAGGCCAACTACAAGACGGTTCAAGGTGAGAGGTGGAAAGTTTAAGGGAGAAGTGAGGAGAAAGTTCTTCACACAGAGGGTGGTGGGTGCTTGGAATGCACTGCCAGTGGAGATGCTGCAACCAGGCACATTAGCAACGCTTAAGGCATATCTTGATAGACTTATGAACAGGAGGTAAACAGAGGGATAGAAACCGCAGAGGGCAATAAGTAGAGGATCTAAATAAGGATAAGGAATTGGCACAGGCTTAGTTGGCCAAAGCTCCTGTTTGTGTGCTGTATTGTACTGTATCGTATAACTGTATGATTAGTTCAAAAGTGGAGCAGATACATTTCTGATTGCACACCGAACGCTGTCCGTCTTTTAACCACCGGCTTCTGTTCTGTAAGCCATCACTACGCCTAACTGGCTGAACTGGGAAAACATTTGCCTCTGAGCCATAAGGTTGGGCTTGAGGTCTAACTGACCATAGTCTCAGCCAGCGTTGCCAGTGCTGAGAAAGTGCGATAATCTCTGAGGTGTCGTTTTTGGATGAGATTTTAACCCCAGACCACGTCTGCTCTCTCAGGTGGCTGTAAAAGATCATTTGGCACTAAACGAGAAAAGAGAATGGGTATTGTCCACGGAGTATCAGTTATTGTTTATCCATCAAACAATTTCAATCAATCTGTTTGTCATGTTGTAGAAATTTGCAATGCACAAATTGTATACCAACCACGCTCTAATGACTGTAAAGCATTGTGCAATGGGCTGTGAAAAATTCTGTATGAATGTGAGTCTTTCTCGAGAAAATTTTTTGAAATTATTTGTGGGATGTTGACATCATTGGCTGCAAAGTATGTATTGCCCACCCCTAATTGACCAGAGGGCAGTTAAGATCAACCACATTGCTGTGCGTTGTGGTAAATGAATCAGGTGGGTTTTTATAACATAAGATGGTGGTTACGTGGTCACCATTAGGCTAGTTTTTTATTCCAGAATTTTATTCATTTCAAATATTGATATATCGCAGTATCAAAGAAAGCAGTTGCCTTGTCTTATGAAAGCAACATTTTTACTAAATACTCTACAACCTATTAACTATTAGGTAACTGAACAGCAGTCTGTTTACATGGTATATCTAATCTGGCCAATGTGCAGTGTTGGATTGAGTGGAACAAAAGCAGAAATTGCTGGAGAAACCCAGCAGATCTGGCAGCATCTGTGGGAAGAAAGCAGAATTAATGTTTACGTCTGTGACTCTTCAGTAGGACTGTTAGCAGCTAGGAAAAGCTAGTATTTATGCTGAAGCTGACGTTGAAGTGGGGATTGGGGGTGGGGAAGGGGAGGGGTGAGCAGATACATGGAGGTGGAGCCCAGAGCGAGTGAGAGAGATGAAAGGGATAGGTAAATGTGGAGATTATGAATAGCAGCCAGGACTGAAGAAAAGCTAACTAATAAGAGATTTGTCTGTCATTGTTAGAGGGATGGAGTTTAAAAACAGGGAGGCTATGCTGCACCTGTATAGGGTCCTGGTGAGGCCACACCTGAAGTACTGTGTGCAGTTTTGGTCTCCTTACTTAAGAAGGGATATACTAGCACTGGAGGGGGTGCAGAAGAGATTCACTCGGTTGATTCCAGAGTTGAGAGAGTCGGATTATGAGGAGATACTGAGTAGGCTGGGACTATACTCATTGGAATTCAGAAGAATGAGGGGAGATCTTATAGAAACGTATAAGATTATGAAGGTACTAGGTAAGGTGGAGGCAGGGAGGTTGTTTCTGCTAGCAGGTGAAACTAGGACTAGGGAGCATAGCCTCAAAATAAAGGGAAGCAGATGAAGGACTGAGGTCAGGAGGAACTTCTTCACTCAAAGGGTTGTGAATCGGTGGAATTCCCTGCCCAGTGAAGGAGTTGAAGCTACCTCACTGAATGTTTTTAAGGCAAGGCTAGATAAATTTTTCAACAGTAAAGGAATTAATGGTTATGGTGAGTGGGCTGGTAAGTGGAGCTTAGTCTCAAAAAGATCAGCCATGATCTTATTAAATGGCGGGGCAGGCTCGAGGGGCCGGATGGCCTACTCCTGCTCCTAGTTCGTATGTTCTTATGTTCTTATGTAAGAGTAGAATATGGGTGAACTGTACTGAATGCAAACCATATAATATGATAATGGGTCCAGGAGTACATGAGAATTGATAACAGTGCTAAAAGCATGTCATAAAAACCTTGCTAAAACCAATGTCATAACAGGACCAGTTGAGGGGTGAGTAAAAACATGGAAGGATGGGATCAGGCTCTAAAGTTATTGAACTCCATGTAGAGTCCCAGGGCTGCTGGGTCCCCAAAAGGAAAATTAGATTGAGTGACGCTGTTTGCAGGTCCAACTGATAGTAATTGTAGTATTTTCTGAGATGCCCACTCCCATACGATCATAAGACTTAGGAATAGAATTAGGCCATTCGGCCCATTGAGTCTGCTCCACCATTCAATCATGGCTGATACATTTCTCAACACAATTCTCCTGCCTTCTCCCTGTAACCCTTGATCCCCTTACAGTTCAAGAACCCTGTCTTAAATGACTTGGCCTCCACAGCCCGCTGCAGCATTGATTTTCACCCCTGGCAGAAGAAATTCCTCCTCATCTCAGTTCTAAAGGTCATCCCTTCTCACTCAGGCTATGCCCTCAGTTCCTAGTCTCTGTTCCTTAGAGCTGTTCCACTCCAACTGCATTTCTTTTTATTTGTTTTCTCTCTTTTCTTTTTGTTTTAATCTCTATACCTTTACTTACCTCTTGTCCTGAGCTTAGACAGCATTGGGAGTAGCAATAGACCACCATGGACCTCATGCAGGCCCAGTGTGGAGGAGAGCGAGCGGGCACCGTGGAGGAGAGTGAGTGGGCCCAGTGCAGAAGAAAGCAGGTCCAGTTCGGAGGGGAGCAAGCGGGTCCAATGTGGAGGAGAGTGAACGGGCCCAGAGCGGAGGGGAATGAGTGGGTCCAGTGCAGAGGAGAGTGAGTGAGCTCAGTGCAGAGGAGATTGAGCGGGTCCAGTGCGGAGAAGAGCGAGCGGGCTCAGTGCAGAGGAGAGCGAGCAGGCCCAGTGTGGAGGAGAGCGAGCAGGCCCATTGCAGAGGAGAGCGAGCAGGCCTAGTGCGGAGGAGAGTGACTTCACCGAGCCATTACTGACTTTCTCATGGCAAGCACAGGACCTGGCTTTGGAATTGGTGGCTGCTACATTGGTGGAGGCAATGTTGGTGGGGTAGGCCCAACAGCAAACGATATTGCCTAAGGATGGGTGACTTCGTTGCTGGTTGGGTCTGATGCTGATGGCAGTAAAATGGTGGTGGAAGGGAATCACAGCAACATTGACAAGGTGGGCCCAGTAGCGAGAGACGCGATTCTGATATTGGTTGGTCCAGCACATGCAGTAGCGAGGCAGTAGCAGAGGAGTATTAGCCCAGCGGCAAAAGATGGCATCTCAGGATCGGTGACTTTGTTTGGGTCCGGTATAGATGGAGGTGAGGCAGTGGAGGAGGAATGGCAGTGCAGGCGTCATTGATGATTCTAAGGAAGGGTCACCGGATCCGAAACATTAACTCTGTTTTTTCGTTCACACATACTGCCAGACCTGCTGAGCTTTTCCAGCAACTTTATTTTTGTTAATGTCATTGATGATGAGCTGGCTCAGGACTGACAGACTCTCTTTAAGCTATACCTTTTCTTTTTTCCCTTATTCTTAAATTATGCGAAAATGGCACTGAATCGTGGCAATAAATGAAGGTTGTTTTCTGTATTTTATTGTATTCTTTCTGTAAAATACATGTGACAATAAAAGCATTATTCAAAACCATTCATCAATGCTAACATTGCATTTGCCTTGCTAACTGCCAACTGAACCTGAATAAGAGAATCGTGAACTAGGATTCCCAAGGCCCTTTGTGCTGCAGATGTTCAAAGTCTTTCCCTATTTAGAAAATAGTCTGTGCCTCTACTCTTCCTACCAATAACCTCGTACTTTCCCGTATTGTGTTCCATTTGTCACTTCCTTGCTCAATTTCCTAGCCTGCCCAAGCTCTTCTGCAGCCTCCCTGCTTCACCAACATGGCACGGTGACTCAGTGGTTAGCACTACTGTCTAGCAGCGCCAGGTACCTGGGTTCAATCCCATCCTTGGGTGACTGTCTTTGTGAAGTTTGCACATTCTCCCCATGTCTGTGTGGGTTTCCTCCCACAGTCCAAAAAGATGTGCAGACTAGGTGGATTGGCCATGCTAACTTGCCCATGGTGTTCAGGGACGTGTAGATTAGTGGGGTTATGAGGGATGGATCTGGGTGGGATGCTCCAAGGAGCAGAATGGACTTGTTGGGCTGAAGGGTCTGTTTTGATGCTGTAAGGATTCTATGATCAACACTATCTGTACTTCTACTTACCCTTGTGTCATCTGCAAACTTAACAACAATGCTCTCAGTTCCTTCATCCAGCTTGTCAGTGTATAATGTGAATAGTTGTCCCAACACTGACTCCTGTGGAACTCCACTTGCCACTGGCTGCCACCCTGAAAAAGACCTCTTTATCCCTTCTCTCCATCTTTTGCCAGTCAGCCAATCCTCTATCTATGCCAGTACCTTGTCCCTAACATGTTGGGTTCTCATCTTATTTAGCAGCTTCCTGTGCAGCACCTTCTCAAAGGCCTTCTGTAAATCTAAATAGATCATGTCCACTAGCTCTCTTCTGCTGGATTTTCTCATTACCTCCTCAAAGAATTCTAACAGATTTGTTACATGTTAGCCCCCAGACACCACTGCTCCACCGTCTTCACTGTTAGGCTCCCCTTCCAATCAGCTTTTCTCAGTTATAACACTGTTACATCTGATTCCATGACACCAGGTTATTGTCCAACAGGTTTATTTGAAAACACAAGCTTTCGCAATCTTATCCATTCTTCAGGTGTTAGTGAGAGAGGTGGTAGCAGACACAGAATTTATAAGTAAAAGATCAAAGGGTCACACTGCTGATGAGGTTGTATTAAACAAACCCAAGATGCTGCTAAATCTTTAATTGATTAATATGTCTCTGTAAATCCCTAAATTCCTTTGAAGTCACTGTCCTGAGAGAACTAAAGGTTTTAACAGTGTAAAGAAGAGATGACATTTTAGGGCAGACAAAGGTGTGAGGCCTTGTTTAGAATCTGTTTGTGTTTTGGTTTGGAGTCAGACTGGTTTATTTCCAAAGTAGCAATTTATAAAACGCCACATTGACTGACTGTGTATAAACTGTGTGCTTTTTGAACAAAATAGAATGTATCCGCAAATACAATTCCACCCCATGAATTCACACGTGTGTGAGCTTGAGAGACAGTGTGTGAATGAGAGAGGATCTCTGTGAGAGTGTATGTGTGTGTGCACATCATAGAGTCATAGAGTCATCAAGTAATACAGCATGGAAACAGGCCCTTTGGCCCAAACTGGTCCGTGCTGACCACGGTGCCCACTCAGCTAGTTCCAATTGCCTGCATTTGGTCCGCATCCCTCTAAACACTTCCCATTCATGTATCTACCCAAATGATTTTTAAATACTGCTATTGTACCTGCCTCAACCACTTTCTCTGGCTGCCCATTCCATATACACACCACTCTCTGCGTGAAGAAGTTGCCCCTCAGGTCTTTCTTAAACCTATCCCCTCTCACCTTAAAGCTATGCCATCTAGTTTTCAATTCCCCATCCCTGGGAAAAAAAACTACATGCATTCATCCTGTCTACACCCCTCATGATTTTATACAGCTCAATAGGTTGTCCTCATTCCCATACGTTCCAAGGAATGAAGTCGTATCCTGACCAACCTCTCCCTATAACTTAGGCATACTAGTCCTGGCAACAACCTTGTAAATCTTCTTTGCACACTTTCCAGTTTAACTATGTCTTTCCTGTAACAGTGTGACCAAAACTGTACACAATACTCCAAGTGCGGCCTCACCAATGACTTATACAGCTGTAACATAACGTCCCAAATCCTATACTCAATGCCTTGACCGATGAAGGCCAGCATGCAAAATGTCTTCTTCACCACCCTGTTCACCTGTGACGCTTCTTTCAATGAACTATGAGCTTGTACTCCTAGGTCCCTCTGTTCCACAACAGTCCTCAGGATCTTACCATTTACTGTATTAGTCCTACCTTAGTTTGACTTTCCAAAATGCAACACTTCACACTTGTCTGTTTTGAAACTGTTGAGGATGTATTAAACAAACCCAAGATGCTGTTAAATCTTTAATCAGTTAGAAGGTTTTAATTGATAAATATCTAAATGTATTTCCCTGAATTCCTTTGAAATCACTATCCTGAGAGAACTAAAGGTTTTATCAGTGTAAAGACGAGGTGACATTTTAGGTCAGACAATGCATGATACGTGTGAGGCCTTGTTTAGAAACTGTTCGTGTTTTGGTTTGGAGTCAGACTGGTTTTATTTCTAAAGTAGGAATTTATAAAACGCCACATTGACTGACTGTGTATAAGTTGTGTGTTTTTTAAACAAAGTAGAATGTATCTGCAAATACAATTTCACCCCATAGATTCACATGCTTGCGTGTGTGTGCGAGAGAAAGTGTGTTTGTGTAAGTGAGTGTGTATGTATATATGTGTGGGTGAGAGTATAGCATTGTGCGACCCATGGTGTATAGCATGGTGCAACATGAACCCAAGATCCTGGTTGAGGCCAACCTCATGGATACTGAACTTGACTATCAGCCTCTGCTCGGCAAGTCTGCGTTGTGTATCCCAAAGTCTGCCAATGGAGGACATTTACCTGAAGATCCGAGGCTGAATGCCCTCGACCACTGAAGTGTTCCCCCACTGGGAAGGAACATCTCTGTCTGGTGATTGTTGCACAGTGTCCATTCATCCATTGTCATAGCTTCTACGTAGTCTCACTAACATACCATGCCTCGGGGCATCATTGCCTGCAGCATATGAGATAGAGAACATTGGCAGAGTCACATGAGAATCTGCTGTGCACTTGGTGGGTGGTGTTCCCACATGAGATGGTAGTATCCGTGTCGATAATCTGGCATGTCTTTCAGAGGTTGCCATGACAGGGTTGTATAGTGTTGGGGTCGATGTTGTTCTGAAGGCTGGGTAGTTTGCTGCGAACAATGGTCTGTTTAAGGTTTGGTGGTTGTTTGAAGGTGTTGGGATGATGTTGGTGAGGTGTTTGTCATCATCGATTATTTGTGGAAGGCTGCAAAGAACACAGTGTAGTTTCTTCACTCCCAGAAAGTACAGGATGATGAAGGGTTCCCTATTTGACATACCCCGTGTCTGTCTTCTGCAGAGATCATTACAGTTTTTCACTGTTAAGTACACAACGATGGCTCCTTCTTTGTCTGCTAGTTTGATGATAATGTTGCGATTGTCATCAACACACACACACACACATACACATACACACACACACACTCTCACACAGACATACACACACACGTACACACACACACATATATGCGCATACACACACACATACACACACACTCTCACACAGATTCTATCTAATGCACACATTGCCTCTTAAGCACACACACAGAGACACACGCACACAAGCACACCCACACACACTCCTCCCCACACGCAATGGGGTGAATTTGTATTTGCAGATACATTCTATTTTGTTCAAAAAGCACACAATTTATAGACAGTCAGTCAGTGTGGCGTTTTATAAATTCCTACTTTAGAAATAAAACCAGTCTGACTCCAAACTAAAAGACAAGCAGATTCTAAACAAGGCCACACACCTGACATGCATTGTCTGACCCAAAATGTCACCTCTTCTTTACACTGATAAAATCTTCAGTTCTCTCAGGACAGTGATTTCAAAGGAATTTGGGGATTTACATATACATATTAATCAATTAAAACCTTCTAACTGATTAAAGATTTAACAGCATATTGGGTTTGTTTAATACATTCTCATCAGTGGTGTGACCCTTTGATCTTTTACTTATAAATTTTGCGTCTGCTGCTACCTCTGTCACTAACACCTGAAGAAGGGGTAAGACTCCGAAAAGCTTGTATTTTCAAATAAACCTGTTGGACTATAATCTGGTGTCGTGTGATTTCTGACCTTATCCACCCTAGTCCAATACTGGCACCTCCACATCACATCTGATTCCAGCTTCTTCCTCTCAAACTGCAGGATGAATTCTATCATATCATGGCCACTGCACCCTTGGGGCTCCCTCACCTTAAGCTCCCTAATCAAGCCTGTCTCATTACAAGCCATCAAATCCAGTATTGCCTGTTTCCCAGTGGGCTCCACCACAAGCTGCTTCAAAAATCCATCTCTAGACATTCCACAAATTCTTTTTCTTGAGACCCACCACCAACTTGATTTTCCCAGTCCACCTTCATATTGAAGTCCTCTATAACAATTACAATAGTGCCTTTTTTTACATGCCTTTTGTATCTCCTGATTTATTTACTGCCCCACATCCTGACTACTGCTAGGAGGCCTGTACACAACTCCCATCAAGGTCCTTTATCCTTTGTGGCTCCTCAACTCTACCCCACACAGATTCCAGCTTAGCACTACGCTTGCTATCATTTTAATTTCATTCTTATAAATAAGGCAACCTGGCCCCCTCTGCACATCTTTTGGTCTGGCCTTATACATGATTCCACAACCACAGCAATGTGGTTGACTCTTAACTGCCCTTTGGGATGAGCAATAAATGCTTACCTAGCCAGCAGTGCCTTAACCTTGTGCATGATTAAAAGAAACCACAGGAAGCAAGAGTTTCAAATCTCAAATGTCCATGTAGGGAAGAGTGGTAAAACAAGTGATTTTGCCTGAAGAAGTGGAGTATCTGCAATAACACATGGCACAAATGGATCACACACAGGGGGCAAATGGCACAAGGCACGGTGGTTCAGTGGTTAGCACTGCTGCCTCACAATGCCAGGGAACCGGGTTCGATACCACCCTCGGGCGACTGTCTGTGTGGAGTTTGCACACACTCTCCCCGTGTCTGCGTGGGTTTCCTTCGGGTGCTCCGGTTTCCTCCCACAGCCCAGGCTAGCCGGATTGGCCATGCTAAATTGCCTGTAGCATCCAGGGCTGTGTAGGTTAGGTGCATGAGCTATGGGAAATGTAGGGTTACAGCAAAAGGGCAGGGGAATGTGTCTGGATGGGATACCCTTTGATGCATCAGAGTGGACTTGTTGGGCTAAATAGCCTGTTTCCACACTGTAAGGCTCCTAAAAAGTGGTTAGCAGTTTGGATCTGAGTGCCACCACAGTGATCTCATAACTAAGGGGAGAATAAATATTGAAAAGTACACAGCCGGCTAAAAAGACTGGCAAAATGGAAAAGTAGGAGGGTTAATAAATGGTGACAAATAAAGGTTTGTTGGAAAGGATCCTTCCTGAGAAAATCAGGAATTAGAAACACTACAGGTGTGACAAATTAGAATAATTGTTAATTTGATAGCAAGGGTTAGAAAACAATAATGGGAGCATTCTGTAAATTCCCTAACAATAGTGACCAGTGCTTTAAACAAGAAATCATTGGAGCTGGTAACAATGTCAAAGTTACGGCTATGGAAGATTTTAATCTTCATACAGACTGAACCAGTCAAATTAGCAAACATGTTGGGAAGGTAAATTTGTGGAATGCTTTAGGAGCAATGTGTTAAGAAATCAACTAGGAATAGATCTATATTAGCTGTAATATTGTGCAATGATGTAGTTTAAATTAAACATCATGGTAACAGACCCACTGGGAAATAGTGATCAAAATAAAATTGAATTCCACATCAAATTTGAGAATCTGTGATTCTATACATATGAGGGAAGAAGTATCTGGAGTTGATTAGGAAAATAGATTTAAAGGTATGGCAATAAATAAGCCTTGGGAAACATTTGAACAAACAATTCAAAATGTTCCAGAAAAGTACATTCCATTAAAAAACAAAACCTTGGCAAGAAAGATCAATCTATGTTTTACTAAAAAGGTGCAGAAAGATATTATTAGATGAGAATAAGAAGCTTATAATTTTGAAAAGAATAATAGCAATATGTCTGAGGATTTCAGTAAGGCACACAACCCCCTGTCACCCCAGAAAGGATCACTGATAGAAAGTGAAAGAAAAATAGAATAAGTGCGTAAACTCAGCAAGAGTATAAAGGATAGGTTTTAAGAGCTTTTACAGGTATATGAGTAAAGTCATCATAGTCCCGGAAGACCATAGGACTATTCTCTCATTAGACAGAGTAAATGCTGTTCCCTTGGAAGCAAAACCAGATAAATTATCACAGGAAAACAGTGGAGATATTGAACAAATGCCTTGTGTCTGTCTAAACATTAAACATGAGTTGGATACCAAAAATTTGAGGGTAACCTAGGGTCTGATAAGTGTGAGGGAATTGCAGTAATAAATCTCAGCACAGGAAATGTACTAAAGAACAAAGAACAAAGAATAAAGAATGCAGAAAATTACAGCACAGGAACAGGCCCTTCGGCCCTCCGGCCCTCCAAGCCTGCGCCGATCCAGATCCTCTAGCTAAAGCTGTCACTTATTTTCCAAGGATCTTTAACCCTCTGCTCCCTGCCCATTCATGTATCTGTCTAGATACATCTTAAATGACGCTATCATGCCCGCCTCTACCACCTCCGCTGGCAACACGTTCCAGGCACCCACCACCCTCTGCGTAAAGAACTTTCCACGCATATCTCCCTTAAACTTTTCCCCTCTCACCTTGAATTCATGACCCCTAGTAATTGAGTCCCCCACTCTGGGAAAAAGCTTCTTGCTATCCACCCTGTCTATACCTCTCATGATTTTGTAGACCTCATCAGGTCCCCCCTCAACCTCTGTCTTTCTAATGTAAATAATCCTAATCTACTCAACCTGTCTTCGTAGCTAGCACCCTCCATACCAGGCGACATCCTGGTCAACCTCCTCTGCACCTTCTCCAAAGCATCCACATCCTTTGGGTAATGTGGCAACCAGAACTGTACGCAGTATTCCAAATGTGGTCAAACCAAAGTCCTATATAACTGTAACATGACCTGCCAACTCTTGTACTCAATGCCCTGTCCGATGAATGAAAGCATGCCGTATGCCTTCTTGACCACTCTATCGACCTGCATTGCCACCTTCAGGGTACAATGGACCTGAACACCCAAATCTTTCTGTGCATCAGTTTTCCCCAGGGCTTTTCTATTTACCGTATAGTTCGCTCTTGAATTGGATCATCCAAAATGCATCACCTCGCATTTGCCTGGATTGAACACCATCGCCATTTCTCCGCCCAACTCTCCAATCTATCTATATTCTGCTGCATTCTCCGACAGTCCTCTTCACTATCTGCTACGCCACCAATCTTAGTGTCATCTGCAAACTTGCTAATCAGACCAGCTAAACCTTCCTCCAGATCATTTATGTATGTCACAAACAACAGTGGTCCCAACACGGATCCCTGTGGAACACCACTGGTCACAGTTCTCCATTTTGAGAAACTCTCTTCCATTACAACTCTCTGTCTCCTGTTTCCCAGCCAGTTCTCTATCCATCTAGCTGGTACACCCTGGACCCCATGTGACTTCACTTTCTCCATCACCTACCATGGGGAACCTTATCAAACACCTTACTGAAGTCCATGTATATGACATCTACAGCCCTTCCCTCATCTATCAATTTTGTCACTTCCTCAAAGAATTCTATCAAGTTGGTAAGACATGACCTTCCCTGCATAAAACCATGCTGCCTATCACTAATAAGCCCATTTTCTTCCAAATGTAAATAGATCCTATCCCTCAGTATCTTCTCCAGCAGCTTCCCCACCACTGACGTCAGGCTCACCGGTCTATAATTACCTGGATTATCCTTGCTACCCTTCTTAAACAAGGGGACAACATTAGCAATTGTCCAGTCCTCTAGGACCTCACCCATGCTCAAAGATGCTGCAAAGATATCTGTTAAGGGCCCAGCTATTTCCTCCCTCGCTTCCCTCAGTAAATTGGGTTAGATCCCATCCGGACTTGGGGACTTGTCCACCCTCATGCCTTTTAGAATACCCAACACTTCCCCCCTCCTAATGCCGACTTGACCTAGAGTAATCAAACATCTATCCCTAACCTCAACATCCGTCATGTCCCTCTCCTCAGTGAATATCGACACAAAGTACTCATTAAGAATCTCACTCATTTTCTCTGACTCCTCGCATAACTTCCTTCCTTTGTCCTTGAGTGGGCCAACCCTTTCTCTAGTTACCCTCTTGCTCCTTATGTACGAACAAAAGGCTTTGGGATTTTCCCTAACCCTGTTTGCTAAAGATATTTCATAACCCCTTTTAGCCCTCCTAATTCCTCATTTCAGATTGGTCCTACTTTCCCGATATTCTTCCAAAGCTTCGTCTGTTTTCAGTCGCCTATACCTTATGTATGCTTCCTTTTTCCCCTTTGGTGGTCTCACAATTTCACCTGTCATCCATGGTTCCCTAATCTTGCCCTTTTTATCCCTCATTTTCACAGGGACATGTCTGTCCCGCACTCTAATTAATCTCTCTTTAAAAGCCTCCCATATATCAAATGTGGATTTACCCTCGAACAGCTTCTCCCAGTCCACATTCCCCAGCTCCTGCTGAATTTTGCTATACTGGTGAAACTCATGGAACTATAACCCAACAAATTCCAGGACCTGAGAGTACTGCAGAGAGAATGAATGCATAGGCTTTGATTTTCCAGAATTCCCTGGATTATTGAACTATCCAAGCAATTTGAATATTATTTGGTATATGTTGATGTTCAAGGAGAGGCACGATTGCTTGTACAGGGACCACAAATTTAGTGTTCATGTACAGGAAATAAGGAAAACAAATGGCACATTGGCCTTCATTACAGAGGGATTGGAGTACAAGATTGAAGAAGTCTCGCCATAATTACATCAAGCTTTGATGAGACCATTCTAGAATACAGTGGGCAGCTTTGATCTCCACATTTTAGGAATATTATGGAGGCATTTCAGCAGTGGTCCACCGGAATGTTTCTTGGAAGGAAAGGAGTGTAAATTGAACTTAATTCTTTGAAGTTTAAAAGAATGACTGGTGTCTTCATTGAAGCATCCAAGATCACACAGAGGTTTGACAGGGTAGATACCTCGGTGTATTGATACCCTCTAAGCATATGGGTTCTCAAGGGGTTAATGAAGTCTGGTGTGTGCGAGGATAAGCATCTTCTGGTCTAGCATGAAGAGTGTCGTCAAGTAAACAGGATGTAGTTCATTGCTTCCCTCTAGATTTTCACAAGTTTTCAGAACACATTACTACAAAGACTTTTGGAAGGAGCAAGCTTTAGTTCTGTCTACTGTAAAACCTTACTTTTACTGCAGTTGTTCGTTAGCTCGCCGAGCCCATTGTTCTGTGGTGTGAAGATGTTTTGTTACTCTTCTCGGCAACATCATCAGTGTGACCTCTAATTGAAGCATTGGTATTCTGCTTCCTTCCTGATTTATATAATCCTCTGGTGTGATGGCCTTGTAGCATCTGGTTCAGTTGTTACAGCAGAACACCAATGCTTCAATTTTCGAAACATCTGCAGACCACAGAACAACCAGCTCAGCGAGCTAGCGAACAACTGCATCCACAACCCAAGCTACAAATTTTCCCTAAGACCTTAGCAATCTACAAGTGGGTGATGCTTATTTTACTCAGTCAAATGTTAACACTTTCAGACCCATATACGACAATACTGGCAGGTTGCTTATATCCAGGGAGAGGGAATCTAGAAAAAGCCGGTCAGGATAACGGGCTGAGATGATTCACTCCTGAGTCCTGAGATAATTGACTCAAAGGTTTGCGAACCTTTGGAATCCCCTAGCCCAGAGAGTCTGTGGATGGTCCAGTTTTAAATAAGTTGAGGACTGAAACAGACTGTTTTTTTGAACTTAGAGGTAAGTCTGAGGGAATCGTGGAAGTGGTGAGTGGGCTAGGAAATGATTAAAGCCTAAGATTAGCCACAATTGAATTGAGTAGTGGGGCCACCTCAATGGGACGTATGGTTATCTCCTGCTGCTGTTTCCTTATGTAGGCATGCAGTTAAGTATGCCACCCAACTCCTCACTACTCATGAAAATAAGGTTTTTAAGACATTTCTTACTTCAAAACATTCAGCAGAACTCAGCTTACCAGAGAGTGTCTGTGAATCGAATATAATGCATAAGCTGCAGAGAAAAGCAGCATTGACTGACAGCTGGGAGGGTTAATGCAACAATGTCTGGTGTTATTACATCTCCTATCATTACAAGCTACAGACTCAACCTTGTTTGTGATTTTGTTTTATTTTTAGAAATTGATTTGGAATAGTCACTACTTGGAGGATTAGTTACGTCCAGCTGCTCATGTACAGTGGTAACCCAAAACACATGGAGTTTGACAGAATCGGGCAGAAATTGCTTCTTAATTTTTTTCAAATGAAATCTGGGGATGAGGGATGCAGTCGGGGGAATGTCAGCCCAAGACTGACTGGCAGAAGATTCCATGTTTATTGCAGCGATAACAAGGAGCCTTCCCAAATTCCCTGAACAATTTGTGAATTTGTATCAGAGCCTCTAGCTTTTACCAGACTTGTGCTATTCCTCCAATCAGCCGTGAAAGTATATTAGGCTATGATGAGAACAGTGCGCAATAACTGTCATGGGTGATTGAAAATAAATGCAGAGCCTGCAGCTTCCATATATTGGCTCCCTGATGCTCTCAAAGGAAGGATGACTCTTCACTATAACAACCACACTAAGTCTCAAACTTCCACCCACAGCAAATCATTCAGTCCTACTACAGCTCAGAGTGATGATCAGGAAAAACAAACCTCTTTTCTTGGTTTCAGACTGTACAGGTTACTAGACTGACATACAACAACAAAGAAGAGAGAATGTACCTTTAGAAAGAGATAAAGCACTTCATGGCCCATGGATCAGGTCTTGAAGTTCAAGTGTATGGAGATGTGACAGTAAATTGGCACAGAGCAAGATTCCACAACAACCAAGGGAAAAGTGAGCAAACTTATTTTCATCTATTTCAAATTTCCCCATTTGAACCCGAGTCCCTGGAACATTGCTTGGGTCTCTGGGTTAAAAGTCTAACAATGATATGATTCAGCCATCGCCTCCCCTTTCTTGGTATCTGATGAGGTGATGCTTATGATAGCTCCCATATGAACTAGATGTAAGTGATATTGTATTGAAAGATTCAAAAGAGAATTATCACAACACCTGGTATCACCACCACCTGCAGATTCCCCTCCGAGCCACTTACCAACCTGACTTGGAAATATATTGCCATTCCTTCACTGTCGCTGAGTCAAGATCCTGGAATTCCCTCCATAATAACATTGTGGCTCAGCCTATAGCAGGAGGACTGCAGCGGTTCAAGAAGCATCTCACCACCACCTTCTCAAGGGAAACTAGGGACAGGCAATAAATGCTGCTGGTCTAGTGATGCCCCCATCCCACAAATGAATAAGTAAATAAATAGCTATAGAATTGTAGGCATGCCATGTCTGGTCTCATACTGAGAAATTTGCTTACAAACGGTTGTATTCTTCCCTCAGTGCATCATGCTGCAAGTGACTCCAGTAAGAATCATAGAATCCCTGCAGTGTGGAAACAGGCCATTCGGCCCAACGAGTCCACCCAGACCCATTCCCCTAACACTGCATTTCCCATGTCTGATCCATCTGGCCTAAACATCCCTGAACACTGTGGGGAATTTAGCATGGCCAATCCACCTAGCCTGCACATCTATGGACTGTGAGGGGAAACCGGAGCACCCGGAGGAAACCCACACAGACACAGGGAGACTGTGCAAACTCCACATAGTCACCTGAGGCTGGAATGAAACTCAGGTCCCTGGTGCTGTGAGGCAGCAGTGCTAACCACTGAGCCACCGTGCCACCCTAAGATGGAGATTGGGACTTTTATATAGGTCACATGTCACGATATGGTGATGATATCATGCACGTATCTCTTAAAGGTATATTGCTTTCTTGCTGTAATGCATAACACAAGTATTGAGTGGCACATTGGGACAATTACCCCAGTCTTCTTTGAATAGTATACATCCTTCATTTCCACACAAGAGGGCTGATTAGATTTAATATTTGGAAGACAGAAGCTTTGGAAGCAAATCACTTCCATCATGTGGCTTTGAAACATCAGCTTATTTTCTATGGAGTTTGAATCCACAATCTTCAAGCACAGAGGTTAAAGAACTGAACCCCAGGTGATATCACTAACACATTGCCACCTGAAAATTTTGCACTTAGTCAAAACACAGCCTGATCAAAGGTGGAAAAATGGAGATAAAAATGATAAAAATGCACAATCCTGGTGTTTTATGCAAACAGATCATGGACAAAATTCCTAAATGGTTTTAGCCTGATGTGTCCTGTTAAAAATAAATTCCCTTTTTAAATGGAATTACATCGAAAGATTTTTGCTAATTATCATCAGAGATAATTGCGTAACACTTCTGTTTTAGCCATCCACAGATCTCCAGTTGTCTTCCTGTATGTCTATCCCTGTGATACTAATGCAAACAGAAATACTCTGTGAGGTGTGCAGTGAATATCAAATGCAGTCCATAGGCCAGTGACTGAAGGGGTAAGACTGCAAATATGGACAGGCTGCCTCTCGTTCAGGGCCAGGAACCCAATCAAACTTTGGATGATATCACCGAGTGAATTTCACACAAAAACCAAAGCAAGCGGTAGGTGATGGAAAGCCAAAGCAAAGGAAAGCAGCTGATGCAGACACTCAGCACGTCACAGAGTGTCTGCAGAGAGAGAAATAGGAGGATTGATTTGATGAAGTGAGGTCCTTTCATCAAAACTCAGTCTTCTGGTAAAGGTCAGACCCAAAACATCATCTTCTCTGTTACCTCCACAAATCCTGCCTACCCTGTGACTGTTTGCAGCAGTTTATACTTTTCTTTTCGATCTCTCATAACATTTTTGTTCCATGACAACCGTTTGCAAGGGAACTTGCCGTGCGTGTGTACAGCAATGTGTTCCAGACTCTCAGCCCCCATCTCACACCATATCCACAGGCAGCATCTTTGCAAATGTCACCAAATGTCACCAAATTGCCATTGAGGTAGTGTGGAGATTACTGTAAGGACGAGCCTGTGCTGAGCATATACCTGGATGGGCCTAAGCATGTTAAATAGGGACAGGCTTCCGCTGACTACTCCTAGACAATTCTGCATTGCAATTAACCCTGGACCTGCCTGAATTACTCCCGGTCAGGCCTAGAGATTATTCCTAGGTCGGCCTGGGATCACATTACTCCTGGATAGACCCTCACTGAGGTTACACTAGGACCCACCCATACTGACTGTGTGGGTTATATTGGGCTGAGGAATTCCTTTGTCTCTCTCTGTTTGCAGTGATTAGCAACATGGCCTCCGTAAACGAGCAGGGTAGAGGGACATCAATAAGGTGTAATGTCAGGGCTTGGATGCGGGGGAGAGAGATGGAGGTGAAGTTCAGTGTGGTGGGTCACTATGGATGAACTCACTGATAATTGTTTTGCTGGTTCACTTGCCACAACGGATTAAGAATAGGATTTTGTCTTTGCTTCTGCAGTGATCCAGGACAATTTTATTGGTGCAATAACTCAATCCATTTTAGAAATTTAATTAGTTATAAAGTGTAAAATGGTTTTAAGTAGATCTTGTATCAAAACAGGTTGGTGGTCTCAGAAATGGGAAATGTTCTTCTTTGATCTTTGTAAAAAACAAGACACCTGCCCAAAATACTGTGTCTGTTTACAGCATATCTGCTTCCCCAGTGTCCTGCTTCAGGGAAGGAAACTTCAGTCCTGACTTGGTCTGGCCAACTCGTAACTCTGAACCCACAGCAATGTCGCTGAATCTTAACCACTCGTGAGGACAATTAGGGATGTGCAGCACAATCTAGTCTTGCAAGCAATACCCACATTGCCAGAATGAATGAAAAAAAAACAAACTCAAGTTGCATAAACCATCAGGGTAAGTAGGAAAATGATTGGACTTTATTGAGTCTGATGACAGGAACTTTGTGGAAGAAGGGGAGAATTTGAATGCACAAATGTATCGGGCATGGAAAAGACCCCATAGTTTAGAGTAAAAGAGAAAGTGGGAAGATCCTACTATTTATCTGGATGAAGAGTCTGAATAGGAATAACTGTTTGGTGAGCTGGCAGTGATGTGTGATCTGCTTGGAACAGTGTCAATCTGCCTCAGTACTTTCATGCCTGGATTTCTGCAGGATGTTAATTAAAGCTTTGCTGAAAAATTACTACAGTGTCAAGTTCAAATCCTTTCACTTTCTGACAGTGCTATCAACGCACAGTCGTATGTATCAATCAATCTTTGCTGTCAGCAGAAAATTAACATTGTCGCTGACTCCACAAAAACACATAGTGCCGCTCCTGACCAAACAAGTCAAATTAGCCAAATAGCTTGAAGGCCACACACGGCAGTGCCGATGTCATGTATCAGGGCTAGAGATGGAGCTTACAATGTGCAGCCTGCTTTCAGCTGCTGCTGCAGTAGTGATGTTCATTCCTTCCTAAGCTGCTTGTTCCCACCTCCAGAAGCACTTATTGAACATATTCAACTTCTCCCTCCAGTTTCACACTGCGGCTCCTTGCTGAAGAAGAGTGATAAGTGTGTGAGGGTCCTCACATTCTGCTTCACACTGTGGAATCAAGCCCAGTTCATTGGTTGAGTCATTGAGTATGGGATTTGGGATGTTATGTTACAATTGTGCAAGTCATTGGTTAGGCCGCCCTTGGAATATTGTGTACAGTTTTGGTCAACCTGTTACAAGAAAGACATAGTTAAACTGGAAAGTGTGCAAAGAAGATTTATGAGGATGTTGCCAAGACTAGTAGGCCTGAGTTATAGGGAGAAGTTGGACAGGATAGGACTTTTTTCCATGGAACGTAGGAGAATGAGGGGTGACCTTATTGAGATTTATAAAATCATGAGGAGCATAGATAGGATGAATGCATATAGTCTTTTTCCCAGGGATGGGGAACTGCAAACTAGAGGGCATAGGTTTAAGGTAAGAGGGGATAGATTTAGGAAGTACCTGAGGGGCAATGTCTTCACGCAGAGAGTGGTGCGTATATGGAATGGGCTGCCAGAGAAAGTGGGTGAAGCAAGTACAATAGCAACATTTTAAAAAATTTGGATAAGTACATGGACGGAAAGTGTTTAGTGGGATTTGGACCAAATGTGGGCAATTAGAACTAGGTGAATGGGCACCATTGTCAGCATGGACCAGTTTGGACTGAAGGGCCTGTTTCCATGCTGTTTTACTCAGGGGAGTGAGCCTAGTGGTATTATTGCTGGACTGTTAATCCAGAGACCCAGATAACATCCTGGGACCCAGGTTTGAATCCTGCCACGGCAGATGATGGAATTTGAATTCAATAAATATCTGGAATTAAGATTCTAATGATGACCGTGAATCGATTGTCGATTGTCGATTGTCGATTGTCAGAAAAACCCATCGGGTTCACTAATGTCCTTTAGGGAAGGAAACTGCTATCCTTACCTGGTCTGGCCTACATGTGACTCCAGACCCACAGCAATGTGGCTGACTCTTAACTGCCTTCTGGGCAATTAGGGATGTGCAACAAATGCTGTCTAGCCAGCCATGCCCTCATCCCGTGAACGAATAAAGGGGGAAAACAAACTCTATGACGCTAAATCCTCAAGTAAACAGAATCTGCATATAGAAATAACTCCATGGTAACCCATCACCAAGTCCTCTTTATCCACACATGAATAGTCCTTGACTTTAGTGCTGCCTCATTCAGAGCCAGCTACCAGAGTGTCAGTATCTCTGACACTTCCCTTTTTCTCAGTCAGCCAGGACTCCCTGACTGGATCAGATTAAAAGCCCCAGTCAGGGAACTCATATAGAATACGAGATCCAGCTGGCTGACCTCATAACAATCACAACACACACCATATTTGTATTACATTTAGGTAGCACAAAAATATTGTTACGCATGGCAACTCAAACTCAAGTGCACCCAGAAAGACAACGCCAGCAGTTATCTGTGAACAACAAAACCTACCAGCTTTCCTCCAAGACACACACCATCCTGAATTGGAAATATATCCTTGCAGCATTGTGGAGGTACCTACATCACATGAAATGCTGTGGTTAAAGAAGACAAATCATAATCACCTTTTCAAGAGCATCTATGGATGAGCAATAAATGCTGATCTACTTGCAAGAAAGAATAAATGTAAAAAACAGTGAGAAGATTGGAAATCATAAATCCACAGCTGTATGTTTCCCCATGCACGAGTCTCACATCTCAAACTACACAGTCTTTGTGACCCAAAATATTATTGTCTTAAAGGAATCTCATTTTCATTTACATGAATGGATGCAAATTGCTCCCACATTCTTTTTAGGGAATCTGTTTCATAGATTTACCACTTATTTTCATTTGATTTGGGGATAAGAATGTCACTGGGAAAGCAAAAATTTATTGCCCTCTCAAATTACACATGAGCCAGCTACAACAGAGCCACATCCTAGACCATTTCTGAGTCAACATATTTGATGAGGTCCAGTAAAGCTACTATAATCCCACTCTCTCATTCGAGAGATGATTGTTAGTGGTTTAACTAGAGGGATACTTCAAGTGAGGGGACAGGTTGAGATGACAATATCAACCAGTATAGGAATTGGACCCATGATGTTAGCATTGTTCTAGATTGCAATGTTAGCATTGTTCTAGATTGCAAACCGGCCATCCAGCCATCTGAGCTAACTGATCTCATGATGCATAGGAGTTAAACCAGGTAACAAGGTTCTCTTAAATAAAAATGAAAAGAATTGCAGATGCTGTAAATCAGAAGCAAGAACAGAAGTTGCTGGAAAAGCTCAGCAGGTCTAGCAGCATCTGTAGGGAGAAATCAGAATTAATGTTTCAGGTTGAGTGACCCTTCCTCAGAACCTCAGAACTGAGGAAGGGTCACTCAAACTGAAACATTAACAATGTTATCTTTATCCTTCCTTAAAGGGCATTTATGAATCAGGTAAGTTTTTTTTGACAATCCAGTGGTTTCGTGACGATTATTAATGAGACTAGCATTTTATTCAAGATTTTTGTTTTAGTCACTGATGTATTTGTTTAGTCTTGAATTTACTTTCTTTAAACACAGATCTCTGATTCAGCTGTTCTGGACAAAGTGAGTTAGCTTACCACTGTCTACAATTATTCAGCGTCCTTAGATATCTAAAAGCGGTAATCATAGGCCCACTCAAACCCCTAGTGACAGTTTTCAATTTCCATAAATATGTCTTGTATTCCAAACCTGACCCCTTCAATTACTCTGGATGGCCATTTCTGTATCTTTTCAATGTCTGCAATATTCCATACTTCCCATGGCAACAGACAGTATACAATTTTCAAGTTCAGCCACACCAATGAATTTTATAGACTGTGAAGATTAGCTCGCTATCTGCCAGCTCACAGCTCCCAATATCTGATTTGGTTTACTCACTGCCACAAGCATCATTTGAAAGCTTTAATTTATTGTAAGCCAGGACCAAAACTACACATGATGCTGCTCATTATAGACATTATTTTCCTTCCATTTAAGGATTAGTCATTTCCTAGATTCTTTTTGTCCTCATGCCAAGCATTTTGCACTTGTCAACATTAAATTTCAATTTCCACCTGTCTGATCGATTCCTGGCCAAATTCAAAGCCTCCTGCACTGTGACTCATAGCTCCAACTTGTTAATGAAACTATTAAACCAAGCTATTCAACTAAAGCAGTCCCAAATTAGACCTCCTGTGTGACCCTTATATAATATGCTCCAAGGCTGATGAGAAAGAGGAAAGGCCACAATCAGATCAGCCACTGTTTTTATTGTATGGTATTATACCCGCATCCAAGAATGTGTCCGATATAGACTGGTCAAGGAGAAGGCAAGCCCAAGATCTGTCTTCAGGCCTGGCTTCTTTATGTTACAGCTTATTGCATATTAAGACTACATTCTCCAATACTTGGCATTTAGAGATATGCCATGTTTTAGTCGTGATGTTTTATTGCTGAAAGACTGTTCCACTAACTAATGGTAATCTGTTGTTCTATGTGCCTCTTTGCGCAGTTTTACAGTTCATAGAGTCAAACAGCACAAAAACAGGCCCTTCAGCCCACCGGGTTTATGCTGGGCAACAAACATCAAACTATACTAGTCTCAATTATCTTTATGCCTGCTAAAACATCTCGCGCCGCCTCCTTATTCATTTTTACTCCTTTTAGAACCTCACTGTCCCTGCTGAAATTCCTGGTTACAATTCCAAACAAACTCATCTCCAAACTCCCAGACCTAGGACTCTGTTCCCCCTCTGCAACTGTTTGCTCAACTTGCTGACCCACAGACTACAATCAGTAAAGGTAGACAGCAATACCTCCTCCATGATAATCTTCAGCACTACTGCCCCACAAAGTTACATACTCAGCTCCTTACACACTCACAAATGTGTGGCCAATTCAGCTTTAACTCCATTTACAATTTTTTTTATTCATTAATAAGGATGTAGGTATTGTTGATCAGGCAGCATTTATTGCCCGTTCCTAATCGCCCAGAGGGCAGTTTGGAGTCAACCACATTGCTGTTGGCCTGGAGTCACATGTAGGCCAGACCAGTTAAGGATGGCAGTTTCCTTCCCTAAAGGGCATTAGTGAACCAGATGGGTTTTTCCTGACAATCGACAATGGTCATCATTAAATTCTTAATTCCAGGTATTTTCATTGAATTCAAATTCCACCTTCTGCCATGGCAGGATTTGAACCCAGGTCCGCAGAATGTTATGTGAGTCTCCGGATTAACAGTCCAGCGATAATACCACTAGGCCATCGCCTCCCCAGGTGACACCAGCTGATGACACCATGGCAGTGGTTTGGATCTCAAACAACGATGAAGTCAAAAATCACACAACACCAGGTTATCGTCCAACAGGTTTATTTGAAATCACAAGCTTTCGGAGCATAGCCTGTACATGATGAAGGGGCTGCGCTCCATAAACTTGAGATTTCAAATAAAACCTGTCGGACTATAACCTGGTGTTGTGTGATTTCTGACCTTTCCCATCCCAGTCCAATACCGGCACCTCCACGTCATGGCTAACCACGGTGAGACAGACTACTGGAAACAGATAATGAGCTTAATGGCATGGTGTAAAGATAACAATCTCTCCCTCAATGACAGCAAAATGAAGGAGCTGGTCATCAACTTCAGGAAGTGGAGTGCTGGACATGCTGCTGTCTGTATCAATGGTGCTGAGGTGGGCGTGGTTGAGAGCTCATGTTCCTAGGAGTAAATACACCAACAATCTGTGCTGGTCCATCCACGTTGACACTACAGTAAAGGAAGCGCACTGAAGCCTCTACTTCCCCAGAAGGCTAAGAAAATTAGGCATGTCCACAATGGCCCGTACCAATGTTTAGAGATGCATCAAAGAAAGCATCCTATCCAGATGCACCACAGCTTGGTCTGGCAACTGCTCTGCCCAAGACCGCGAGAAATTACAGAGAACTGTGAACGCAGCCCAGTCCATCACGAAAACCATCTTTCCTTCTATCTATATTTCCTGCTGCCTCAGGAAAGCAGCCAACATAATCAAAGGGTCCTCCCACCCCAGTTATACTCTCTTCCACCCTCTTCCATTGGGCAGAAGATACAAAAGTTTGAGAACACCTAGCAACAGATTTAAGAGCAGCTTCTTCCCCACTGTGATCAGACTTATGAATAGATCTCTCACATATTAGAGTTGCTCTTTCTCAGCACCTTGTCTGTAGCTATAACACTTTATTCTGCATTCTGCTCTATTAACCCAATGTACTTGAGAGGTATGATTTGCCTGGATAACATAGAAAACAATACTTTTCACTGTATCACAGTGCATGTGACAATAATAACTTAAATCAAATCAAAATATCTTTTTCCTCTGTGAATATAGATGTGAAATATTCATTGAAGACCTTACCCACATCCTTTGGCTCCACACAGACGCTCCCAGACCTGCTGAGAATTTCCAGCAACGACTGCTTTTGTCTTTGGCTCCCTTGGTCTCTAACGGGTCCCACTCTTTCCCTGGTAATCCTCTTATTCTTAATATACTTACTAAATAGCCTTGGGGTTTTCCCTTGATTTCATCTGCCGAAGATACTTTATGGCCCCTTTTTCCCTTCTAATTTCTTTTTAAGCCACCCCTTACACTCTGTATATTTTTGAAGGCAGCCCCTCTTTTTAATGCATTGTACCTGACAAGTGCTTCCTTCTTTATCTTTACGAAATTCTCAATTTCCTTTTGACACCCAGGATTCCCTGGATTTGACACCCAGGATTCCCTGGAT
>JAHRHZ010000249.1:16535671-16573598 GCA_024137785.1 Ginglymostoma cirratum
TTTGACACCCAGGATTCCCTGGATTTGACACCCAGGATTCCCTGGATTTAAGATCTTCACTCTTAAAGGAATGTGCTGGCCCTGAACTCTCACTATTACTACTTTCAAAATACTCACACTTCCCAAATGTAGACTTACCTGCAATTAGATACTCCCAGTTTATGTTTATCAGATCCTGTCGAATAATGTTGAAATTGGACTTCCCTAAATTTAGACGCATAACTTTTGCACTATCCTCAGAGACAGCAAAACTGCAGGTACTGGAGTCAGAGATAACACAGTGTGGAGCTGGAGGAACACAGCAGACCAGGAAGCATCAGAGGAGCAGGAAAGTTGATGTTTCAAGTTGGGACCCTTCTTCAGAAATGGGGAGGGGGAAGGGAGCTTAGAAATAAATAGAAGGAGGAGGGATGGGGCTGGGGAAAGGTAGGTGGAGTGGTGATAGATGACTGCAGGTAGGGAGTGGTGGGGATTGGTCAGTGGAGTGGGTGGGGCAGTAGGTGGGAGAGAAGATAGACAGGTTGTGTCAGGTCAAGGAGGCGGGGATGAGAGGGAGGGTTGGACATGGGATGACGCTGGGGTTGGGGAGATTTTGAAACTGGTAAATTCCATGTTTAGGCCTTTGGGCTGTAGGCTCCCGAGGTGGAATATGAGGTGCTGTTCCTCCAGTTTGTGGGTGGTGTCATTGTGGCACTGGAGGAGGATGGACATCAATGCATTGCTAGCAGAAAAGTGTTGGTTTTCTCCATGCTGATGTGGGGAGAGATGCTGTACCATTAGATTGTCTAGAATTTCAGACTGATATTACCACAGGATCTGTTTGATGATACCAATGTACACTCACTCACAAGCACTTAATATTAAGATAATTATTGAACTTTAACATAGCAGATGCATTTTGTTATACACTTAATGACGATGCTGCTAGAACTGCTGAGTTTCTCTAGTAATTTCAATATGGGTTTCAGATTTCCAGCATCTGCAATTGTAAAGTCATGGAGCAATACAGCATGGAAACAGGCCCCCTGGCCCAAGCTGGTCCATGCTGACCATGGTGCCTACTCACCTCGTCCATATCCCTCTAAACCCTTCTCATCTATGTACCCATCCAAATGTTTTTTAAATGTTAATATTGTACCTGCCTCAACCACTTTCTCTGACAGCCCATTCCATTTACACACGACTCCCTGCTTGAAGATGTTGCCGCTCAGGTCCTTCTTGAATCTATCCTCTCTCACCTTAAACCTATGCCCTCTAGTTTTCAATTCCCCACCTCTAGGAAAAAGACTATATAAAAAGACTTCATCCTGTCTATGCCATCTTGATTTTATACACCTCAATAAGGTCACCCCTCATTCTGCTACATTCCAAGGAATAGAGTCCTATCCTGTCCAACCTCTCCAAATAACTCAGGCCTACCAATCCTGGCAACATCCTCATAAATCTTCTTTGCACATTTTCCAGCTTTTTGTTTTATTGTCAATAGGTTAATGCTCAGCAAAGGATTCAGAAATTATTCGGGATAGATGGAATGTGGAATTCAAAACAGCAGCCAATAGTCTATTGAATAGCAGAGACTCGAGGGGCTAAACAGCCTATGTATGCTCATATTTAATAAATTCTTATAAATGTTTATATGGAACTGGAAGAACAGGTTTTTTGTTGAATTTCAAAGCCTGTCAATGAAAGAATTCTGGGAGTAAATGACTGCTTTTTAAAATGGGACTGGTGTACTTTAGGGATTTGTGCCTTCATTGGGAGACCATGTCCAAGCCTGGTTATTGAAGAATCCCAACTCCAAAGCACTGGGAGCCAGGGATTAATTGGTGGTTTAAGCGACCATCCCCACAATGAAGCTGGTAAGGATGGGGGTTCTGTGTGTGTGTTATTAACCCATACTGTTACCTCAAAGCAGCAGGACTTATGTAGATTATTGTAGAGCCCTGGGTAAAGACATCGAACAGAGAGACCTAAGGGTTCAGGTCCCTTGTAAGGTGCATCATAGCTGGTTTGGATGGTTAAGAAGGCATTTAGCACACTTGCCTTCATTGCTCAGACCACTGGGTATAGGTGTTGGGATGTCATGTTGAGGTTGCACAGGACTTTGGTGAGACCATGTTTGGAATACTGTGCTCAGTTCAGGTCGCCCTGCTATAGGAAAGACATCATTAAATTGGAAAGAGTTCAGAAAAGATTTTTCAGGATGTTGCCGGGACTAGAGGGTTTGAGTTATAAGAAGATATTTGGTAGACTGGGACTTTTTTCACTGGAGGTTGAGCAGTGACCTTACAGGAGTTTATAAAATCATGAGGGGCTTAGATAAGGTGAATAGCCAAGGTCTTTTCCCTAGTTTTCAACTCCCTCACACTAGGGGGCATATTTTTAAGGTGAGAGGAGAAAGATTTACAAAGGACCTGAGGGGCAACTTTTTCACACAGAGGGCGGTTTGTATGTGGAAAGGCCCGCTAGAGGAGGTGGTGGTTGCAGGTATAGTTACAACATTTAAAAGATATTTGGCTAAGTACATGAATAGGAAAGGCCTAGGAGGAAATGGACCAAATGCTGGCAAGTGGGACTAGTTTAGTTTGGGAAGCTTGTTTGGCACGGGCTAGTTGGACTGAAAGGTCTGTTTCTGTGTTGTATGACTCTAGACCCTAATTGCTGGAAATGTGAACGGAGGAATCCTGCATTCGGGTCCCACATGCCTTTTTCAACGGTAGACAGGTCGAGCTGGTATCAGTGGAAGCACTGAGGCATCATATCTCCACACACATCAGTTCATTCAAGGGAGGAAACTACAGGGAGTAAATCAAACATGTGGCACCTTCTAGGAATGTTACACCAGTGAACGTTGGTTATTATACTTCTTTAATGAAAACAGAATGTGGCATTTAGTACATCTGACCCAAATTAAAACGCAATACCTACCAGTAGTACTAACCTCGCTGCACTGGGAATCAATCAAAGCTTCAGGAGCTGTTCTGATAAAAGATCATTAGATTAGACATCCCACACAGAGAGCGAAACACATCCTGACACTTTTAATATATTGAGGTGGATAAAAATACCAGGCAGAATGAATAAATGAAAGAACTGTCTGCACAGATGAATAAATACAAGGTGATAGAAATAATTCTTGTGTGGAATAAAATGTGTAACCTACTGAAGTGTGAGCGGTGTACTCGATTGTCTGAAGCACAGAGCTTGTGCAGCTGAATGTTGAACAGCAAAAAATCTAATGCTTTCCCTCGTAGTTCAAAACACTCTGCAGCAGCAAGATATTGTTCCACCGTGCCTTTCTGAAAAGGCCATTCAACCCATCAAGTCTGATTCTTTCAGACTCCACCTTCAAGCTACAACTTCCCACTAATTGTTGATATGTTCAAACTATTCCAATGGAAATTCAATGTCTTACTTCATTTGTCTTAATATGCTCAGTGACATTCAGTATTCCTCAATACTGAAGCAATCCAGGCCCAACTGCAGCGAGACCAAGACAACATTTAGACATGGGGCCGATAATTGGGAAGTACAATTTGCGCCATTTATGCCAGGGAATGATCATTTCTAAGAGAAAAGAATCTAACCATTGCCCTTTGATATTCAAGGCATTACCATCCCTGACTAAATCCCCCACTATTGACATTTAGGGGTTTTCCATAGCTGGTCCAGCTCAGCTTCTGTTCTACGTAAATACAGCAGCTACAAGACCAGGTTAGAGTTTAGAAATTCTGCAGTGAGTAACTCACCTCTTGTTTCACCAAAGCCTGTCCACCAGGTACAAGGTACACATCAGGAGTGTCCTGAAATATTCCCCACTAGTCTGGATGAGTGAAGTCAACAGTGTGATTCCCATTCCTCATTGGAGCACCACCCTCCAAGCAAGTTCCCCTCCGAGTCACACAGCACCCCGCCTTAGAACAATATCGTTGTTGCTTTACTGTAACTGCATCAAAGTCCTGGAACTCGCTCCCAGTACGTAGTCTGCAGCAGTTTAATTGGACAATTCACCAGCACCTTCTCAAAGGCAATTAGGGATTGGCAACAAATGCTGAGCTTGCAACAGATCAAGAGGGAACTGGATAATTTCGACAAAAAGGACGAAATAAAGATACTTTGGAGGTTAAAGGTACATTTTCTGCCACAGGAATTGTTCAGCATTTTCTGGCATCACACGCCCCAGGTTCACTGTAAGAAGATGAGGATCTTGGAAATTTGTGTTCCGGACCACTTTGCATGACTTGGAAACAATCCCAATGCACGTTAATCCCCCGCAAGGCCTGCATCCGTGCCCATCGCTGGAGTTAGAATTGGAGATCCTGATGGCTAAAGTTTGAGGCTATTAATCCCCTTCCAAAGTTAAAGGCTGCACATAGTCCACTCTATGGAAGCATTGGCCTAGTGGTATTATCGCTGGCCTGCTAATCCAGAGACCCGGATAACATTCTGGGGACCCAGGTTTGAATCCCACCACGGCTGATGGTAGAATTTGAAATTGATAAAATAGCTGGAATTAAGAATCTAATGACTACCATGAATCCATTGTCAACTGTCGGAAAAACCGACCTGGTTCACTAATGCCCTTTAGGGAAGGAAACTACCATTCTTACCCGGTCTGGCCTACACGTGACTTCAGACCCACAGCAATGTGGTTGACTCTAAACTGCCCTCTGGGCAATTAGGGATATACAATAAATGCTGCCTAGCCAGCAATGCCCTCATCCTGTTAATGAACTAAAAAAGAACACTTCAGCTTTGAGCACCTCATCAGCAGCTGAGTCCCACAGCCCTATCCTTTCCCTGCACAGCTGCAAAATTCTCTGCTATGATCCTGTTCTCTTCTAAGCGTCATTACGAGTTAGTTTTTACTTTGATGACGTAGTACTGTCCAAATCATGAAATCACTGAATCCCTACAGAGTGGAAGCAGGCCTTTCATCCCACTGAGTCACACTGACCCTCTGAAGAGCATCCCACACAGACCCAACCTATCCCCGTAACCTTGCATTTGCTGTGGCTAATCCACCCAACCTAAACATCCCTGGACACTGCAGGGCAATTTAGCATGGTGAATCCCCCTAACCTACACATCTTTGTGCTGTGGGAGGAAATCCACATAGGTGTGGGGAGAATGAGCAAATTCCACACAGACAGTCGCCCGAGGCTGGAATCAAACCCAGGTCCCTGGTGCTGTGAGGCAGCAGAGATAACCACTGAACCACTGTGTCACCACAAATGGTTCCATTAAAAGGTCTCTGCATGTCGCCTCTGGGTTCTTTTGCTGATTGCCTTCATACAAACATTGTTGCAGAAGTGGACCTCAACAACAACTGTGGAGATAAATAAGACAAGGGTTTAAAAGTGCCTCTTCCTGGTCTGTTACTGTGCCAGAGTACCTCGCCTGGGTAAGCTACAGTCACATAGCATCATGAAAACCAGGGCACTGGAGGGTGGTGTTAAGTAGGAGACGAGACATGGTGAAATGTGAAATACTCCTTTGCCCCCTTTGCTGAGCCTGGGGATGGGGGTCTCTGGGGAATATTGAAAAGCAAGATCACACTACAAATTATTCGGTGAATAATGGAACCAGTCAGCAGTGCAACTGTTTTCCTGCACATTCTTGAGCCCTGCAGCATATTTCATTGATAATATTGGAGTCTGAATTAGTCATTATAAACATTGCCTGAGCTCACGCTGCATTCCTGAATCTCCATCCTGAATCTTTCCTTTCAGTTGTAGTGCAGGTCTCAAGTTAATGCACTTTCTAACTGCAATGAATAAAGGCCGAACCAGCATCATTGCATTTTTAATAAAATGTTTGAATTCGTTAATGGTGCAGCAGAATAAATGGTTCAAAGCTGAGGGCATCCCATTAATGACCGAAAATAAATCAGCAACAGCATTAACATGGGTTGCTGACTGCGCTGCATCAAGCAGAGAGTGAAGCTAATAGGACATCAGATGCATTGAATAACTGTGAGTGTGCATAATAAAAAATATTGATTGGAAAAATTGTGCCGTGGTTAACATTTTTCAAGATATAAGTCCATCATACTTTCTGCTTCGTCCTTTGTCACATTCTTTTAGATAACAATTTCCTCCAACCACAGAAGCACAACATTCAAGAGAGAATTTCTCCGCTTTGTGTCAATTCTGTCATCAGTGCATCATATCCAATAGAACGTAAAAGAGTACAATGCAAGAGGAGGCCATTTGTTCCATCATGTTTCTGTCAGGTCTTTGAAAGAGCATTTTAATTAATCACACTTCCCTATCCTATCCATAAAGACCTGTAATATTCTCCAGTATAAAGTACAATCCAATTTTTTACTGAAAGTCATTACAAATTGACTTCTACCTGCTCCTGGTAGTACATTCTGAATCATAAATCGTTGCGTAAAATATTCTATACAAACCTATGTGCTGAAATAGGCCATTCAGCCCCTCAAACCTGCTCCACCATCCAATAAAATCATGTCTGGTCTGTTTGTATTCAAATTATACATTCCTAAACATCCCCAATATCTTTGATCTTTGATCCTCTCACCCTTCAAGAATCTATCCATCACTGTCTTAAAAATTTATAACACCTTGGAATTTAAAAAATGAAAGAACTGCAGATGCTGTAAATCAGGAATAAAAGTTCTGAGGAAGGGTCACCGGACCCGAAACATTAACTCTGTTTTTTCCTTCACAGATGCTGCCAGACTTGCTGAGCTTTTCCAGCAATTTCTGTTTCTGTTGTTGGAATTCTGCAGATGTTCTCCATTCTAAGTGATAGTCTATGTTTGCGTTCTTCCTGCCGAAGTGAACAACTTCACATTTTCCCACATTATACTCCATCAGCCATATTTTCACCCATTCACTTTCCTTATCGATATCTGCCTGCGACTTGCTTATGTCTTCTTCACAACATTTTCAAAATTAACGAATTTGAGAAAATTATCCCACATTGCCAGGCTGTGTAGCAGCTGCCCTCAAACAGCTTGCCTACCAGAGTGATTAATTCAGCGCCGTTGCTGTAATGTTGTCAGGCCCAAAGGTTTTGCAATATCCAGTGCCTCTAGTCATTTCTAGATATCAAGTGAACTGAAAGTAATTGGCTGCAGCCTCGCAGATGTAATGCTGGGAACCTTGGGAGGAGGCCAAGATGAATCATCCACTTGGCACGTCTGACTGAAGATAGATACAAATACATCAGCCTTATCTTTTGGAGGATTCCCCCATTATTAAGGACAGGGATATTTGTGGAGTCTCTTCCTCTAGTAAGTTGTTTAATTGGCTGCATTTGGCAGCACTGCAGAGCTCAGACCTGATCCATTGGCTTGTGAGTTCACTCAGTTCTGTCTATCTTTTGCTGTTTGGGACCATGTTGTTCAGTGTTGTAGTGTCACCTATGTTACAGACCAAACCCCCTCAAAATATATTAAGAAGATAGTCTAGACCCTAACTTTATCTTATGTTAAAGGCAAGTATAAGGTTTTGTGTTCCAGATACAATTTAATTGGTCAAACTGCCAGACTTGAAACAAAACACACTTTATTCATTCACTATAATTAAGAACAAAGAACAAAGAAAACGTACAGCCCAGGAACAGGCCCTTCGGCCCTCCAAGCCTGTGCCGATCCAAATCCACTGTCTAAACCTATCGCCCAAGTCCTAAGGATCTGTATCCCTCTGCTCCCCACCTACTCATGCATCTGTCCAGACGCACCTTAAATGAATCTACCGTGCCTGCCTCTATTACCTCTGCTGGCAACGCGTTCCAGGCACCTACCACCCTCTGTGTAAAGTACTTTCCGCGTGTATCCCCCTTAAACTTTTCTCCTCTCACCTTGAACGCGTGACCCCTCGTTATTGAATCCCTCACCCTGGGAAAAAGCTTATCTCTATCAACCCTGTCTATACCCTTCATGATTTTGAAGACCTCAATCAGGTCCCCCCTCAATCTCCTTTTTTCTAATGAAAACAATCCTAACCTACTCAACCTCTTTTCATAGCTAGCACCTTCCATACCAGGCAACATCCTCGTAAACCTTCTCTGTACTCTCTCCAAAGCTTCCACATCCTTTTGGTAATGTGGCTACCAGAACTGTACACAGTATTCTAAATGTGGCCGAACCAAAGTCTTGTACAATTTTAACATGACCTACCAGCTCTTATACTCAATACCCCGTCCGATGAAGGCAAGCATACCATATGCCTTCTTGACCACTCTATCCACCTGTGCAGCCACCTTCAGGGTACAATGGACCTGAACTCCCAGATCTCTCTGCTCATCGACTTTTCCCAAGGCTCTTCCGTTTACAGTATAGTTAGCTCTAGAATTAGACCTCCCAAAATGCATCACCTCACACTTGCCCGGATTGAACTCCATCTGCCACTTCTCCGCCCAACTCTCCAGTCTATCTATATTCTCCTGTATTCTTTGACAATCCCCTATGCTTTCTGCTACTCCCCCAATCTTCGTGTCATCTGCAAACTTACTGATCAGACCACTTATGCCCTCTTCCAGATCATTTACGTATATCACAAACAACAGTGGCCCCAGCACTGATCCCTGTGGAACACCACTGGTCACCTTTCTCCATTTCGAGAAACTCCCTTCAACTACTCCTCTCTGTCTCCTGTTGCTCAACCAGTTCTTTATCCACCTAGCTAGAACACCCTGCACACCATGTGACTTCACTTTCTCCATTAGTTTACGATGGGGAACCTTATCAAACGCCTTACTAAAGTCCATGTAGATGACATCTACAGCCCTTCCTTCGTCTATCAACTTGGTCACTTCCTCAAAGAACTCTATTAAGTTAGTAAGGCATGATCTCCCCTGCACAAAACCATGTTGCCTATCACTGATAAGCCCATTCTTTTCCAAATATAAATAGATTCTATCTCTCAGTACCTTCTCCAGCAACTTTCCCACCACTGACGTCAGGCTTACTGGTCTGTAGTTACCTGGAATATCCCTACTACCCTTCTTGTACAGGGGGACAACATTAGCAACTCTCCAGTCCTCCGGCACTTCACCTGTGTTTAAGGATGCTACAAAGATATCTGTCAGGGCCCCAGCTATTTCCTCTCTCACCTCCCTCAGCATCCTGGGATAGATCCCATCCGGTCCTGGGGATTTGTCCACCTTGATATCCTTTAGCCTACCCAACACATCTTCCCTCCTTATGTCAACGTGATCCAGAGTAAACAAACTTCTATCTCTAATCTCAACATTCATCATGTCCCTCTCCTCAGTGAACACTGATGCAAAGTAATCATTGAGAATCTCACCCATTTTCTCAGGTTCGACACAAAACTTCGACATTAAAACTCAGACAAAACAGAAAGAGAAGAATTGGCTTAACTCTAACTATTGAAATGTTTAACAAATTGATAGATACATTAACTACTACTGATTAACTGTTCCAATATAGTAACATCCCATAAACGTACCCTGGGCAAAGGTAAATTCAGTAAAATGGATTGCCTCACATGCAATTCCAGCAGGAAGAGAACCCCAGCTTTTAGCTGTGACAGAGGAAGGACTAAGAGCTTCCACATCCAGCTTTAAGACTCCAGCAACTACTGCTGAAGGCTAAAACTAAAATAGTGTCCTGCTTCTGTGGGAGCTTAACCCAACCCACTCATGCTGCATTTATTTGTTCCAACTTTTTAAAAAACCCAAAGCCTTAAAAGATATTTACTTTATTGGCTTTAGAGCAGTCTACTCAGCACCTCTGTCTTAACCTTTCTTCATTAAAAAAAACCAGGACAGAATTCACCTCTTTAATCCATTGTATCCTTACTCCAGGTTGAGAGGGCCCTCAGCAGCCCTTTGTCTCAAGCAAATGAGAGGAAGTAGATTCTGGAATCTTGAGGGACGATAGGGTACGGGTCACAAAGTAATAGGAGGCTGCAGTGTTCTTCCTGGTAGAGTCTGAAGTGGTAGTCCTCCTTCTACAAAGAAAAGGAAAGAACTGGAGCGGGAGAGAGTCTTCAGGTTCCTCGTCCTTCTTTCTCCAGCCAACACCTAGCCAGAAGACAGCTTGGGCTGAAGCTAAAGCCATCAGTGGTTGATGACAGTGACGATGACGACGACGACGATGATGATGTCAACGATGACGATGAAGGCGATGATGAGGATGATGATGAGGATGATGATGATGATGAAGGTGATGATGAGGATGATGATGACGATGACGATGATGATGAGGATGATGATGATGGTTATGATGTTGAGGATGATGATGACGATGACGAAGGTGATGATGAGGATGATGATGATGAGGATGAGGATGATGATGATGACAATGATGAAGGTGATGATGACAATGATGACGTCTCAATCTGCTTCACCCAGCCCTAACTGAAAGCATCTTCCCCCTGATTCTGTTTAGGTCTACAGATGGGTCTTGACCATTCACTGAAATTTAAATATATAACTCTGGGCAAAAGAAATGCTACAAGTCTGGCAGCATCTCTGAGGGAGAGAAATAGAGTTAAGGTTTGAGGTACAGATCCTGACAACCTAAAACCCATGGTTTCATTCCCATAGAGAAGAAACTAAGGTCACTAGCCAGAGCATCCACACCCCGGAATAAATATGGGAAAAAGAAGTCATCAGAGATTAATAGAGAACAGAGCTGGTTGTCTATATCTTTACTACCCAAAGATGGCAGTGGAGTAGGGCTTCTGAGCCCAGGGCTCATCCGCTTCTCTGTTTGTTTCTTTTTGTTTTCTTCCCTCTTCTCTTGTTTATTTTTTCTCTATTTCATTTTACTTACCTCTTAATGAAGAGCTCAGTTGCAGCAGTGGTGAGTAGGCCCACAGTGTGGGCTTGAGTAGGCCCAGCAGCATGGACTGGAGTGGGCCCAGCAGTGTGGACTCATGGCGGTGGTGTTAGAGGCGAGTTTAGGTTCCCAACGACATCTGCCAGTGCACATTCATGGAGGCATTGGTGGCGGTGAGTGTGGACTCAGTACAAAACCTGGCAGCATCAGCAGTGGCTGCATTGGCAAGGTGGGCCTGATGTGGACTCATGGCAGTGGTGGAGTTGAGTCTGGGCTGGTGTGGTATCTGGCGGCATTGATGGCATCTGCATTGGCGAGGTCCAGCGAGGACGCATAGTGGCAGGGGTGTCAATGAAGGTGAGATGGCATCGGAGACTGGTGACTGTTGTTCCAGCGGTGGCAGGGGTGCGGAGACGGGAGCTCGTGCCTTGTCACCAGGCCCGTGGCCCATGGCGGCGCACTTAACAACAAGGACTGCAAAATGTGGGACACTGTCTTTATTTCTTCAGTTTTCTGCCTTTATATTCTACATTTTGGTTTCTTTTTCCGGTCTTTAAGATGGTGCCAGAGAGATGTAACTCTAAAACAACACTTTTCGCTGTATTTTGTAACAAGATACATGCAGCATTAAATAAATCAAATGAATAAAGCCGATGGTTAGATGTAGGCACTTGAAGCCATTGATAACGTAAACCATGTGAGGTGAAAGAACAGAATTTAAATGCATTGACGTTACTAGTGTTTAGAAAAGCTCCTAGTTATTTTGCACAATACACTTCAGTGTAACAAAGGAAATGAAGATTCAGCTTTCAGCTAACTTATTCATATGTACATTTCTAAAAGTGGGAGCTTTCTAGGTTGTAAACAGTGACTATTCACTTATTCACTTTAAGATGTTCAATAAATTCAACACAACCATAGCCATCAATATTCAAGTTTCTACTCATTTGAACTTTATTCATTCAATTCAGGGCAATTTGGCAAAAATTTAGTTCCTGTTCTGTGTGAAGGACTGCTGAACCTATCCTGGCAAAATTTACTGTTACGAGGTAACCATTACATGCACATCAAATTGTTTCAATGAATTGTAACCAGCAGAATAGGAACTTAGCTTTAGATGCATAACAGAGTTATACACCACAGAAGAGGCATTTCAACCCATTGAGTCTGTGCCGACCAAGCTACATGAATCCCACTGTCATAGCCTTGAATGTTACAATGAGGGGCAAATTTACTGAAACATACCAGATTCTCACAGGATTTGATGGGAAAAGTTGGTCCTAGATTCTCCCACAAGGTGAAACAGAGGGCATAGTCTCAGAATAAAGAGTCTGCACATTTAAACAAAAACAAAGAGGAATTTCTTCTCTCAAATGGTAGTAAAGCTGTAATCCTCAATGCTAAACACACACACACACGCACAATTTACTGTCAAAGTAGGTGGAAGTATTTTCAACCAATAAATCAGTTACACCTAGAAAGAGTCTAGGAATAGCCCATGGTAAGCTTTGTAATTTAATGCAAAAGTGGCAAATATATTTGAGTTATAGATCAAACCAAATTAAATATCAGAGTAGGCATGAGTTTCCAAATTTGCTTCTTTCTATGTTACTTGATCAGTCATCCACAGAACTGGACAAATGATTTGGATAAGTTTTTTTTAATATTCATTTATGTGATGAGGGTGTTGCTGGCCAGGCCAGCATTATTGCCCATCCCTAACTGCCTAGAGTCAACCACATTGCTGTGGGTCTGGAGAGACATGTAGATCAGAGTGAGTAAGGATGGCTGTTTCCTTCCCTGAAGGACATTAGTAAACCAGATGGGTTTTTCTTGACAATGGACGATGGATCATGGCCATTAGTACACTCTTAATTCTAGGCTTTTTATTTAATTGAATTCAAATCCCACCATCTGCTATGGTGGGCCACCAACCCAGGTCACAAGAACATTGAGACAACAAGCATGGGGCTGGATGAACACAGCAGGTCAAGCAGCATCATAGGAGCAGGAAAACTTGACGTTTCGGGCCTAAACCCTTCATCAGAAATACTTCTGTCACTGGAGACATTTTCTCCTTTTTCACTTATCTGGGTCTCTGGAATAAAAAGTCCAAAAATAATGCCATTAGGCCATTGCCTTTCTCTGGGGATGAGTCAGATCCCACCAGAGCAGTTTGAGAATTTAAGTTCCTATTTTCAAAAGTCCAGAAATAAAAAGTTGAGATCAGTATCAGCACCAAGAATTGTTGCTAAAATCAACTGATCTTCCAAAGAACATTAATGATTGAAAAGTTCTGTCAGTTTTGGTCTAGCCTTAACTTGACTTCAGCCAACCACTTCCCTAAGTAAATGACTGAGAAAGCCATTTGTCATTGTATTACAATTTATATCAAAGTGTGTAGCTCAGGAAAGTGGCCCACAGCCGTCTTCTGAGGGAAACTAAAAACAAAGCATTTTCACCAACTAATAACAAGAGGAGTGGGTTGGATGAGCCAAATGGCCTTTTGCTCATTTCCTTCCCTTCATCCTCTAACAGCTCTCCCCTCCACAAATAGCCAAGTCATTAAGATACCAATGGGCTGAGAGCACTAAAATATTTAAATTTTGGTATGAAATGGCAGTAATACTGAAAAGAAGGCATTGGGAATTATTTATTTAGAAAATAGGAAGTGCCTCTTTAGGCAGTTTCTTTGTGAGTTTTGTAATCACACCTTCAAGATTAAGTCATCCTAAAACTGTAAAAGCTATTCTTTTTGATCATGGTGAAAAATGTTTAAAGATGTTCCGTCGTCACACTGTCGGAGGCTGCACTGATGATGTTACCCAGCAGGGTAATGAAACGTCTGTGAACTAATGAAGCAGCTCAACAAGCCAACCAATCACAGAATCCTTTACTTTCTCTATTTTCTAGCCATGACTTCACAGGAGGCCATGTGTATTACATAATAAGAAATGGATGTTTTAGTGAGGTGCGGGAGAAGCTGATATAAACTTGATGGAATGTTTTAACATTCATTAGAACAAATTGACAAACAACTTATACACTTGTTATTTCATTTAGATAATTAGGCAATAATTTGCTGTAAGGTACACGATTTTGTTTTGATCCTGTCAATGGCCTCGCCGCTAATTTAGAACAACTTCAGCTGTTTTTATGCTCATGGTTCATGCAGACAAAGCTAGTGATGATATTCCCATAAAGGTGGACTTAAATGGACTTAAGAGAGGTGAGCTAACTCAAGATGAAATCTGCTGCACAGAAAATTACTGTGGGTTTTCCTAAAACATTCCTGGGCTTGCTACTTATAAACAGCATGTGGGACGAGAAATTTCTCTCCAGTGACTTGCTTCTTTATTCCAAGTGGCCAGCATTAATTAGCAGAGTCTATAATTTTCCCTCATGTGTTACTTCTTAATTATAATCAGCATCGGTAATGTCATAAACTGCTGAAGTGAGAAATTTAAGCCGATTGAGATTCAGTTGGATAAAGAAAGACTTGATTTATTACCTAATTTATCATCTCTCAAAATAGTTCAAAGGGCTTCATTTCTTTCAAGTACAGTGCCTGCTGGAATGTAAGCAAACACAGCAGGTATTTTGAACATAGCAGGATCAACCATCCAGCTAATGATCACATCATCTGTTTCCTGGTTGCACTGGGTAAGAGACAAATCTCAGCCAGTACACCTGCTATAGAAAAGATGTTGTGAAACTGGAAAGGGTTTGAAAAATATTACAACGATGTTGTCAGGGTTGGAAGGTTTGACCTATAGGGAGGGGCTGAATTGGCTGGGGCTATTTTCCCTGGACAACCAGAAGCTGAGGGGTAACCTTATAGAAGCTTATAAAATCATGAGGGGCATGGATAGGGTGAATAGCCAAGGTTTTTTCCCTGGGGTGGGAGAGTACAAAAGTAGAGGGCATAGGTTTCAGGTGAGAGGGGAAAGACTGAAAAGGAATCTAAGGGGCAACTGTTTCATGTAGAGGGTGGAGCATATATAGAATGAACTGCCAGAGGAAGTGGTGGAGGCTGATACAATTACAACATGTAAAAGGTATCTGGATGGGTACATGAATAGGAAGGGTTTAGAAGGTATAGGCCAAATGCTGGCAATGGGACTAGACTACTTTAGGATATTAAATTATGGACAGATTGGACCTAAGGTTCTGTTTCTGTGCTGTGCATCACTATGACTCTATGGCCTACATAGCCTCCTGCTTTAGAATTAAAATATACTATAGGAAATCTTACCGCAGTTGCACAAAGTGCTGGGGACACCATATCTGGAGTACTGTGAGCAGTTTTGGCTTCCTTATTTAAGGAGAGATATAATTTCACTGAAGGCAGTTCAGAAAAAGTTCACTATGATGATCCCTGGTATGGAGGAATTGTCTTATGAGTAAGGCTTTAACAGAATTGGACTGTTTGGAATTTAGAAGAATGAGAGGTGATCTTATTGAAACATATAGGATTCTTAAAGGGCTTGACAGGGCAAATGCTGAGAGGTTGTTTCTCCTTGTGGAAGTATCTGTGACCAGGCGGCATAGTTTCAGAATATAAGGATGCAGACTTATGACTGAGACAAGGAGAAATTTCTCTCTGAAAGGGTTGAGAGTCTTTGGAACCCTTTATCACAGCGAGGTCTGGGCCAGAGTCTTTGTGTATATTTAAGGCTGAGATAGACTCTTGATCAGTAAGGGAATCAGTTCAGGGAAAATGCAGGAAAGTGGAAGTGAGGAATGCTGGATTAGCCATGATCCTATTGAATGGGGAAACAGGCTCAGGACCAAATGGCCTACTCCTGTTCCTATTTCTTATGGTATTATAGAAATTGAAAGAAAAAGTGTCTCAGCATTTTTTATATCCTTCCCGACAGTCAAAGGATTGTGAGAATACCGAAGTGAATTGCCAAAATGCCCACTGCCAGATGAAGATTAAGAATAGTGGCATAGGCACAAGAAGGAAATCTATGATCAAAAGGAAATAAACATCTCAGGATAGTGTTTGCAGTCACCTTGTGTGCAGTGGATAGTGTGCCTTTCCTGAGCCGGAACTTCTGGATTCCAATACGATCTTGCTGTTGACGGAAGGTGAGTTCACAGCATGGCTACAGAGGTCAGGATCACCTGCAAATCCTTCAAAAATGTTCCCATAGTGATCACAAGAGTAGGTGAGGCTCCTGCACAGCATGTGTTGGAAAAACCATTCAAGGCTCTGCCATCCCCAATCCTTAATCCACTTGACTTTCATGTTGGAATTACCACTGACTAGAACCTCTCTAATTGTGGGACAATGGGAAATTACATGTCAATGAATTGAAATGACAAATAAATAGTGAGGATGTTAATGAATGCCAATGGACCTCTCATCACTTGCCAGTCAGAATCTTGTCTCTCTATTCAACGCTTGGTTGTAAAATGGGACTTCCAGCTCTCACTGGTGGGAGGATTGTCACTGCTGAACTTACACTATTCTTCCCATTTTCCAGCCAATGCCATGTCATTCAGGGGCTGAGAAAATGTGGCCTTTAGTGATTGGCCAGCATTCAACAAATGTAAAAGTTAACCAGCCTCCTATTTCACTTGTTGTTCACCCAATCCTTCTGCAATGAAGCTAGCAGTAATCTGTTCCAGAATACCAACCTACCATATTAATTGTCTTGCATGGCTTCTGAACATGTTTCTTTACCTGCATTACAGTGTGACCATTGTAAGTTTTTCTAAGCTCGCATACAGGTAGGCACACTGACTTGCCAGGAATCTGGTAACCTGGTGACTCCCCTGCTATGTAACTTCTAACTTCTTGGCTTTGTTGGGTTCAAATCCTAATGCCACCTATTCCCTTTTAGTGGCTAGTTCTGGCAAACACAGAAGCCATTATTGATGCTGCACATCGATTAACAGAGTCATCCCCTCCAACCTTGCAAGGTAGGACCCAGCCATTGGTTCAAAATGCAGAACAGAACTAATAAAATGTCTTAAGAGTTGGCCTGGAGTTAGGCCCTATGTTGCAGAAGCCAACTTTCTTGCAAGATAACTAATGGACCCTATCCAAGTGCATTTCCTTTCTACCTTTGAAAATACTTGCACCAATCCTTGTTCTATACTGCAACAAATGATGCAACATCTTTGGAGAAGAGTGGCCACTAACTGAATTGCTCATTAACATTACCAGAATGGTGATCCCATTCGCTACTCTATTGAGTTCCTCATAGAACAGAGAACATAGAATGGTACATCACAGGAATGGGCTCTTTCACCCACAATGTTGTGCTGGACGAGATGAAATTAAACTAATTCCTTCTGCCAGCCCTTGGTCCATATCCGTCCATTCCTCACATATTCATGTGCTTATCCCTTTAAATACCCTTATTGTATCAGCCTCCATGACCACCCCTTGTACCGCATTCCAGACACCTGCCTCTCTCTGTGTAAAAAATGTGCCCTTCATGAGCCCTTTGAACTTTTCCCCTCTCACCTCAAATGCATGCCCACTAGTATTAGACATTTCAACTCTGGGAAAAAGATTCTGACTGTAAACACTATCTATGCACCTCATAATTTTATAGACCTCTATCAAGTCTCCCCTCAGCCTCTGCCATTCCAGAGAAAACAACCTGAGTTTTGCGAGCCTCTTCTTAAAGCTCGTACCCTCCAATCCAGATGGCATCCTGGTAAACCTCTTCTACACCTCATTAAATAATTCTGTGTTGTCTGCATTTCTCATTAAATAATTCTATGTTATTTGCTGAATGATTTTGATGTTAATGTTTTGGCCCATTATCAGCAAGTGATCTGTAATATTAAAGAATACGGAATGGCCTAATTAGAATAATAATGAAAATTGATGAGTAATAGGAGGAACTAATTCTAATTTAGCATAATGTGGTGTAGCAGTGAGACTAAAAGCTACAAGGACAGCAAAGGACTGGATTTTAGACTCACAGGGGAATATTATCGCTTAGAGATAACAACGGCTGATGTTGGCTTAGAAATATTTCACACATTCGTAAGACATCATTTGTCAGACTAAAATTAGTATTAAAGCAAAGTGCTGGAAATCTGAAAGAAGTACAGGAAATGCTAGAAATACTCAGCAACTGTGGAGAGAGAAACAGCATCCATCCAAAAGATTTCCCCATCCGTGTTGGACAGGAAGTATTGTGGACAAAATTGGAAGAGCAGGTGAGGAACCTATGAGAGAGTTAGAGTAAGCAACGAATATGGATTGTTGGAATCATAAAATTGTATTGTTTGGATTTGCATAGAGTTCATTTGTCAAACACATAGACCACTAGAAAAACTGCACAGATCTTTGCAAAGCATGGACTCCTGGAATTGTTCACAGAATCCCTACTGTGTGGAAGCAGGCCATTCAGCCCATCAAGTCTACACTGGTGCTCTGAAGAGCATCCCATTCCTGTAATCCTGTATTTCATATGGCTAATCCACATATCTTTGGACTGTGGTAGGAAAGCCCGCAGAGATGGGAAGATGTGCAATCTCAACATTGACAGATCGCCAAGGGTGGATTCAAACCCTGGTCCCGTGAGGGAGCGATGCTAGCTACTGATCCACCAAAACACCCTCCTGAGAGGAGGGAATGCAGGGTGTACAATGCTGGATCCTGTTGTCAACCCGAGATCCTGTTGGACTGGGAGAAAGCACTCACGCTCCTCCTTTTCCCCAAACAGTGCTTTATGGACACATCATTTCTTCACAGGAATGGTCAAACAGGAGTAGGCCATACATCACCTGCAGTACCTTTTATCTCTAGGCCATACATCCTATCAGCTCTACTCCGCTGTTTAATTTGATTCTGATCAAACGCTACCGTGCCTTTTATCCACACTATCCCAATAACTCTTTACTCCATTGGTAATCCATCAAACTCTACCTTAAACATACACAAAGCCTGAGCTTCCACAGCTTCTGAGATGGATAATTCCAAATGTTCACAATCTCTGAGTAAATATATTTCTGCTCATCTCAGTCCTAAATGATATCCCCCTTATTTTAAAATTGTGCCACTTGGTTTTAGGCTCCTCAACTAGAGGAAACATCTTACAGGCATCATCCCTGTCTATCCCTTGGAGTATTTTGTAAGTTTCAATGAGATCACCTCTCAGTCTTCAATATTCCAGGGATTTTAGGCCTAGTTTGCCCAATGTCTCTTTAGAGTACTGTCCTGTCATCATGGGAGCAAATCTGGAGAACCTTTATTGCACTTTTGGTCTGAAGGAGGAAACAATATCCGTCCTAAAATAAGGAGACCTAAACTATCCGCACCTCGCTGAAGCGTTGGATTTCCTGAGCTACAGTAAAGCCCCCTGGCAAAGTTTAGTCTATAAGCCAGAAAGGTGGTTAGCTTAATTGCTGGATGGCTGCTCTGCAATGCAGAATGATGCCAATGGTGTGGGCTCAAATCCCATGCCAGCTGAGGTTACCATGTAGGTTTTGCCTTCTCAACTTTGCCCCTTGTTAAACTCACCACCAGCTGCCACTCTCTAATGAGAGAGCAGGACGATGGTGACTCTACCTTACCTGTACTTATGGACAGTTCACTGTTCTCTCTGTAACGAAAATTGGCCTACCATTTAACCCAGTTCTCTCTTCCATATGATCAATAAAATCACATTCAGCTGATTGGTGCCTGCAGATCAATGGCCAAACTGGGAGCCTGTGGGAAACGAGGTGAAAATTTTAGCTACATTGTCTAGCTCATACCCTCTAATCCAGGCAGCATCCTGCTAAATCTCTTCTGTACCCTCTCCAAAGCCTCCACATCCTTCCTGTGATGTGGCAACGGGAACTGAATACAATCCTCTAAGTATGGCCTAGCCAAAGCCCTATAAAGCTGCAACATGACATCCTGACTCTTGTACTCAATTTCCTGACTAAAAAAGGCAAGTATGCCTTATATAGAGATAACAAGGTGTGGAGCTGGATGAACACAGCAGGCCAAGCAGCATCATAGGAGCAGGAAAGCTTGATGTTTTGGGCCTAGACCTAGGCCCGAAACGTCAAGCTTTCCTGCTCCTATGATGCTGCTTGGCCTGCTGTGTTCATCCAGCTCCACACCTTGTTATCTCAGATTCTCCAGCATCTGCAGTACCCATTATCTCTCTCAAGCATGCCATATGCCTTCTTTACCACCCTATCTAATTGTGTGGTCACTTTCAGGGAGCTATGGACTTGAACCCCAAGATCCCTCTGTACATCAATGCTGTTCTGCGTCCTGCCAATAACTGTATACTTTTCTTCAATATTTGATCTCCTGAAGTGCAACATCTCACACTTACCCTGATTAAATTCCATCTACCAATTCTCTGCCCATATCTGCAACTGGTCTACATCTTGTCGTATGCTTTAGCAACCTTCTATACTATCCACAACTCCACTGATCTTTCTATCGTCTGCAAACTTACTAACCCACCCATCTACATTTTCATCCAAATCATTTACATATATCACAAACAGCAGAGGTCCCAGTACAGATCCCTGCGGAACACCACTGGTCACCAAGCTCCAGCCTGAAAAACCCCTTCCACCACTACCCTCTGTCTTCTATGAGCAAGCCAGTTCTGAATCCATGCGGCCAAGTCACCGTGGATCCCATGAATCTTAATCTTCTGGATGAGCCTACCATGAGGGACCTTGTCGAAAGCCTTACTAAATTCCATGTAAACAACATCGGCTGCTCTACCCTCATCGATCACCTTCATCACCTCCTTGAAAATTCCAATCAAGTTAGTAAGACATGACCTGCCCTGCACAAAACCATGCTGACTGTCCCTAATTAAGCCATGCTTTTCCAAATGCAGGTAAATCCTATCCCTAAGAATTCTCTCCATCAGCTTCCCAAACACCGATGTGAGACTCACTGGTCTGTAGTTTCCTGGATTATCCCTATTTCCCTTCTTGAAGAGAGGAACAACATTAGCTAATTGCCTCCAGGACCTGTCCAGTGGCTAGCAAGGATACTAAGATCTTGGTCAGGACCTCAACAATCTTCTCTCCTGCCTCTCTTACTAACTTGGGGTAGATACCATTGGGCCCTGGGAACTTATGCACCTTAATGTTCTTCAAGCGTCAAGTTTTCCTGCTCCTATGACGCTGCTTGACCTGCTGTGTTCATCCAGCCCCATGCTTGTTATCTCGGATTCTCCAGCATCTGCAGTACCTTTTATCTCCAATACCACTTCCTTCTTGATCTCAAAATGCCCTAGCATATTACCACGGTCTACACAAATCTCACTATCCTCCATAAGCTTCTCCTGGGTGAATACCAATACAAACTAGTCAGTTAGGACCTTACCCACATCCAAGCACAAGTTCTCTCCCTTATACTTGAGTGGTCTTACCTTCTCCCTAGTTATCCTTTTGTTTTTAATGTATCTATAGAATGCCTTGGGATTCTCTTTAACCCTACTTACCAAGATCATTTCATGGCCCCTTCTAGCCCTCCTAACTCCCTGGTTGAGTTCTTTTCTGTTTTCTTTATATTCCTCACGGGCCCTGTCCAATTTTAGCTTCCTAAACCTCACATTTGCTGCTTTTTCCCCTTTTGATTAGCTTCACAATCTCCCTCATTATCCTAGTGTCCCTTACCTTCCATCCTTATCCTTCCTCCTTACTGGAACATGCCATTCCTGAACTCTCATCAGCAGGTCTTTAAACAATTCCCACATGTCAAATGTGGACTTGCCTGATAACACCTCCTTCCAATTAACACTCCCTAGCTCCTGCCTAATACTGACATAATTTTCCCTCCCCCAATTTAGTACCTTCCGACAAGGTCCTGACTTATCCTTGTTCAGACCTATCTTAAAACTTAAGGAGTTGTGATCACTGTTTCCAAAATGTTCTCCCACTGAAAGGTCAGTCACCTGGTCAGGATCATTAGCTAATTAAGATCCAGTATGGCCCTGTCCTCTAACTGGATGCACTGAACAACATCTGCCCCATCCAAGCTCTGTTTTTATTGCATCTTTCCATTATCTGCCTACATATTTGTTCCTCAGTGTCTTGGTGGCTGTTAGGGGACCTATAATATAATCTCATCAGAGTGATTGCACTCATCTTATTTTTGAACTCTACCGTATTGCCACAGTGGATGAGCCCTCCAGTACGTCCTCTCTGAGTGCAGATGTACCATTCTCCCTGATTAGTAGTGCAACTCCTCCACCTCTTTTACCGTTGTCGCTATCTCATCTAAAACAATGAAACCCTAGAACATTGAGCAGCCAGTCCTGACCCTGTCTCAACCAAATCTCTGTAACAGCCACAACATCATAGTCCCATGTACTGATCCAGGCTCTAAGTTCATCTGGCTTACCTATAATACTCCTTGTGTTGAAATAAACACCTTCAGCCCATTAGTACCATTGTGCTCATTTACGTGTCTCTGCTTGTCCTTTCTTTCTGATTTACTGGCATCTACCTTCCCCTCAATCCCTCTATCTGCTGACCTGTTGCTTTGGTTCCCAGACCCCTGCCACTTTAGTGTAAACCCTCCCAAGTAGCACAACAAACCTCCCTGCAAGGATATTAGTTCCCCTCCAATTTAGGTGCAACCGTCCCTCTTGCACAGGTCACCCCTGCCCCAGAAGAGAAGCCAATGATCCAAGAACCTGAAACCCTGCAGCCTGCACCAGCTCCTTGGCCACGCATTCATTTGTCCTATCTTTCTATTCCTTACCTCACTAGCACATGCAAACTAATATTAACCCAGGGATTACTATCCTCGAGGTCCAGCTTTTCAACCTCTTTCCTAACCACCTTTACTCACTCTGCAGGACTTCATCCCTGTTTCTACCTATGTCTTTGGTACCAATGTGCACAGTGACTTCTGGCTGCTCACTCTTCCCCATAAGAATTTTGTGCAACCACTCAGAAACGTCCTTGACCCTGGCACCAGGGAGGCAACACACTATCCTGGAGTCTGGAACGCTGCCACAGAAACACCTGCCTGTGCCGCTAACTAGCTAGTCTCCAACCACTATTGCTTACATGGATCTTGCTCGAACCTCCTCTACAGTAGAGCCAGTTGTGGCACCACAGGCCTGGCTGCTGCTGTTATACTCCCCTGAGAGGCTATCACCCCCAATAGTATCCAAAATGGTATACCTGTTCGAGAGGGGAATAGCTACAGGAGAGTCCTGCACTACCTGCCTGCCTCTGCTGGCGGTCACCCATCTGCCTTACTGAATCTGTGGTGTGACCACTTCCCTGTGACTAGTGTCTATCATACTCTCTGCCCCTTGTATGCTCCTCAGTGCATCCAACTACCCCTCAAACCAAACAACACAGCCTGTGAGGAGCTGCAGTTGTTCACACTTCCTGCAGACAGCGTAGACTGCTGCCTGATCTCCCACATCTGGCAGGAAGAGCACGCCACTGCCCTAACTGCCATCTCTGCTCCTTTACACTAAGAAAATCAAAGAATCTTAAATCGCCTTTACCTTGCTTGCTTCACTTACTGAAGCTCAGTATTCACCTAAGCCTGTACTTATACCAACCAGCAGCACTACTCAGTTAGTCAAATTACCATGCAATTTTTACAAACAGTACAACATTGCAAGGATTAAAACCAGACCGTTTACATTGATGATCCAGCACAGACACAAACTCTTTCAAAATTGCAACAATGAAACAAATTAGTTCCCACAGTAATAGGATTTTCTATCATTTTGTATTTGCCTCAATACATTTGCTTATTTGCCTAAACTATAATTATTCATTCATTCACGGGATGAAGGCATTGCTGGCTAGACCAACATTTATTGCCCATCGCAGAAGACAGTTAAGGGTCCACAACATTCCCTGTGGGTCTGGAGTCACATGTAGGCCAGATTGGGTAAGGGTGGCAGTCTGCTCATTAATGAACCAGTTGGATTTTCCCAACAATGGATTCATGGTCATCATTAGACTTAATTTTTTTTTCAAATTCATTTGTGGGATGAGGGTGTCACTGGCCTGGCCAGCATTTATTGCACATCCCTAAATCCTCAGAGGCCAATAAGAGTAAACCACAAATTCCAGATTTTTATTAAACTCAAATTCCACCATCTGCCATGGCAGGATTCAAACCTGGGTCCCTGGATTAACAGCCCAATGATAATACCTGTAGGCCATCACCTCCCCTGTAAATTCAGCAATTAAAGACTGAATGAAGAAACAGCTGCGCCCACACTACTTGAAGTTAACACAACCAAGGATGCACACACTCCAAGGATATTGGCACTTGAGGAAGAAAATTGAAAGGCTTTGGCCACAGGCTAGAAGTATCATTGGAAATTTCTGTAACCGCAGCTAGTGCAGATAGGAGGTCTAGAATACCCTTAGTGACTCGTAAATCCTCAGTCAGGCTGACTCAAAATAGAAACCATGATAGCAGCAGTAAGTTATCTCTATCTTATCTCCATCAATGGAAGCTGTTGATGATAATGTGGAACTCCCAGCTATGTGTTGTAGTGATTATCTGCACTCTAGTCTGACAGTAAGCATCTCCACAGTATCCATGACGAAGACTTTTGATGAGAAAGCAACAGGTAGGAGAGGAGTTTTTTTCCCTTGTGTATTCTTGGGATCTGGGTGCTGTTTAATGGCAAGTCCTTTCCAGCCAGGTTGAGGCCATGAAGCATCAAATGTGCAACTGGGACTGAAATCACATAGATCAGGCAGAGTTGGGAAGTTCCTTTCTCATTGAAGGAAATTAGGGCACATATTAAACACAAGTGTGGTCATTCTTTTAGCTGAACTTTGGTACCAGCTGACAAATAAGCAGACATCAATCACGCAGTTTCTCAATGCAGGATTTGTATTCTTCAGTTTTCAATTGACAAGCTTCATATTACAATCATAAATGGCTGAGAAGCAACTATAACCAGCTTCAACTCATATGGCCCAGGGATAGTCGCTGATCCAATTACGGGATGGATCTAGTTATGCACAACTGACAGTATATTCTGAGCTTGGTTGATTTTTATTGAATAAGTTGGGGTTTTCTGTGGGGTGCATCAATGGATTTGGAACAAAAACAGGGAAATGGAGTTGAGATACAGATCAGCTGTGGTCTAATAGAAAGGCAGAAAGGGATTGGGGGTCTGTTCCTATGTTATATGTTGTGTGCTTGTCATGGAAGCAAATGGCAAACCTTTGCGGGTTGGTTAATGTTTAAGAAGTAGACCTTTGCTATATTCTGCAGCCATCCCATTGGCTCTGCAGTCTCTTCACCAATCCCTCAACGAAAGGACCTCTTGGTAGTCGGTCAAAAATCACAGAAAGGGTTAAAGCAAGCATGGCCATAAAACAGCAGAAAATCACACATAACATGTATGGTATACTTCAGCGCAAATATCCTGGGAGAATAGTGGTTCAAGTCAAATCATATCAAATCCTGTTGGAGCGTTGTTTCTTAACTTGTTTGCAAACAGGATTAACAAAGCAAGAAATAATTAAACGTGAAATACAATAAAATGACCTGTTTGACAGCAATATTATTGCAGGATAGAAATTGATGGCATTGATAAATGGCTCAGTCTTCCCTCGAGTAGCTAATGATAACATCTGAACCATTGAATGTGTTACTACAGCCTAACTCAATTCATGTTACCTAATGCCCTTTTTGGAGAGCTTTACGGTATAAGTGAAAGCTCCATTCCTGCCAATAAGTAGCTCAAATGATGGGCAATGATATGAATAAGATGATATGAAAAAGGTGAAAAATATGCGGCAGACCTTAAACAGAGAAAGAGAACAAATAATTTTGAATGAACTTTAAAGAAAGATTTTCCACAAGGTCTTTAATTTGAACGTACATTGAACCTAACTGACAGTGTTGGAGGCAGGATTTGTGACAAAGGATGTCAGCAGGACAGACTATTACTCCAGGAATCATTTCATTACTCTTCATAGATCATCGGGCAAATTCTACAGAAAATGTAATCAGCTTAAAGGAATGTTATTTGCATTCATAGAATGTAATATTTCACAGCAAATGCATTTAAATTGCTTCATTATAAACTCTGCATGTGGATTTACTTTCAGATTCTAAAACAGGTCAATGAACGGCTGTTACTACAATCCTGTGAAATACTCAAAGGCAACAGGAACAAATATTTGAAGTCATTCTTCATCTAAAATAATGAAGCTGAGCTTAACCCAGTAGGAACGGACACGGACGGGTAAAAACAATTGGTTTTATTTACTGTTCCTTTTCAACCAGTGTAGTGTTCGTCACCGTTGTAACTCTTGATTCCATTTAGATATTACAGTCCTGCTCATCACTGTGGTGATTGTAACAAGGTCAGCCAGGTGAACCTCACAGAATATGAGTTCCCTGACTGGGGCTGTAAATCTGGTCCAATCAGGGAGCCCTGGCTGACAGGTAAGAACAGAAGTGTCAGATATCCTATTCACTGTGAGAGCTGGCTCTGATGAAGCTGGATCTGTGTCAAGGACTCTCTATGTGTAAATAAAGAGTGACTTGGTGATGGGATACTGGCCTCTGTGGAGTTATTTCGGTTACCATTGTAACTCCTGATTTCATTTATTGGCTGAGATATCAAATCAAGAAAGTGCCTTGTGAATACATGCAAATTAGAGAATTAAACGCCTGGTGTAATTTTAACTGAGTGGAGTGGAAGTCTCAATCATGTGGAAAATCCAGTAAAATGTCACAGGATTGGCTTCAGGCAGACAAATTGAAAGGATAATTTCAAGGAACACCCAACTATAGGAACTCATATGTGTGCTGTTATAATATTGAAACTGTTCTCTTGATGTTAGGTTTACTGCTCCTGAACAGCTCACTGTTTATCATTGGTGCCCATTTTGTTTCATTGTGTTGGCTGAAAGAACAGGTACAGGATGCACAGCAGCAAGGAGTGTTCCAATGTGAGAGAGCTGCTCGAAAAAGACTAGAGAGTCACTCCACTTCATGCTGCACAGGGAGCTATGTGCCAGCTGGCTGTGTTTCACCAGGTTACTTCTGTTCAGTGCAGCCCCTTTACAACAGGATCTGCCACCTACAAGTGCATGTTTTGACAGAGGCTATCAAAGTCATCAGTACGATTACCATTGTGGATATGGGACGAACAGACAACAAACTTTCCAAATAAGATCAGGTTTTATAACTCTGAGGGAGCAGATAGATCTATCTGCCTGTTGAAAAGGGCAGTAAGCCTTTCTATTCTGTAACATTGATCTCACATAACTGAAAGCTAATATTTGAGCTACCATTCTGTTAAGTTCTCCTATCTAATTCCTACATTGACTGCACTGAATTCAAAAATGCTTCATTTGGCCATCAAATGTTTTATAACAATCTGAGATTGTGAAAAGTACTATCTAAATTCAGGCTGTTTCCTGTTAATTGGTAATAACATGATTCCAAATAACGAATGTCTCTGTACTTCATAGCAATCCATTATTTGTGAAATCCATTTGGAAATGTCGAAGACTCGAGAAAAAAAAAACCATCTTTCGTTTCCTTTCTCCATTGCAACTCAAACAATGCAAGGTATCCAGGTTACACAGGCGACCTTATTGATTGGCCATCAATTGGGCTGACAAGCAATTGAAATTACCCAATTCGGCTCAGAGAAAATCCAACGGCAAGTTTCGAAACTCATCTATTTTCTACTCCATTGTTACCAGGGGGATTGACTTATTAAGGAGTCTTTAACGTGGCAGCTGAACTCACTTTTCATTTTACTGCAAACCAACAGGTCCATCTTCTTTATTTTCAAGTTATAAGGATGTTCCTATCCAAAAGAATTGTTAACAAGCTGAACAAACCAATGCAGTGCAATGGCTCCTCCAAAAGGAGCAGATTTAACAGAGATAGTAGGAACTGCCGATGCTGGAGAATCTGAGATAAACGTTGACCCCAGAAGGGTCTCGATCCGAAACGTCAGCTTTCCTGCTCCTCTGATGCTGCTCAGCCTGCTGCGTTCATCCAGCTCCACAACGTTTTATCTCAGATTTAACAGACGCTGTGCTGATTGGCACACTTCCTATTGTTGCTGTGTGTATCTCAATTATCTTGCTAGCTGAAGGAAAACTACAGAGAACTACTCACATGTCAAAAACAGTGTGAGCCACAAACTTTCATGTTGATTGTTCAGCTGATTAGGGTAGTGAGTAAATGAGCCATCCCTTTTCAATAGATATCCAACATGTGGATCAATGGATTTTGAGTGGGTGGCAATGGAGGATTGACAGGAAAAATTCTTGACCTCCAGTTACTGATGTGTGACTTCATTGCTAGTATACCTGTGGATGACAAGTAGATTTAGACACATATTTGGCTTTGATGTGCCCTGTAACCAACCAGCATAGAGGGGAAGACAGGAGAAATTTCAACCTGAATGTTTCCTTTTTTGTTTGGAGCACAGAGGTATGACTTTTCCTGGCTCCACAAAAGTACCAGAAAACTTCAGATTTTCATTCCAGGAGGGTGGTGATGGGACAGAGGGTGGTTGGGGGCACAAGGTCATAGTGGGTGACTCTGGAAAAAGTCCAGATGCTGCTGTGTACAGATGTTTGGGTGGCCTGCATCAGTGCGCTGGCATGTTGTTACAGATATTTGTAAAAGATAAAATGTGAAACATCTCCCATCTTCACACTCCCTCACAAGCTGCAACAGATTTCCCCATACTCCATCTGTGCCACTCCTGCCTCCTCATGCTCTCCACGAACACCCCCATCAGCCCTGAAACCCTTATATGCACAGGGTTTCATGATCTTGCAGCAACTTTATAAAAAGGTCATAACACGGTCAACCAGGTGGACCTCATAGAATATGAGTTCCCTGATTACGGCTGTTAATCTGGTCCAATCAGGAAGCCCTGGCTGATGTATAAACAGGAGTGTCAGACATCCTGTTCACTCTGAGAAAGCTGGGTCAGTGTCAAGGACTCTCCATGTGTAAATGAAGGGGGACTTGGTGATGGGATACAGGCTTCTGTGGAGTTATTTCATTTGCAATGGAGTTGCACTTCAGTATAAGTACCATGGCGTGGGTGGAGTTGGAACACGCTGGAAGGAACATTCAGAAAAACACTAAAGTGAGCTTCTCAGGAAGAAACACAAAGGGTACATTGACATGAACGCATAGAAAAAGGTAAGTTAGTCTTTAATAAATGCAACTATAAGTCCAGAACCTGGTATACAACAGTTTTTACCATGTATAGCAATATCTAGTATTAATAGATAACAATAGAACATAGAACATAGAACTTAGAACAGTACAGCACAGTACAGGCCCTTCGGTCCATGATGTTGTGCTGACCTATTATCCTACTAAGATCAAACTACATTTTACTATCCTCCATGGGCCGATCCAAGAGTTGCTTAAAAGTCTCTAAAGTATCTGACTACACTATCACTGCCGGCAGTGCATTCCACACGCCCAACACTCTCTGTGTGAAGAACCTACCTCTGACATCTCCCCTATACCTTCCTCCAATTACCTTAAAATTATGTCCCCTCGTAATAGTCATTTTTGCCCTGTGAAAAAGTCTCTGACTATCCACTCAATCCATGCCTCTCATCATCTTGTACACCTCCATTGAGTCACCTCTCATCCTTTGTTGCTCCGATGAGAAAAGCCCTAGCTCCTTCAATCTTTCCTCATAAGACCTGCCCTCCAGTCCAGGCAGCATCCTTGTAAATCTCTGCACCCTCTCTAAAGGTTCCACGTCCTTCCTATAATGAGGTGACCAGAACTGAACACAATATTCCAAGTATGGTCTAACCAGAGTTTTATAGAGCTGCACGGCTCTTAAACTCAATTCCCCTGCCAATGATGTTGCCTGGTCTGGAGTGAAGGTCTTATGAGGAAAGGCTGAGGGACTTGGGTCTGTTCTCATTGGAGAGAAGAAGGCTAAGAGGGGATTTAATAGAGACATACAAGATGATCAGAGGATTAGATAGGGTGGACAGTGAGAATCTTTTTCCTAGGATGATGATGTCGGCTTGTGTGAGGGGGCATAGCTGCAAATTGAGTGGTGATAGAGTTAAGACAGATGTCAGAGGCAGGTTCTTTACTCAGAGTGGTAAGGGCGTGGAATGCCCTGCCTGCCAATGTAGTTAACTCAGCCACATTAGGTGCATTTAAACAGTCCTTGGATAAGCATATGGATGATGATGGGATAGTGTAGGGGGATGGGCTTAGATTAGTTCACAGGTCAGCACAACATCGAGGACCGAAGGGCCTGTTCTGCGCTGTATTGTTCTATGTACTATGTTCTATGTTCTATGTTCTATGTTCTATGAAAGCCAACACACCGTACACCTTCTTTACAAACCTATCAACTTGGGCGGCAACTTTGAGGGATCTATGGACGTGGACCCCCAAGATCCCTCTGTTCCTCCACACTGCTGAGAATCCTGCCATTAACCTTGTATTCTGCATTCAAATTCGACCTTCCAAAATGAACCACTTCACACTTTTCAGTTTTCCTTTTTAATAAACTATGTTCCTTTAAGACTAAGCTGGAATATAGTCTTTGACTTTGCTTTTTCCTTGATCAGACTGTCACCTTCATGACCTATCATACCTTCCTGCCAAACGCTATAGCTTACACACTCCCTATGGGCCTGTATACACTTTATGCTAACATTCCCTTCTACCCTCCCTCAGAGGACTTTATATTTTCCATGCAAACCTACAGCTAATTCATGTCAATGCATGCCCCCTACCTATTATCCTTTTGGCCTTAAACATCTCATACCAAGACAGCTAATATGCACCATAAGCAATCTCAGGATGAAATTTTAAATTAGATAAACATCTGAAGTGTCTGTAGAAGAATTCATTGTTTCAAAATAAAACATCCATTTACTACATTTAATTTCCTTTAAACTTTATTTTGAAAAAAACACTGAAATTCATAGTCCCACTTCAAACAGTCTATAATCTCTTGTAATTATGAAACAAATTGATGGGTGAGTCACTCCACTGTGTCACTGGAAGATTCCTCACTCTGTCACTGGAATGTTATGAAATGAGTCATGTAATTCCAATCCAGTAATGATAGCCATCCGGCTTATGTCAACAAACGGAATGAAAAAGCAGACATTGATTATTTTTAACACGCACAATAAGTATATTTTGCAAACATTTAAGGAGTGAAAGTTTTAATTACTTTGACAGCTTGACAGTTTCCTTCTTTTAGTTCCCTTTGACAGTTCATTATGATTCCTTTCAACAGTCCAATGATCTTGACAATTCCAATGAGTTTATGCATTTCTGCCCACATGTCAGTTCAACACTCACAAAGGGCATCATATTTCCTCACAGGGCAATTTGACTGTGCCAATATCTGAAGGCTGTCATAACTAATTATATTGTGAGCCCCCTATACTTGACATCACTCTAGTGAACTTAGGTTCTATGTTCTGTACTGCTATTAAGAAAAGAGAAGAATTAGACAACTGCACCTCCCAGTCGCGAACCATTTCAACTCCCCCTCCCATTCCTCAGATGACATGTCCATCCTGGGCCTCCTACAATGCCACAGTGATGCCACCCGAAGGCTGCAGGAACAGCAACTCATATTCAGCCTGGGAACCCTGCAGCCCAATGGCATCAATGTGGATTTCACAAGCTTCAAAATCTCCCCTCCCCCAACCGCATCCCAAAACCAGCCCAGCTCATCTCCACCTCCCTAACCTGTTTTTCCTCTCACCTCAAGCCACACCCCCTTCTCCTATCTACTAACATCATCCCGCCCCCTTGACCTGTCCGTCCTCCCTGGACTGACCTATCTCCTCCCTACACCCCTACCTGCACTCACCTTTACTGGCTCCATCCCTGCTTCTTCGACTTGGGTGCCTCCTCTCCACCTATCCTCTCCTCTGTCCATCCTCTATCCGCCTCCCCCTCTCTCCCTATTTATTTCAGAACCCTCTTCCCCTCCCCCATTTCTGATGAAGGGTTTAGGCCCGAAACGTCAAGTTTTCCTGCTCCTATGATGCTGCTTGACCTGCTGTGTTCATCCAGCCCCACGCTTGTTAATTAGACCATTCCGTCCATTTATTCATATCTAGCATTTGATCATGGCTGATACATTTCTCAACACCATTCTCCTGCCTTGTCCCCATAACCGTTCAATAACTGTATGTCTGAAATTGTACCCAGCAATACATTTGTGCCCTATGATTACCTCCTTATTGGAGTTATTCATTATAGCACAAGGCAAAGAGCAAGAAAATGTTAGGCTGAATTCTGACAATTTCCTTCCTAGCACTGAGTCCACTGATATTAAAACTGAGAGTACAAGGTCATTGTTCTCAGATCAGAGGGAAGCAGCAACCAAACCTTCTGTTCCTTATCATAAGGTTATTGGCAATTGTATATATGTGCATGTCAGGTGCACATAGGACTACATGTGATTCTTGTTTCTATGTGAACCGTACCTTTATTCATCTGTTTACAGCCTAAATGGGGCCATGGGCATCATGCTTCTTTGCTGGCTTCCTTCATCACTCTCTAGGTCATGTCTCAATAGTATCCACCCATCCATTTTTTTTTTGCTTCCTCTATGTCTTAGGATGAGATAATAAGGAAATAGAAGAGTGCAGGGCAATGGAAGATGAGGGCTGAGCTTAGAGTTATCGAGAGAGATACAGCACAGAAAGAGGTGCTTCAGCCCATCGACTCTGCGCCAGTCAAAAACAATCACCATTTATTCTAATCCCACTTTCCAGCCGTTGGCTTTAATGCCGCTGATTAATTGCCTTTCAATATTGCTATAAAAAAGACCTATTTCACCCATGTTTTTTATCTTACACTCATCAGGGCAATTTACAAGAAATCCCAATGTAAAGAGAAAACAATATTTAAACTGTAAGAGAAGACAATATTGATTGGTTATTAAGTGGACGCTGATTGATTGAGGTGTTGCCATGGAGAATGCACCAATTAATCAAGGAGGTGGTTGTGTTTTGGTAATGGCAAGTAATCCAGAAACACAGGCTAATGTTCTGAGGCTGTAATTAAAACCATATCATGGCAGAAAGAAAAATTTGAATTCAATAAGAATTCTGGAACAAAAAACTGGCCTAATAGTGACCATATAACCATTGTCAATTATTGGAAAAAACCCATCTGGTTCACTAATGACCTTCAGGGATGGAAACTGCCATCCTTACCTGGTCTGGCCTACACGTGACTCCAGACCCACAGCAACGTGGTTGACTCTGAACTGCCCTCTGAGCAATTAAGGATGGGCAATAAATACTGACCTAGCATCCAATGAGCAAATACTAAAAGATGACTGACAGTTAACTGCCAAAGTTCATCTAAATTTAAAACTAGGCAGATTGATTTTGAGTGGTTTGGAAAATGACCCAGTGAATGGCTTTTATTTATTTTGTTGTGCTAAAATTCTTGCGGTGTATGAGATGAGGAGAAATTTTTTTACCAAGACAGGGCTGAGCTTGTGGAATTCTTTGTTACCAAAACTGGTTACCAAAACCATTGAATGGTTTCAAGAAGTTATATATAGCCTTTCAGGGCTAAAGTGATTGAAGGGAATGTGGAGAAAACAGGAATGGGGAGAAAACGGGAACAGGGTAATGAGTTGGATAATCAACCATACTGGATGGAAATGTAGGCTTGAGGAATCGAATGGCCTATTCCTGCTCAGATTTTCTATGTTTCAATATTTCTATTCAGGGATAAAGACAAGACAGTCATAAGGACAGCCATACACGTAAGTCATTCTTGTTCTTGCCCATTGACAGATATGAGTTGAAGTGCATTTTAGTAAATTTGTTTTTGTCTCAGATATATTGGAATGAATTTAGGGAAAGACCAATAGGGAAAGCTGAAAGGAAGACAGTTGAATGCTGAGAGTTTTATGATGGTCAGAATGGTGTTATATAGGAGATGAAAGGAATGGTTTAGATACATCACTCTTTGCTGAACCTGCAGCTCCAGTGGGTTAGAGGGTGCTGGCACTCCATGTCTTGCTTTCCGTTCTCTTCAAAAAGCTGATCCCTCATGCTGGTAAAGTTCCAGAACATACTGCAGACAAGCACATAAAACAGTATGTCCACTCCTGCCAAGTAGGTTACGTGGAACAATCCCTCTTCCGTACCTACACTGGCCCTAAACCCCACCTCTTCCTCCATTACATTGATGACTGCATCGGCGCCACCTCGAGCTCCCACGAGGAACTCAAACAGTTCATCCAATTCACCAACACCTTGCCCCCCAACCTTAAGTTCACCTCCACCATCTCTAATACCTCTCTCTCCTTCCTGGACCTCTCTGTCTCCATCTCGGGTAACCACCTGGAAACCAATATCCATTTCAAGCCCACCGAATCCCACAGCTACCTGGAATACACCTCTTCCCACCCACCTTCCTGCAAAAATGCCATGCCCTATTCCCAATTCCTTCGCCTCTGCCGCATCTGCTCCCAGGATGAGGCATTCCACTCCCGTACAACTCAGATGTCCTCATTCTTCAAGGACCACAACTTCCCCCCGCAGTGGTCAAAAACACCCTCAACCGTGTCTCCTGCATTTCCCGCAACTCATCCCTCACACCCCGTCCCCGCAATAACAACCAAAAAAGAATCCCCCTTGTTCTCACGTACCACCCCACCAACCTCCGGATCCAACGCATCATCCTCCGACACTTCCGCCATCTGCAATCAGACCCCACCACCAAAGGCATTTTTCCCTCCCCACCCTTGTCTGCTTTCCGGAGGGACCACTCTCTCCGTGACTCCCTTGTCCGCTCCACACTCCCCTCCAGCCCCACCACACCTGGCACTTTTCCCTGCAACTGCAGGAAGTGCTACACCTGCCCCCACACCTCCTCCCTAACCCCAATCCCAGGCCCCAAGAAGACTTTCCACATCAAGCACATGTTTACCTGCACATCTGCCAATGTGGTATACTGCATCCGCTGTACCCGTTGTGGCCTCCTCTACATCGGGGAAACCAAGCGGAGGCTTGGGGACCGCTTTGCAGAACACCTGCGCTCAGTTCGCAACAAAAAACTGCACCTCCCAGTCGCGAACCATTTCAACTCCCCCTCCCATTCCTCAGACGACATGTCCATCCTGGGCCTCCTGCAGTGCCACAATGATGCCACCCGAAGGCTGCAGGAACAGCAAATCATATTCAGCCTGGGAACCCTGCAGCCCAATGGTATCAATGTGGATTTCACAAGCTTCAAAATCTCCCCTCCCCCAACTGCATCCCAAAACCAGTCCTGCTCGTCCCCACCTCCCTTACCTGTTCTTCCTCTCACCTATCCCCTCCTCCCAACTCAAGCCACACCCCCATCTCCTATCTACTAACCTCATCCCGCCCCCTTGACCTGTCTGTCCTCCCTGGACTGACCTGTCTCCTCCCTACACTCACCTTTACTGGCTCCATCCCCGCCTCTTTGACTTGTCTGTCTCCTCTCCACCTATCCTCTCCTCTATCCATCTTCCATCCACCTCCCCCACTCTCCCTATTTATTTCAGAACCCTCTTCCCCTCCCCCATTTCTGATGAAGGGTCTAGGCCCGAAACGTCAAGTTTTCCTGCTCCTCTGATGCTGCTTGGCCTGCTGTGTTCATCCAGCTCCACACCTTGTTATCTCGGATTCTCCAGCACCTGCAGTTCCTACTACCTCTAAGCCATTTAGGTACTGGTAGCATTACTTGGGAAAAGTGATTGGTTTGTCATTTCTTGTATTGCTGTAGGAACATGGCCACATAGACACATAGGAAATTAAGGTAGGCTATTAGACCTAATGAGTTCACTCCACATGATTAAGGCTGATTCTCTATCTCAACACCATACTCTCACTCTTCCCCTTTACCCCTTAGCACCTTTAAAAGGGACTGTCACTTCGGAGGTGAAGAGTTTTTCACTCAAGAGAGTTATACATCTTTGCAGTTCACTACTCAGAGGGCCGTGAAAGCTCAGGCTTTGAGTATATTTGATGTAGAGGTTGATAGATTTCTGATTACCAATAGTGTACATGGCTATGGGGTAAGTGAGGGTAAAAAACATTCAATATGTTGAATGGTGGAAAAAACTCAACAGGCTGAATGGATTACTCCTATTCCTATTTATCTTCTAGAAGCATATCTATATTTTTCAAGATCATATTCAGTGACTTTTCCTTCTCAACCTTCCGTGGTGAAGAAATGTCTCCACATTTACATGCAAAATGTCCCACGCCATAACCTGGCACTGTAGCAATTTGTTCTGGACCCCTGTCAAGGGGAAACATCATCCCTGCATCCAGTCTATCTGGCTTGGTTAGCATTTTATAGTTTTTCCTTTTCTTTCTTCTAAACACAGGCTCTTACTTTAATTGCCTAGTTGCCCTTGAGAAGGTGGTGGTGATGAGCTGCCTTCGTGAACCGCCACAGTCGATATGGTTTAGCAGACCCATAATGCCATTGTGGAGGCAATTCCAGGATTTTGACCCAGTTAAAAGATGTGCCTATATATGTCCTGTTATCCAAACATCAGTCTGCAATTTGAAGCCCAGCTTGAGATAAAGTACAGAGAATATGCACAGGATGAATGGGTAATGATCTGGGGATCTTATCGAAATGTATAAATTTATGAAGGGAATAGACAAGATAGAAGCAGGGAGGTTGTTTCCATCGGCGGATAAAACAACTACGGGGCATAGCCTCAAAATAAGGGGGAGCAGGTTGAGGAGAAATCTCTTCACCCAGAGGGTTGTGAATTTGTGGAATTCCCTGCCCAGTGAAGTAGTTGAGGCTACCTCGCTGAATGTTTTTAAGGTAAAGACAGATAGATTTTTGATCAGTAAAGGAATTAAGGGTTATTAGGGAGCGGGTGGGTAAGTGAAGCTCAGTTCATGAAAAGATCAGCCATGATCTTATTGAATGGTGGAACAGGCTCGGGGGCCAAATGACCTACTCCTGCTCCTATTTCTTATGTTCTGATGTTCTTATGTCAGGGAGGATACTGGGTCTACATGGTATTCTGTTAGTAGCTAGAAACCAGCTACGTGTTGAGGAAATGAATCCCTTCATATTGCTTAAGATCTCAGGTTGGTGATGAGTTGGTGATGGAAGGCAGACTGGACAATCTGGCTGCATTCTTTGGCACCTCAACCCCAGGGTAACCCAACATGCAAGTGAAACCCCAGAGCTTTCCTGTCCTTCTTCAGAATGCTTCTTACCCACCACCTTGAAAGCTTTGCCATGTATTTAGTCCACCAGGAATGGTTGGGATGTGATCTTGGCCTGTGTATCCAAGTGTTGCTATCAGAAAGAAAATAACATTTACTCAAGGAAGATTCAACACACATAACAATTTCCTTCAATCAATCACTCAGTCATTGCCTTTGCATTTTGAATCAATTGGACTTTGCTTTTTTCTATATTGGAGAAATGTACAAAGTGATTAAGATTGGTGCAAGGCTTCACCTGCTCTATTCCAGTCACCATCGCAGGTGAATCTGCCCACTTTAGGAAGGGAAAAATGAGATCTGCCTATGCCTGTGTTGACATTCCTGCACATTTCACTTGGTGCCTTGTGGTTTGATGCACTGTCATCCGTGTGCTGGAAAGTCAGCTCCTCAGTTATCACATTGCGTAACCAGGTTATAGTCCAATGGGTTTAATTGAAAACATAAGCTTTTAAGCCTTGCTTCTTCCTCAGGTGTTAGTGAGAGATGTGGCATGAGACACAGAATTTATAAGTAAAAGATCAAAGGGTCACACAATTGATGAGGATGTATTAACCAAACCCAAGATGCTGTTAAATCTTTAATCAGCTCAAAGGTTTTAATTGATTAATATGTTTATGTAAATCCCCGAATTCCTTTCAAGTCACGGTCCTGAGAGAACTAAAGGTTTAATCAGTGTAAACAAGAGGTGGCATTTCAGGTCAGACAACACATGTTAGGCGTGAGGCCTTGTTTAGAATCTGTGTTTTGGTTTTGAGTCAGACTGGTTTTATTTTTAAACTAGGAACTTACAAAATGCCATGTTGACTGACTATAGCTTTTTGAACAAAATAGAACGTATCTGCACATACAAATTCACCCCATAGATGCGTGTGCGCATGTACGCGTGTGTGCTGAGACACACACACACACACACACACACACACACACACACACACACACACA
>JAHRHZ010000249.1:16573608-16588478 GCA_024137785.1 Ginglymostoma cirratum
CACACACACACACACACACACACACACACACACACACACACACACACGTCAATCTATGGGGTGAATTTCTATTGGCAGACATGTTCTATTTTGTTCAAAAAGCACACCATTTATAGACAGTCAGTCAATGTGGCGTTTTATAAATTCCTACTTTAGAAATAAAACCAGTCTGACTCCAAACCAAAACACAAATAGATTCTAAACAAGGCCTTACACCTGACATGCATTGTCCGACCTGAAATGTCACCTCTTCTTTACACTCATAAAACTTTTAGTCCTCTCAGGACTGTGACTTGAAAGGAATTCGGGGATTTACATATACATATTAATCAATTAAAACCTTCTAACTGATTAAAGATTTAACAACATCTTAGGTTTGTTTAATACATTCTCATCAGTTGTGTGATCCTTTGATCTCTTATTTATAAATTCTGTCTGATGCCACCTCTCTCTGGCACCTGAAGAAGGAGCAATGCTCTGAAAGCTTGTGTTTTCAAATAAAACCTGTTGGACTACAACCTGGTGTCATATTTCCTTGTCCACCCCAGGCTAACGCCGGCACTTCCACATCAAATTGTGTAACATCAGTGACCTCAGTCGATGTTTTACAGCATGCAGCTATCCATTTTGAAGATTTGCTTTCTCAACCAACTTCAAAATGAGCGGATGCTTCCTTCCCAACATATTGAGGGCTCTGCCACCACCAAGGATCTTTGGTTAGATCTCGATGTGAAATTTGTAGGGATCAGATTACATAATGTCAATTTATCCTAAATTCTCACGAGTGAGACCTCTTGAAGAACAGGCGAAAGGAGAAAAAAATTGACCCCCACAGGAAAATCATAATTCCTTGGACTAGCGTGAGGGAATGCCATAACACTGATCCTGTCTGAGATGAAGAAGGCAGCTTGTACGAGTGAACTAGATGTACAGTAAAATAAAGAACATGGATTTAGTTTATATCAGAAATACAATTGGTTCCTCATAGCTATTGTATGCTATTAAAACAAATACTGAAAAGGAACTTCAAATATTGCTTGTCAGTAAGAGCCATTGATTCCTGGAAAGACAATAATCAGTTGTTTTCATCCCCTTCCCCTTCACTGCAGGATGAAAGTTTCCACTGGGATGTGCGTTTTTTTTTGAGTCGTGTGTCAAGGCCACGTTCAATTAAATGCCAGTGTTGAGCGTAGGAATTCCTTATAGAAAATTGCAAATGGATCATTTTCCCACCATTCCTCTCCTTAATTATTAATTTAATTGTTTCCTAATGACTTGCAGTGCCATCTATTACTGTGGGCGATTAACGCAGAGCAAAGATTCCAGGATTGTAGTAATTACTGTCAAGAAAAAGCCAATTAACTTCTGTTAAATCTACCTTTAATGCTAATATCAACAGAGAACTGTGGACTTTTAAACCATATTAGTGTCAAAGGGTACATTTGCAGAATGGAGAGTTGGTGAGGAGTTAAAATGAAATCAGAGCTATCATCATCAAAACGAATAGCTTTATCCTGGAAGAGGTTTAATGAGGTTATTAAAGTTACACAGTGCTGCAACTGAGAAGCCCACTTTACAGCTCACAGCTAACGATGCATAAAACCCACAAAGCACCTAGCAAAATGTTCAGGAACATCAACTGAGGCATAGACTGCTTTTGCTATCGTCTTAATAGCTGCTGCCTTGGGCTGCCCTTTCATCAGATCTACTCCATTTCTGCCGGCCTCCACTTTTACAAAGCTATCCCCTCAAATGGCTTTTGCACCATGATAAGAGGTGAACGTTGGTGTTTTGAGAAAGCTGTGAGTGTAAGCCGTGAGGCTGGGGATGACCACTCATAATGAGTTGAAGATTTTTCATTTCCTGTTGATCTGAGCCGGAAGCGAGTGCAGACTTTGGGACGGCACTGATTATGCCAACTAATACATGCTGAATCCAGCAGGCAGCAGGCTCCGCCTATGAGCTTCTGATTTACGAAGATGCCCCCAGCTATTTTTTTAAAATTGTGTAAGCATCATATTAATACTTAATGCATAATGAAAACCCAGTCTTGCATAGTGTTATTGAATTGTGGAAAAGCATTCTTTTGGAAAATTATTTCATAGTGTTGCTGTTCTCATGTCTCTCCTCTGATATTATCTGTTATTTAAAATATACCATTTGCTCAAGAGAGGAACTTGACTGAAGAGCAGATCAATGAGGGAAGGGAATGAGAACCAGACGGGTTGTTATGACAATCATCAGGGATGTCATGTTTTTGTTAATTTCCAAATTTTTATTAAATTCAAACTTCTCCATCTACCATAATGGGATTTAAAACCATGTCTGGGGTTCTTTATATTCTTGGTCATGTGGGCAACAAATGGCAGGTGCAGTATAATGCTGAGAAATGTGAAGTTCTACACTTTCAGCGTGAAAAATAGAAAGACAGAATGTCATTTAAATGATGATAAATTGGGAAATGTGGATATACAAAGAGACCTGGTTGGCCTTGTACCCAGTAAAAGTAAACAAACAGAAGTATCACGAAATTATGAAGGCAAATGGCACGTTGGCCTTCATTGCAAGAGGATTTGGGTTTGGAAGCAAGGTTGTTTCCCTGCAGCTGTACAGGGCCATGGTGCGATTTTTTTTTTAATCACTTCTGGGATGTGGGCATCGTTGACTGGTCAGCATTTAATTGTCCGTCCCTTGAGAAGCTGGTGGTGAGCTGCCATCTTGACCCGCTACAGTCTACATGGTGTAGGTTGGTGGCAACGGAGTAGCAGTGTTCGAGCTACTGAGCCTGGGCCTTCCTGTCTACTTCCATCTGCTTTTCTATTCTTCTGTTTTTCTTTATACTTTTGCTTTCTCTTTTCTTTAAAGTCTTTCCCCTTACCTTTTCTCTTCTGTTGCAGCAGCATCGTCAAGAGCAGGCCTGAGTGGAATGGCAGACAAAGATGGCGACATTGGCCTGGGAAGCAGCGAGGCCAAGTAAATGAAAAAGGAGAAGGCGTCCAGTGGTGGAGGCAGCAACACCAGGATGAAGTGGATGTGGCTCCACCCCAGCGCAAGGTCTCCTGGCGAGCAAGTGGCAGGTTCCAGACTTAATCCTCCCAGTCCAGACTGGTAGACTGACTTGAGGCTGCGTATCCACAACTAGGCCCAGGCACCTGATGGCAGAGGCGGTGACAGAGGTGGGTCTGGTCCCGGTGCAGGACCCTGCATCACAGCTAGTGGCTGCATCAACGAAGTCAGCCCAGTGCGAACTCATGACATTGGTGGAGATGGGATGGTGCAGAAGAGTGGTGGCTCTGTGTTCCAGCAGTGTCAGTGCGGCGAAGGCAGTCACAGCAGTGTCATCGGCTTAGAGGCAGGGACTCATGGCATCGGGGTGGAGGAACCCGAATCCAGACTCATGGCTGAGCTAGAAACAAGAACTGTTCCAAAAACCTTTATTGAGATAGGACTATATACAAACTTTATTGTTTTCTTCTGGCTTTGTATTCTACGTTTTGGTTTATTTTCTGTGTTTTAAGCTGGAGAGTGGGGACACTTGATTACACCTTGCACTGTGTTTGTAATAAATATACATGGCAATAAATCAAATCAAAAACAAAATCAGATGTTTCTGGAAAAGCTCAGCAGGTCTAGCAGCATCCATGAAGCGAAATGAGAGTTAATGTTTCGAGTCCGGTCACCCTTCCTCAGAACTGATGGTAGCTGGGAAAAGATTGGTTTATATGAACAAGACACAGGTTAATGAGCAAACAATGAGTGAGGATAGAGCCCAAAGAGAGAAGAACAGCTGGACAGAGAAAGGAGTGGATAACCATTTGGTCAGAGGAGTGAATAGCTGTTAATGGAGACTGTTAGTGCCTAACAACAGGTAGTGCGCAACAGCAAATCAAATCAATGCACTTAGGGAGGGAATTCCAGGATTTTGACTCAGTGACACAGAAGGGACAACAATATATTTCCGAGCCAGGGTGATGAGTGGCTTGGAGGGGAACTCGCAGCTGGTGGTGTTCCCATGAATCAGCTACATTTGTCCTTCTAGATGAAAATGGTCGTGGGTTTGGAAGGTGCTGTTTGAGGGTCTTTGGTGAATTTCTGCAGTGCATCTTGTAGATAGTAGCAGCAGTGTGTACTGAGTGTCGGTGGTGGAGGGATTGGATGCTTGTGGATGTAGTGCCAATCAAGTGGGCTGCTTTGCCCTGGATGGTGTCAAGCTTCTTGAGTGTTGTTGGGGATGCACTCATTCAGGCAAGTGGGGAGTATTCCATCACACTCCTAACTCGTGCCTTGCAGATGGCGGACAGGCTTTGAAGAGTCGGGGGGCAGTTACTCGCTGCAAAATTCCTAGCTTCTGATCTGCTGTTATAGTCAATGTGTTTATATGGTGAGTTCAATTGAGTTTCTGGTTAATGGTAACACCAGGATGTTGATAGTGGTGGATTCAGTGATGGTAACACTGTTGAATGTCAAGGGGTGGTAGTTTGATTGTCTCTTATTGAAGATATTTGATAAGTTAGATTTTAAAGTAGAGGACAATGGATTTTGATGTGTATATGCCCAATCTTTTTTAAGAAAGGGTCAGAAAGACAGTTAGAACAGTGGGCTAAAGAAAGCCTTTCCAAGAAATCTTGTGACTTAAGCTAAATGACTAGATAAGCTACTTCGTGATAATTGCTAGTGTGTTTACTTAGTGAACTTTTCTGACCAACAGAGAGAGATGGCCAAGGCTCACTAGTAGGTTAAGTCCAGAAGCAAAGGTCCATTCCAGCAGAAAGGTACTTTTAATTTTTGGCAGCAAGCAGGCCAACAGAACTGGAGAGAAATCTTAAGCTGTTTTACTGGCCTCAAGTAGTGCAAGTCAATAAATTAGCCTATCTGTGTGATTCAGAGAGAAACAAACAATCATATCTGGCAAATGATGGAAAATCACTGAAACAAATGACATGCAATCTCATCTGCTCAGTACAAAATTTTAAAATGAAGTTGGAATGATACTTTGCTGGGGTTGTGTGTCTGTAAAAGGTTTTACTGGGGTAAAAAGTTAAATTTCCTTTCTGTTGATTATGATAAAATCTTTACAAATCATCATTTTATATATATATAGCTGTTTATTTCTTTTGTTTTGTGTTATAAACGTGGGTTTGTTTGTTAGAAGTGCATTGACAACTCCATGTTAATATGTTTCGTGACTGGTTACTATGGTATCCAAATTGTAAAAATAAACTTATGGTCTATTACATCAGGTTTCCCTTTCAGATCTGACTTGTTTGGTATTGCCATCAGCTGAAATCAACATCATTCAGACGTCTGCAGCCTATGATCCCTTGCACAAGGTTTCAATTTAGGATCTTTGCATTAATGAGTGTGATGACTAATTGTGCTGGAAGTACAGGCCTCTAAGAATCAAATTGAATCAGATTTAGACTCAAGATGTACCAAAGCACATTACAACCAATGAAGTGCCTTTGAAATACATGGGGAGAAACACAGCAGCATTTGCACACAGCCAGGTCTCTTAAATAGTGAGTAACAACCAACTAACCTGTTGGTATTGCTTGAGAGATCACTGTTGGTCAAGATCTGACAGAATTCTTGGTTAACTAATGCCATGGATCAGTTACTTAAACTGAGCAGACAGCCTTGCTTTCAGCCTTGATTTAACAAGGAGACTTTGAAGTCTCTTTGTTTCTGCATTGAAGCCCAAATTATGCATTTCAACTCTGAACTCAAGCTTGAAGTCATGACTAGCTGACTCAGAATACTGACTCAAGACCACGCTTAAAGGCAGACTAATAACTGCCATTGACACAGATTTAAATATTCCTATTAATGTGAACGAGTCCAGTTAGAATATAGGAAGCATGGTTAGTATGTTTGCAAATAACACCAAAATTGGTGGTAAAGTGAAGAGCATTATCTAAGACCGAAAACAACAAATGCTGGAGATCACAGTGGGTCAGATAGCATCCATAGAGAGAGAGCAAGCTAATGTTTCAAGTCTAGATTATTCTTCACCAGAGCTGAAGTGATGTGTGGGGGTGGGGTGGGGGAGAGACCATTTATGCAATAGCTGGGGAGGGGGGACGGTGTTGTGGGGATAGTGGGTGTAGGGTACTGGTTGAGAAAAAGAGGGCAGCACAATGGCTCAGTGGTTAGCACTGCTGCCTCACAGTGCCAGGGACCTGGGTTCAATTCCACCCTTGGGCAATTGTGTGGGATTTGCACGTTCTCCCCGTGTCTGCATTTGGTTTCTGCCAGGTGCTCCAGAGTCCAAAGATACTCAAATTAGGTGGAATGGACATGGAACATAATACATAGTGTTCAAGGACATCTAGGTTAAGTACATTAGCCATGGGGAATGCAGGATTACAGTGATGTGGTAGGGAGATGTGCCTGGGTGGGATTGTCTTCAAAGGGTCAGTGTGAACCTGTTGGGCTGAATGGCCTGTTTCCACACTGTAGGGATTCTAAAAGAAAGATGTTGAGAGTTCAGATTAAGTAGTTGCAATGTGAGAATGGCAGAACAACGGTATGTCCAATTGCAGTCTTGAAAGAACAGCAACTGGGATGTGGGGAGGGGAGGACATGATAACAACTTAAATGAAAGGGAAGAAATGGTTCATAATTTAAAGGTGTTGAACTCAATATTAAATCCAAAAGGCTGTAAAGTGCCTAGTGTGAAGATGAGATGTTGTTCCTCCAGTTTGTACTGTGATTCACCAGAACACTGCAGCATGCCGAGGACAGATACGTGGCCAGGCGAGCAGGACGCTGTGTTAAAATGACTAGCTACAGGAAGGTCAGGGCCCTGCTTGCACACAGACAGGAGATGTTCCACAAAGCAGTCAACCAGTCTGCGTTTGGTTTCTCCAACATAGAGGAGGCCAGATTGGGTGCAGCGAATACAATACACAAGATTGGAGGAGGGACGGGTGAAACGCTGCTTCACCTGGAAAGACTGTTTAGGCCCCTGGATGGTGAGCGAGGAGGAGGTGAAGGGGCAGGTTTTGTACCTTCTGTAGTTACATGGGAAGGTGCCGTGGAGAGGGGTTGTAGGGTTGATGGTTGTGGAATGGACTAGGATGTCCTGGAGTGAATGATCCCTGCGAAATGCAGGCAAGGGGAGTGAGGGGGATGTGTTCGGTAATGGCTTTCTGCTGGAGTTGCCTGAAATGGTGGAGAATGATCCTTTGAGTGCGGAGGCTGGTGGGAAGAAAAGTGAGGACAAGGGGAACACAATCATGCTGTTGTGAGCGATGGGAAGGACGAGGGCAGAAGCACGGGTGCTGGTCAGATGTGGTTGAGGGCCCTGTCAACCACAGAGGGTGGGAAACCACGGTCATGGAAGAACCACTTTTTGAAAAGTGTAGGTGAACGAACTGGGAGAATGGGATGGAATCCTTGCAGGATGTGGGGTGTGATGAGCTGTAGTGAAGGTAGCTATTGGAGTCAGTGGCTTTGTAGTGGATGGCAGTGGACAGTTTATTTCCTGAAATGGAGACAGAGAGGTCAAGGAATGGAAGTGAAGCATCAGAAATGGATGATGTGAAAGTTATGAACAGGTAGAAATTGGAGGCAAAATGAATGAAGTTTTCATGGTACTGGCAGGAGACAGAAGCAGCACCAAAACCGTTATCGATGCACTGAGAAAGGAGTTGTGGGAGGGGGCCATTGTCAGACTGGACCAAGAATTGTTTCACATACCCCATAAAGAGGCAGACATTACTGGGACCCATGCATGTGTCCATAACCACTCCTTTGACTTGGCAGAAGTGAGATGAATCGGAGAAGAAATTGTTCTGTGAGAGAAAAAGTTCAGACAGGTGAAGAAGAGTGGTGGTTGATTGGGATTGTTCAGGCCTCTGGTCGAGGAAGAAGCCAAGAGCTCGTAGGCCATCCTAGTGGAGAATGGAGGTATAGTGGGATTGGACATCCATGGTGAACAAGAGACAGTTAGGGCCAAGGAACTGGGAATTGTCAATATGGTGGAGGGCATCAGAGGAATCGCAGATGTAGTAGGCAGGATCTGGACAAGTGGAGAGAGGACGGAGTCAAGGTAGGAGGAAATGAGCTCAGTGGGGCAGGAACTGGCTGATACAATGGGCCTACCAGGGCAGTCTGGTTTGTGAATTTGGGAAGGAGGTAGAAGCAGGCTTTCAGAGGTTGGAGACTACTAGGTTGGAGGCGGTGGTCGGGGGAGAAGATCTCTGGAGGTAATGAGTTCAATGACAGTCCTGGCAAAAATGGCTTGACATTTGGATGTGGGGCCTGGTCCGGGGCGGTCAGGAGAAGTGTCCAAGAGCTGGTGTTGAACCTCTGAAAGGTAAAGACCTCAGTGTGCCAGACTATAACAGCACCACTTTTTTCGGACGATTTGATAACAAAGTTAGGGTTGGACCTAAGAGAGCAAAGTGCAGCAATTTCAGAAGGGGACAGGGTGAGAGGAACACAGAAATTGAGACAGCTGATGTCACATTGGCAGTTTTCAATGAAGAGATCAAGGGAAGGTAACAGGCCAGGGGAAGAGGTCTAAGTGGAGGGTGAAAACTGAAGGTGGGTGAAGGGATCGGTGGCGCAGGATCTCCAGTATTTGTTGTTTTCACTACAAATTCCAGCATCTGCAGAAATTTGTTCCTACTAAAGATTATCTAAGAGTACAATGGGATCTTTAATAACTGGGCCAATGGGCTGCACAATCGCAGATGGAGTGTAATTCAGATAAATGTGAAGTGTTACACTATGGTAAGACAAACCAGGGCAGGACTTACAAGTTAATGGTAAGGTCCTGTGGAGTGCTGTCAAACAGAGAGACCTAGGGATGCAGTTACATAGTTCCTTGGAAGTGCCATCACAGGTAGATAGGGGTGAAGAAGTCGTTTGGTATGCTTGCCTTCATTGGCCAGAGCATTAGGTACAGGAATTGCAATGTCATGTTAATGGTGTACAAGACATTGGTAAGGCCACATTTGGAGTGCTGCGTACAATTCTGTCGCCTGCTATAGGCAGGATGTCATTACACTGGAAAAGGAGCAACAATGATTTACCTGGATGTTACTGAGATTAGAAGGTTTGAGTTACAAGGAGAGCCTGGATAGGCTGGGACATTTTTCCTGGAACAAAGGAGGCTGAGTGGTGACCTTATAGAGGTTCATAAAATCATGAGGGGCATAGATAAGGTGAACAGCTAAGGTCTTTTCCACAGGCTGGGGGAGTCCAAAGCTAGAGGGCAGAGGTTTAACATGAGAGGAGAAAGATTCAAAAGGGTCCTGAGGGGCAACATTTTCACACAGAGTGTGACGCATGTATAGAAAGGGCTGCCAGAGGAAATGGTCTAGGCGAGTATAATTACAACATTTAAAAGACGTTTGGGGAGGTACATGGAAAGGAAAGGTTTAGAGAGATATTGGCCAACACAGGAAAATGGGGCTAGTTCAGTTCGGGAAACGTAGTCTGAATGGATGAGTTAGGCCGATGGGCCTGTTTCTGTGCTGTACGACTCTATGTTAATATCATAGACAGGAACGTCTAGGCTTTAACCTTAGAGTCTGAAAAGAAATCTGATCAATAACTCCAGTGCTTCAGGTGTGGCAAAAGATGAATTGGAGAACAAACACTTGATTCTGTATCATTAGCTTTCTCAACCTGAAATTGGATACTCTTACAATAGTAATTGGATACATTGGAGGTCTTGATCTGACACAACAATTCACCTGATTTTTAGGGCTGGAAAAGTGGCTTCCCATTGTTTGCATACAGGAAGTTGGCTGATGCTAATTCGTGACACTTTATTTGGATTGAAAGTACACTGCACAAGAACAAAAGGCTGGGGTGGTGCTGCGTTGTTTATATTTCATATCTCTCATTCATGTAGAAAAGCTGGTTGTGTTCACAACGTCGAGAAAAGAAATCAGCTACTGTTAATACTTAACAAATTATTGCTCAGCACACAGAATAATGACTGTATTAACCAAGAGAATATGAATTAATACAGCAATTTTTCTTTTTATTGGTGAGTATTTATAACCCTCCATTTTTTCTCAGAATTTTAAGTTAACCCACTCTGTTATGCTCAATGCATTGCAAGTTATTTCTCATTACAAGCAGGAGAACCCTATCGCTGACTCAGAACTTCTTGGCTACAATCACCAAACTTCACGTCATCTTTTATATGAAAAAAAAATCAGTGTTTAGCACTGCTACCTCACAGCGCCAGGGACCCGGGTTTGATACTATCCTTGGGCGACTGTGTGGAGTTTGCACATTCTCCCAGTGTCCACATGAGTTTCCTCCCGCAGTCCAAAGGTGTGGAGGTTAGGTGGACTGGCCATGTTAAATTACCCATAGTGGGCAGGTTAGGTGGATTAACCATGGTAAATGCAGGATTACAGGAAAAGGGTAAGGGCATGGATCTGGATGGGATGCCCTTTGGAGGGTCAGAGTGAACTTGATGGGCCAAGTGGCCTGCTTCCACACTGTAGGGATTCTATGAAAACAATTAACCTTAAAGGTACCTTTCTGTTAGCTCTTAACTAATTATATTGCTTCCTCGATAGATCTGTAAAAAATACATTTGTTGCTTGTTCCCTTTCACAGAGAGATTTATGCTCCATTTATGGCCTGGAGATACATTAAGAACCGACTTTACAGGTTAGATTGTGTGGCAACCAGGTTTAACAACACCATGAAAATAAAATTCCTCTTGTCATGTCACCATGTAACATTCACCTTTCCAATTTTACAATTGGGTTCCTGACAGTAGGTAGAAACAGGGTTAGTTTCAAGCCGATAATCTTTCAACAGAAAGTTATCAGTTGAATCATAAATCAGTTTCTCTCTCTGCAGATGCAGCTAAGCCTGCAGAACATTTCTGTTTGTCTTACCAGAATTGACAATGTTTAGCATTTGTCAGGGCATAAGCTAATACTTCTCCAAGATGCTACTCTCTATTATCTGCGAATGGAAGGCTTTTGATAAAGTTGGTTGGTTAGGAAAAGTGGGACAGAGGGGTCTCGACACAAAACGTCAACTTTCCTGCTCCTCTGATGCTGCTTAGCCTGCTGTGTTCATCCAGCTCCACAACATTTTATCTCAGATTATGTGGGTTTGTTTAATTGGTTAGCAACAATGGGATTATGCACTGGCATGAATTAAGGATTGGTGGTAGAAAACAGAAACTAGGAATAAATAGGTCATTCTCAAGTTGACAATTTGTACTTATTGGATACTATAAGGATCAGACCTTAGAGGAATCCCTGCTGTTAAAAATACAAATCAGTGGGGGAACCAAATGTAATATTTCCAAGCTTGTGGATGACAGAATGTTAGCTCGGAATGTGTGTTGTGAGGAAGGTGAATGGACTAACTGTGGAAAAATATGAGATTGTCCACTTTGGAAGAAAGAACAGAAGTGCAGAGTATTTTTATGTAAGAGCTTATAGAGTCAGATGTACAAAGGGACCTAGGTGTTTTTGTTGATAAGTCACTGAAGGCAAACATGCAGGTGCAGTAGGCAGTTAGGAAGGCCAGTGATAGGTTAACCTTTACCTCAAAAGGGTTTGAGTACAGGAATAGTGAAGTCTTACATTCAGTTGCATAGTAGCCAAAATACTGTGGATGCTGAAAATCTAAAACAAACACAGAGAATGGCTGAAGGAACTCAGCAGGTCTGGCAGCGTCGGTGGAGATAGAAATAGAGTTAATGTTTTGCACCTGATATGACTCTTCATCGGAACTCAGGACACTTTGGAAGTGGTGAGGATGACACGGAGATGCAGGATATAGACAGGTTAAGTGAGTGGGCAAAAATTTGGCAGATGGTATATAATGCTGGGAAATTTCAGTTTATGCATTTTGGCAAGAAGAATAGAGGAGCTGAATACTGTCTAAATGGAGGCAGACTGCAGAAAGCTACAGAGCATAGGGACTTGGGTGTCCTCGCCCATGGATCACAAGAAGCTAGTATCCAATTTCAGCAGGTAATAGGAAAGGCAATGGAATATTGGCCTTTATTTCAAAGGAAATGGAGTATAACTGTATGGAGGTTTTGCTAAAACCATACAAGGCACTAATCAAACCACAGCTGGAATACTTTGAACAGTTTTGGGCCCCTTATCTAATTAAAGATATATGCTATTGGAGGTAGATCAGACAAGGTTCACTAGGCTCATATCAGTTATGAGGGACTGTCTAATGAGGAGAAGTTGAGTAGGTTGGGCCTGTATCCATTGGAATGTAGGCAAATGAGACCTTATTGAAACATACAAGATGCTTAGGGGACCAGACAGGGTCAATGTGGAATACTTGTTTTCCCTTGTGGAAGAGTCTAATTGGTCTGTGAAACAAAGGATAAAGTTTGATGAATGATCTCAGAAATGGTGGACTTAGCCAAATCTCTGACAGCCCTGAAATGAAAGAAAATCTTCATACCAAGGTTTACCTCAGATAGAAATTTTTCTAGACCTTTAAGTAGGTATCACAGCTTAGCTTTTTAGGGTCAACAAAGGCAGTCCAAAATAGTATGATATTGAAATTTTAACAAACAGGTTTCCAAATTCAACCAGAAGAGAAAAAGGGAGAGAGAGAGCTGCAGATTTTCTACTTTCTAACTTTGCCATTCCTTTTTCCTTCTCCTCTCTTTCAGAAGCTCAGGTTCAGGTTTTTAAGACATTTTTGTTATCTTTGCCACTGCCATTTTAAAGCTCAAGCTGCCTCTACTGCAAATGAATTTTTGCTAACTCAATTGCCAGTTCACGCCAACTCATTAGTTCTGTTTTTAGTTGATCAACTGATCCAAGACCTTATACTTTGTGAAGCCTGTTTAAAATAGGTGATGTTATAGATGTTAAGAATCATACTTGGAATAAAGATTTTGATTTAATTCCATGATTCTCTCCCCTTCTACTTAAAGTCTCTTAGGTTCTGGAAAAGTCCCAGAGGATTGGAAAACTGCCAATGATACACCTTTACTTCCTCCAAACCCAAATCCCAGGCTTCAATTATCTCTATCTTCTTCACTTTAGCAGGAAGTTTAACCTTTAACCCCTCAAACAACCCTATCAATCTAGGTAACAAGGTGTGGGGCTGGATGAACACAGCAGGCCAAGCAGCATCATAGGAAGCTGAAGAAAGCTTTCCTGCTCCTATGATGCTGCTTGGCCTGCTGTGTTCATCCAGCCCCACACCTTGTTATCTCTGATTCTCCAGCATCTGCAGTACCTTTTATCTCTGACACAATTTTAACCCCTATCAATCTAGCCTTAGTTAACCCCTATAAAGCAGCCAGGGATACCTTCTCCCCCAATAGAAAAGTATTCCCTGCTTCCAATAGCATTTTAGTTTTATAATATCTGCAATGGGTGTCTGGCATTCCATCCTGTGGCAACGAAGTATTATTCCACTCACCCATTATCCATGTCCAAGAACACACTCTGGACAAGTCCCCACAGTAATCTAGTTCCTCTACCACTGACACAAAGTAAAGGAATGTGTCCTATATATCAGACCCACTCTGACAATTTGCCAAGTCTCCTTCGAGAATTCCTTCCAAACCTTCAACACCAACCAACTAGAACAAGATAGACAGCCGATATATGGGAATGCCATCACCTGCAAGTTTCACTCCAAGCCACAAACCAAGCTGACTTGGAATTATATCACTTCATTATCCTATATTCTTCACTGCATCCTTCACTGATGCTGCATCAAAATCTGAGAACACACTTCCCAACAACACTGTGGGTGCATCTGCACTAGTTCAAGAAGGTAGCTCCTTCTCAACCATCACCTCCTCAATGTCAATTCTGAACAGGCAACAAATGCAAGCCAGGGATCTCCCACATGCATGAAAGCATATTAAGAAAAGTTGCTTCCCACTCAATTCACTAGAGAATGTTCCTTATAGTTACAGAACTGGGCCTTATAATAACTTCTTGGTATGACTATCAGGCATGTTCAGTGTGGCCATTGGAATTGTACTTCGTCCCCTTTATAATTTACATGATCAACTTAAAGTGGACCAAGAGTCAAGCTTTTGCTGAAACAGTTCAAGTTTAATTTATAGCAGTATTGCTAAAGATTTCTGACAAATAAAGAGATTAAGTTTGGAATTTTTATAAATACAAAATAAACACAGATAAAATACAAGATTATTTTTAAGGAGAACGTCCCTATAGGTCTCTGTGGTACACTTTTGGGGCCTGTTGCTTGAGTTGATTCTTGATTAATTGAAAAGATTAGTTTCTGAAGTCAGATCTAACAGCTGTGATAGATTTCATATTTTAATAGTTGGGCATCGCTTCCAGCAGTACAGCCAATTAATAGAGCAGGCTCTGAGGGAGAGAAAAGGTTTCTTTACCCTTGTCAGTTCTGTGGTTACAGCACTTGCAGATTGCCTGGACTCTTTCGGGAGAATTGATATTTATTTCTGAAGCAATCCTTTCCTTTTCACTGTCAACTCTCTTTGAAGTTGGTTGATGAACTTTTGTCCCACAATGTAAGTCAATTATGTTGGAATTCTATAAGGAGTTTCTTCCAGTCTCTTGCTTGTCTCTGATGTTTTGGACTTTCACACCCTCGAAACCCATTGTATTATTTTAAAGGGTAATCGAATTCTAATTGGTTTCATTTGTGACTGCTATGGAGACATAAAATGGTCTTTTTTTTTATTGAAGGGAGTGAGTCAACGGGAATAAGCTGTACAACTTTTGGCAGCTACCTTTTTTTGTGTGCTATGTTAGTTATTTAAAGTAAAATTAGCCATCTTCATAAAATATACAATATTATAATTGTTTCCAGGGAGCAGAGTCAGAGGGAGAACACCTGAAGTATGGTGAGTATAAATCTAACTTACCTCGGGGATTCGCGGCCTTGATTCC
>JAHRHZ010000249.1:16588488-16617757 GCA_024137785.1 Ginglymostoma cirratum
TGAGGGAGGAGCACACAGAGCGCGGTGAGTATAAATCTAACTTACCTTGGGGCAACTGAAAAAAGTGACATCACTGGAGGGCTGTGACCTGATTGGCTGGTCAGAAATCTGTCCTAGATTTGAAAAAATACTGCAAAACTGATTAATAAATAATCAGCTAACCAGTGATTAACTAATTAATAAATTAATTAACCAGGTAGAGATGGCTGGGCAGGTGATGTGCTATGGCTGTATGATGTGGGAGCTGGCTGATCCCATTGCGAGCTGCAGTGACCACATCTGCAGCGAATGTTAGTTGCTGGAGGAACTTCGGCTCAGAATTGATGAGCAGTGCTTCATATCAATCATCTGCCCATTGCTCACAACATGTCTCTCTTTTGATTTCTGCCAGTCTGAGTGGCATCTCCACGGTTTCAGCTGAATTATTTTTCCAACATTTTCTGGTTTTATTTCACATTTCCAACATCAATGGTATTCTGTTTTTATGAATGCACTCAGTCAGCCGCTCCCTAAAAGCAGTTAATTAATATTTGGAAGGAAAACCCAGTTGCACGTTTTGAAAGAAGAGTCAGAGTGTTTTCCCCAGGGCCCTGGCTAACATTTACTCTCGATGAAGGTGACTGAGAAGCAGATTATTGAAGCATTACCACATAGTGGGAGCTTGCTGTACCCAAAGTGGCTTCTGCGCTTCTTACATTGCAACAGTCTACACTTCAAAAAGCCCTTTGTCGGCTGCCAAGTGATTTGAAGTCATGAAAAGCCTTATGTAAAGGTAAGTATTTTTTGAGGATGAGTGCATCTTGGAGATTTGCCAATGATTCCCCGTCTGCTAGAGTCGTAAAATCATTTGCTGAAGTGGTGCATTTTCTTGATGTGTACTCCTGCATGTGCAGCATTTTTAGCCCTTCATATAAATTTTGTGTGAATCAAAATGCACTTATAAAAGAGCTGCAGGAGTCTCAAGGACGGACAGAACAATGGGCCAGAACGCCAGTGCCAGGTTTTTGCTGGGAAATTCCAAATTTAATGCACTTCTCCACATCCTTCCCAGTGGCCTGTGCCTTCCTCAGCTTTAACTGCTAACCACCATTGAATATAGTTAAAAAGATAGATCTTAACTCCAGCTTGTTTAGTACTGATTTAACTGCTACTTGCTTCTGTTGTGTATAATTGAACCTATGTCCCAGAGGATATTAGCACAGACCTCCAGCATCACTCATTGCCACTACACCACAAGTTCCTTGTCACTGTCACCTTCAGCAAAGGAAAGCTGTGCATCCTTACAAAACTTCATAATTTTAAAATCTTCTAATCAAACTCTTTAGCCTTCTCTTCCAGTAGAATTATTTCCTGCAGCTCAAGTCATAGAATGAATATAGAATAGTTACAGAATAGAAGGAGGCTATTTGACCTGTTGTATCTGTGCTAGCTCTTGGAAAAAAACACAATTCACCAAAGACCATTCCCATAGCTCTGCATGTTCTTCCTTTTCAAATAATGAGCCGATTCCCTTTTGAATGTCTTTATTGAACCTGCCTTCACCACACTCTTAAGCAGATTTTTTTAAATTCATTAATGGAATGAGCTAGGCAACATTTATCACCCATCCCTAATTGTCCAGAGGGCAGTTCAGAGTCAACCACACATTGCTGTGGGTCTGGAGTCACATGTAGGCCAGACCAGGTAAGGATGGCAGTTTCCTTCCCTAAAGGACATTAGTGAACCAGATGGGTTTTTCCAGATAATCATTTCATGGTCATCATTAGATTCTTAATTCCAGATATTTTTACTGAACTCAAACTCCAGCATCTGCCATGGCGAGATTCGAACCCAGGTCCCCAGAACATTATCTGGGTCTCTGGATTAACGGTCCAGCAATAATACCACTAGGCCTATTGTGTTTAGCTGTGTTTGGGGAATAACCCTGTCTTCGAAAGTAATGCTGCTGGAGTTCATTGAACTTTCTGGAAGAGACCTTTATTCACAGCTTGACCTACACACACATTGTCTTCACGATGGATTCAAGTTTCTTCCCCTTCCAGCGTACCCTAATTATACATGTGACTCAGGCATAGTCACATTCCTCTGGTATTAAACTCAGGTTTTAAATTTATTTCAGGGAATGTAGGCATCACCAGCAAGGCCAGCATTTGTTGCTCATCCTTAATTATCCTTGAACTGCTTGCCTGCCTGGACCATTTCAGAGGGCAGTTGGGAGTCAACCACATTGCTATGGGTCTGGAGTCATATGTAGGCCAGACTGGGTGAACATGGCTGATTGCCTTCTGTAATGGGCATCAGTGAGCTAGGTTGCTTTTTAAAACAATAGTTTACAATGGTACCATTAGGCCAAATTTCTCTCACCCCCCTCTTTCAATCCAAATTTTATTGAATTTCAACTTTACTGCCTGCTATGGTGGGTTTCAAACCCGTGTCTCCAATTATTAATTCAGGTCTCACTAATATGGGTAAGATGTTGTGAAACTTGAAAGGATTCAGAAAAGATTGACAAGGATGTTGCCACGGTTGGAGCTACAGGGAGAGGCTGAACAGGCTGGGGCTATTTTCCCTGGAGTGTCAGAGGCTGAGGGGTGACCTTATAGAAGTTTATTAAATCATGAGGGGCATGGATAGGGTGAATAGCCAGGGTCTTTTCGCCAGGCATGGGGGAGTCCAAAACTAGAGGTCATAGGTTTAAGGTGAGAGCGAAAAGATTTAAAAGGGACCTAAGGGGTTACTTTTTCATGCAGAGGGTGGTACGTGCATGGAATGAGCTGCCAGAGGAGGTGGTGCAGACTGGTACAATTACAACATTTAAAAGGCATCTGGATGGGTATGTGAATAGGAAGGGCTTAGAGGGATAGGGGCCAAATGCTGGCAAATGGGACTGGATTAACTTAGGATATCTGGTTGGCATGGATGAGTTGGACTGAAGGGTCTGTTTGCATGTTGTACAGGTCTCTGACTCTATGACACTAAGTACTGGATTACCAGTCCCATAACATTACTTCTATCCCACTATTTCCTATTGCTTAACACCTTCCAGATCCCAACAGCTTCATGAAATGGTTTTCCCTCATGTCCACATTGCTGGGCACTCTGTCAAGACAGCTCTTAATTTTCAATGCCTCAGTCTCATCTCCTGTCAACTTCCTATCTTCCAATGGAAACAGTCCTAAATTCTCCAATCTATCTATGTCACTGAAGTTCATCAACTCTAAAACTATTGCCATGAATCTCTTCTGCACCCTCTGAAATGCCTTCACATCCTTCTGAAAATGTGGTCCCCAGAACTGGATGCAATATTTCAGTGAAGGCTGAACCAGTGTTTTATACGATGTTTTATAACTCTTTTGCTTTTGTACTCGATGCCCCATTGATAAAGCCCAGGATACTCTTTGATTTATTATCCATCCTCTTAAGCTGTCTTGCCACTTTCAATGATTTTGCTTGTTTGCTCTATTCCCTGCACACCTTTACAATTGTATCCTTTTGAACTCTTCATTTCAAGGTTAATCACTTCACATTCCTAAGCACTAAATTTGCCTGTCCCTTGTCTACCCATTTCAGTATGTTCCTTTGAAGATCTTCAATATCCTCCACAGTTTACAATGTTTCCAAATTTCTCTTTTCCTCCAATTTTGAAATTGTCCTGTGTATCGAGGTCTAGGGCATTAATATACACCAAATCCTGGGGAACTTTGCTACAAACTTCCTCCAGTCCAAACAAAAAGTTAATTACAAATCTCTAATTTCTTCTCACTCAGCCGATTTGTTTTATTCATGTTACTGCTGTCCCATTACTACTTGAGTTCTAATTTTTACCACAAGTCTGTTGCATGCTATTTTATCAACTTTCTTTTGGCGTTTCATTTGGTATGAGCGGCCTGGATAGATAGATATGGAGAAGCTGTTTGCATTCAGAAAGGACATAGATTTAAAGTGGTTTGCAAACAAAGTAAGTGCGATGCAAGTAAAAATCTTTTTCTCCCAGTGAGTAGCTAGGGTAGGCATTTCCACTGCCTGGAAATGTGATGGAGGCATGTTCAATTGAGACATTCAAGAGGGAATTGCATGGTAATTTGGGTAGAAATGGTGTGCATGGAAATGGGGAAAAGGCTGGAGATTGGCCCTCGGTAACAGAACCGATGCATACACAATGGACCAAATGGACCCATTCTGCATCTTAACAGTCGTGTGATTCTTTTATCATCCCAGAAGCTCTGGATTTGTTTGCATTACTTTTTTTATCTACAGGAACATGCATTGACTATGCTCAAGCTATTTCTTCTTTAAAGATACCCCATTATTCATTCAAGGTCTTGTTTGCCAAACTTTGAGTCCATAAGACCATAAGACATAGGAGTGGAAGTAAGGCCATTCGGCCCATTGAGTCCACTCTGCCATTTAATCATGGCTGATGGGCATTTCAACTCCACTTACCCGCACTCTCCCCGTAGCCCTTGATTCCTTGCGAGATCAAGAATTTATCAATCTCTGCCTTGAAGACATTTAACGTCCCGGCCTCCACTGCGCTCCGTAGCAATGAATTCCACAGGCCCACCACTCTCTGGCTGAAGAAATGTCTCCTCATTTCCGTTCTAACTTGACCCTCTCTAATTTTAAGGCTGTGCCCACGGGTCCTAGTCTCCCCACCTAACGGAAACAACTTCCCAGCGTCCACCCTTTCTAAGTCATGTATTATCTTGTAAGTTTCTCCCCTCAACCTTCTAACCTCTAATGAATACAATCCCAGGATCCTCAGCCGTTCATCGTATGTTAGGCCTATCATTCCAGGGATCATCCGTGTGAATCTCCGCTGGACACGCTCCAGTGCCAGTATGTCCTTCCTGAGGTGTGGGGCCCAAAATTGGACACAGTATTCTAAATGGGGCCTAACTAGAGCTTTATAAAGTCTCAGAAGCACATCGCTGCTTTTATATTCCAACCCTCTTGTGATAAATGACAACATTCCATTCGCTTTCTTAATCACAGACTCAACCTGCAAGTTAACCTTTAGAGAATCCTGTACTAGCACTCCCAGATCCCTTTGTACTTCGGCTTTATGAATTTTCTCACCGTTCAGAAAATAGTCCATGCCTGTATTCTTTTTTCCAAGGTGCAAGACCTCGCATTTGCTCACATTGAATTTCATCAGCCATTTCCTGGACCACTCTCCTAAACTGTCTAAATCATTCTGCAGCCTCCCCACCTCCTCCGTACTACCTGCCTGTCCACCCAACTTCGTGTCATCGGCAAACTTCGCCAGAATGCCCCCAGTCCCTTCATCCAGATCATTAATATATAAAGTGAACAGGTGCGGCCCCAACACTGAACCCTGTGGGACACCACTTGTCACCGGTTGCCATTCCAAAAAAGAGCCTTTTATCCGGTTAACGTATAAACTTAGAAACATACAAGAAAGGAGCAGGAACCCCTCAAGTCTGCTCTGCCATTCAATATGATTAATGCCCCAATTCCCCACCCCTATATTTCTTGATCCCTTTAGCCACAAGAGCTATAGCTATCTCCTTCTTGAAAACACAATGTTTTGCCTCAGCCACTTTTTGTGGTAGGTATTCCACAGGCTCATAGCTCTCTGGATGAAGACATTTCTCTTCATCCCAGTCTTAAAAGATTTACACCTTATTCTTAAACAATGACATCTGTTCTGGACTCCCTCACCATCGGGAACATCCTTTCTGCATTTAACCTGTCTGTTCCCGTCAGAATTGCATAGATTTCTATGAGATCCACACCACTCTCCCATTCTTCTAAAATCCAGTGAATAGAATCCCAACTGACTCAATTTGTCCTCATACGTCAGTCCTGCCATCCCAGGAATCAATTTGTTAAACCTTTGCTGTACTCCCTCTATAGCAAGAACATCCTTTCTCCAACATGGAGACCAAAACTGCACACAATATTCCAGGTGTGGCCTCACCAATGCCCTGTACAATTGCAAGACACCCTTGCTCCTGTACTCAAATTCTCTCATTATAAAGGCTAACATACAACTTACTTTCAGTGACTGATGCACAATGAGAATCAGATATCATTGAACATTCCCATCTTTACTTAATAGCTATTGAAATAATAATTAATCTGTGCCAGGATTGCTCTTAGCCCATTGAAGTTAGTTTCCTTCCAGTTAAATGTTCCTGCTCTGGATTGTTCCTTGTCCTTTTCCACAGCCAGGCCAAGGCTTACCATGGTCACTGTTCCCTACATGCTCCCCTACTTTCCCCAAGATCCTGACCTTGGCCCTTCTTATCTTCATGAGAAGGAATCATGTCTGTTTACTTTATTCCAGTTTTTTTGCGCAAGTCTCAGCCAAAGTGGATAAAGCAGAACACGTGGATGTTGGATTGCCAAAAGGTTTTCCACAAGGTACTTCATAAAAGGTTAAGTGCCAAGATAAGAGCCCACGGTGTTGGACATATTATATTGACTGAATAGAAAATTAGCTCATATAAGTAGGAAACAGTGAGTGGTGATAAGGGGTTGTTATTCAGGTTGTTATGCCCAGTGGGTTTCACAGGGATCCGTGCTGGGACCTCAACTTTCCCCACTTAATCATCAATATCTCTCTGAAAGTTATTTGTGTCCCTCTTGCACCTTCCCTTTCCACCTATTTTAGGTTTTCCACCTATATAAGAATAACATGGAGGAGGGAAGCGAATGTACCGTAGCCAAATTTGCAGATGACACTAAAATAGGTGAAAGAGAAGTTGCAAGAAGGATACAAATAATTTCCAGAGAGATATTGATGGTTAAGTGGGGAAAAGATGACAAATGGAGTATAATGTGGGAAAATATGAAGTTGTTCATTTTGGAAGGGAGAACAAAAGGACAGCGTGTTCACTAAATGGAGAAAACCTGCAGAAAGCTGCAATACAAAAGGACTTAAAGGTAATATGTGCACGAAACACAGAAAGCTAGCACACAGGTGCAGCAGGAAATCAGGAAGGCCAATGGACTGTTGGCTCTTATTTCAGGGAGGTTGGAGTATAAAAGTAGGGAAGTCTTACTGCAAATCTACAAGATGCTGGTGAGAACATGTATAGAGTACTGTGATCAGTTTTTATCAGCTTATTAAAGAAAAGACATCATTTCATTGGAGGCAGTTTAGAGAAGGTTCACCAGGATGATCCCGGGTATGGAGGAATTGTCTTATCAGCAAAGGCTAAACATTTTGAAATCTACTCACTGGAGTTTAGAAGAACGAGAAGTGATTTCACTGAAACACATGGGATTCTTAAGGGGCTTGACAGGCTTACTACTGAGAGGATGTATTCCAGAACAGAGGGCAAAGTCTCACAATAAAGGGGATGCCAATTTCAGACTGAGACGAGGAGGAATTTCTTCTATCAGTGGGTTGTGAGCCTTTGGAACTCCTTCCCACAGAGAGCAGTGGGAGCAGAGTCCTTTAGTACATTTCAGGTTGAGATAGATAGACTCTTGATCAGTCGGGGAATCAAGGGTTACAGGGAAAGAGCAAGAAAGTGGATGTGAGGAATGTCGGATTAGCCATGATCCTGTTGAATGGCAGAGCAGGCTCAACAGGCCAAATAATCTACTCCAGTTCCTATTTGCTTTGGTGTTTTGGTCTTATTCTTAAGAGCCAGGTCTAGCAGATCCTCTTTTCCTATTGAATCGGAAATGTACTAGTCTAGAAAATTCTTCTAAACACAGTCTACCTCACGTCCCTCTTTGCCCTTACTCTGCTCCCTTCCCGGTCTATATCAGATTATAAAAGTCCCCTATTATAACAACTGTGCATACAATCCTTGACCTTGGCACCAGGGATGGAACACATCATCCTGAACTCACAGCTGCAGCTGTAAGAATGCCCCTCTGTTCCCCTGAATGGTCGTGGTCCCATAGACCTTGATCTGGCTGAATTCCCCATAACTATCTATTTTCATCGCCCTGATAATTCCACACAGTGCATTCTCTGGGTTTCAGTTAATTTTCTATAGTAGACCTCCAATAGTAGTCTTACCTTGGTTTATATAAATTTATAATGATCTTTACTCTTGAGCTCAGCACCTTATTTATAAAACTCAATATCCACTGAATGAAACTAAACTCCTGTGATAATTCAATCCTCACATCACATGGCAATTCTGTAGGGATAGTGGGAAGGTTTGAAAGTAGATATTTTATCTTATAATTGGGTTTCAGGCAATGTATGAGTAGTGGATCGGCAACACAATCCCTGTCTTCAGCCCCTCGCTCAAGCCTTTACCCCTATGTTTCCACATAGAGTCACAACTAGCTTAGACAACACACCATATGGAATATTATGTGCATAATACTCCCTATAAAATGTCCCATAAAACCATTATCTCAGTTTTCTCTGTTGCAGTGCCTCAGGCAGCACACTGATCTGAACAGTACAGATTATAGCAAGCTATTTTTCTGCTGAAAGAAAATGGATGGAAGAATATTTTATCAAATAATTCCCAAAGCCTGGAGATTACGTTTCAATTTGAAGAAAGAAAAAGTTGATACTTAATGAACAACCAGATTCTGAGTTGGATTTCCAGAGTTTTATCCTATTTTTGGAGGTAACATTGAAGGTTTTTGTCACCCTGAAATATGTTTCCAGTATTTGGCATTTAACACGAGTGACATCTAATGGAATACAATGGACCATGCATCAATATTGTCCCTAATACCTTTGTACAACGTAAACCAAAAGCTTCCTTTTTTTGTGAAACAGGGTATATTTCATACATCCTTTAGAGGTTCTTTACATATTGCAGCAGAGAAGGAAGACACAAAGCCTATTGACTCCAAGTCAGCTCTTTGAAAGATTTATTTAATTAGTCCTATTAACTTGCAATTTCCCATTACCCTATAAATATTTCCCCCCTGAGTATTTACCAATTGTTAATCCAATGGGCCACAACAGGAACTCTGTTTATTACTCATGGACAAGCACTTGGCAGCTTCTCAACTGCTTAGTTCACAAAAGTTTCCTTTATGTTTATGCTTTTGCCATGTTTTATGTACTCTTTATGGTTTAATGTAGTTCTCAAATACTAACATTAAAAATAATGTTAAAGTTTGCTCCGTAAAGTTATTATTGTAGTAGCTATATTATTCAGAGACATCCCCTGATGACAGAACACTCTCTCTGAAGAAACTGTCGGGTGGTTAATGTGTGTCTGATGGTCCAAACAATAAAATAACAGCAACCCCATCAAGGCTGAATCGTGGCTGAATGTCAAACGAAGGTGAGAGCCATCACAAGTGCAAATACATTAAAAAAAACAATGTTTTCTCTGCTGTGCTGTTGTTCCCTAATACAATTACACTAGCTCATCCCAACGGGAGAAGTCCATTGAGGTAAAGGGAACATTGGATAAAAATAGAGTACTCACCCAGCTGTACAGAAATTGTCTTTGAACATGCTTGCAACAACAACAAACGCTGAATCTCTAAAGAGATAAAAGGTACTGCAGATGCTGGAGGATCCGAGATAACAAGGTGTGGGACTGGATGAACACTGCAGGCCAAGCAGCATTCTGATGAAGGGTCTAGGCCCGAAACGTCAAGTTTTCCTGCTCCTACGATGCTGCTTGACCTGCTGTGTTCATCCAGCCCCGTAACCTTGTTATCTCGCTAAATCTCTAAAGCCTCCTTTAATCTACTCAATTTTCTCCCAGACGCAGTTTTCACTTTCCTGCAGCTTCTAACCAACTCCAGTCAGCAATTGGTGCCTGACACATGGGTCAGGGAAACTCTAGTAAAGGTTTCCATAGGAACAGTGAGGCCAATCAATTATTACTTAGTAAAATGATGCTTTTTAATTGCATGGATGAAGAAAGGAAATCATGTTTAAACAAGTCATAAAGTTATATAGACATGTTAAATGGACAACTATATAATTAACTACACAGATAATTTGTTGTGGGTTTTTTGGGGATAGATTATCCAATCATGTTGGCCACTTTTTAGACTTTTGAATGTTTAGCCTTCCTAATTTTGTTACTTAATAAGTCGTTGAAAGTCTAAGATGACAGCAACATGTGTACATCTCCTTAACCAATCAGATTGTAGAGCTGTGAAGCAACGACCCATGGTCAGAGCAAGGATTAGTGTGGGTGAATTTAATGTGAAATCAGACGGAGAAAGGGTAATGAGACACCGAAAGAAAGATTCATCAGGGAACAAACAGAACAGAAAGAAAAATATTTAAAATACATTTTAGAAATGTAAAACCACAATCAAAAGCTGAAGGAATGCGATTCCATGCTTCTAATAGTTAATTTTCAGTGCCAGAGAGGCTGACTGGCAAGTGACCACTTATTATGTTCTTAAATGGCTACTTAGAGTGAATGGACAAGCCAACTTTCAGTAGCAAGTTTAGATAAGATCTAATGTGGAAAATAGCAATTTCATATCATTCAATGGATTTAAGTGGGGACTCAACCAGTGAAATGCCTTAATGTGCAAAGTTATTGGTGAATGTGCAACTCAAGCAGTGAACTTTGCATATTCCCAGTTAACCACGCATGTGTCCTTACCTGAAGTTGTTGTACCCTTTGGACTTAAGTAAGATTGAGCATCTTTGGCAGTAACCGATAGCCAATGACGTTGTCCTTTTGGAAGCAAAAACAGAAATTGCTGGAGAAATTCAGCAGGTCTGGCAGCATCTGTGGAGAGAAAACAGAGTTAATGTTTTGAGTCCAGCGAGTTCTGAAACAGCGTCACTGGACTCGACTTGGTGATTCTGCTTTCTCAACACAGACGCTATCAGACCTGCTGAGTGGCTCCAGCAATTTCTGCTTTTACTTCAGATTTCCATCATCCACAACTTTTTGTTTAATTTTAACATTTTCCTATTTTCTATTCTGTGAGAGTAAACAGCATTACTATGTCTGGTGTATATTGTACATTCAGAAGCAGAAGTTTTTGCACCAGATATACATTGACTCTTTTGCCTCTAAAGGGAATAGAGACCCGGGGTGTACGTACACAAATTTTTGACAATAGTCAGCCAAATTGAGAAGACTATGAAAAAAGGTATGCAGACTGATTGGCTGGGAAAATAGAGGCATAGAAGTTAAATGCAAGGAAATGATTTATTAATTGCAATTACATTCCATCAGCTGCTATGGTGGGTTTAGAATGGATGTCTCATTAGCACTGCACCACTGCAGCACTGCCTCCCCTCCCAGTCAATGGCATGTTTGATTATCCCCAATGTAATTGTACCCCTAGCCCTGTTCAGGATCCAATTTCACCCCTTCTTTAGTGAAGTGCTTAGGACACACTATGTAAGTGTGCAACAGTATGAAAATGCTAATCGAGGCAATATATACAATGCACCCTGCCTCTTGCTGTTTATTTCTAGCATTTTGTGGAACAACACAGCAGCAACTTTATAGACACCTCCAGGAGGGATGTTGGTGCCACTGAATTCACAGGGGCAGGTCAAATATTCCAACATGTATATGTTAGACTAGAGGTGGAACAGAAAATTGTCTTCTCAACCATTAACTTCTTTTAAACAGATGGATGATGAGTTACTTAATAGCCACTGAGAATTAGTGAGCCAAATCCTAATCTCAGCAATTTAGAATAATCTGCTCTACTGAAGACTGCTCTCTGAAGTGTGCAATAAAGTCTCAGCATTTTAGCTACACAAATTATAGGTGTGGGCTTTCTTCCTAAAGTTTCACTGCAGTTACTGAAGAGGGAAAACAAGATACATGTAAAAGAGTCATCCTCAGCAATACTGGGGGTATACTATGGTCCACTAAATTTGAACTTGGATCAATAACAACACTGGTTCTTTATTGGAGCTCAGTTACTCTTTAACCCTCCATCACCGATGCTCAGTAGCAGCAGTGTGTACTATATACAACATGCACTGCAGAAATTCACCGAAGATCCTCAGACAGCACCTTCCAAACCCACGACCACTTCCATCCAGAAGGACAAGGGCAGCAGGATAGACATTTAAAGTAGAGATTGATAGATTTCTGATTACTCATGACATGCAGGGTTATGGGAATGAGGTGAATAAAATATATTTAAGTGTTCTATCAGCCATGATCATAGACTCATAGAGTTGTACAGCATGGAAACAGACCCTTCGGCCCACCTCATCCATACTGACCAGACATCCCAATCTGGGAACACCACCACCTCCAAGTTCCCCTCCAAGTCTGACTTGGAAATATATCGCCGTTCCTTCATTGTCGCTGGGTCAAAATCCCGGAATTGCCTCCCTAAAAGCATTGTGGGTCAACCCACAGCAGGAGGACAGCAGCAGTTCAAGAAGGCAGCTGACCACCACCTTCTCAAGGGCAACTAGGGATGGGTAAGAACTGCTGGCCAGCTAGCGACGCCCACATCTCACAATGAATAGAAAAAAAACCCTTTATGCTGAATGTTTACAATGGGGCGTATGTTTCCAGGATGCAGGATTGTCTTATGAAGGGAGATTGAGCAAACTGGTCCTGTATCCTCTCAAGGAATGAGAGGTGATCTTACTGAAACTTACAGAATACTTACAGGGATAGACAGAGTGTGTGCAGGTAAGACATTTCCCCTGGTGGAGAGTATAAAAACCAAACGACACAATTTAAAAGTAAGAAGGCTGCCACCTATGTCAAAGTTAACAAAATCATTTTATTTCAAGGTTATGAACATTTGAGATTCTCTATTACATGAGGCTTTGGAGGCTTAGTCTTTGAATCCATTTAAAGTAGAGATTGATAGATTTCTGATTACTCATGACATGCAGGGTTATGGGAATGAGGTGAATAAAATATATTTAAGTGTTCTATCAGCCATGATCATAGACTCATAGAGTTGTACAGCATGGAAACAGACCCTTCGGCCCACCTCATCCATACTGACCAGACATCCCAATCTGACATGGTCCCATTTTCCAGCATTTGGCCCACATCCCTCTAAATCCTTCCTATTCATGTACCCATCCAGGTGCCTTTTAAATGTTTTGGACTTCCTTACCCTGGGAAAAAGACCATGGCTTAAAGTTTTGACAAAGATCTGTAGCTCAGGTTGTGGGTGAGGTTGTTGACTTTCTCGCCGAGCTGGCTTGTTCTCTGTTCAGATCTTTTGTCACCATGCTAGATGACATCATCAGTGGAGCCTCCGATGAAGTGGTGTTATTCTACTCCGCTTGGAATTTATACTGTCCAGTCTGTTATGGTCAGTACTGCCATTTCCCGTTTTAGCACATAGAACACAGAACAGTACAGGCTCTTTGGCCCACGATGTTGTGCCGAACTTTTACCCTAAACCCAAGGTCTATCTAACATCCACCGCTACCTCATACTATCATCCATATGCCTATCTAATAGCCGCTTAAATGCCCCTAATGAGGCTGACTCCTCTACCCTCTCCGGCAATGCATTCCACGCCCCTACCACTCTCTGAGTAAAGAACCTACCTCTGGCATCTCCCCGATATCCACCTCTTTTCACTTTAAAACTATGTCCCCTCGTAAAAGCTACCTCCACCCTAGGAAAAAGTCTCTGGCTGTCCACTCTACCTATACCTCTGATCATTTTGTACACCTCTATCAAGTCACCTCTCATTCTTCGTCGTTCTAAAGAGAACAGCCCTAGCTCTCTCAACCTTTCCTCGTAAGACCTTCCCTCCATTCCAGGCAACATCCTGGTAAATCTCCTCTGCACCTTTTCTAACGCTTCCACATCTCTCCTGTAATGAGGTGACCAGAACTGGACACAATACTCCAGATGTGGCCGAACCAGGCTTTTATAGAGCTGGAGCATAACTTCACGGCTCTTGAACTCAATCCCTCTATTAATGAAAGCTAACACACCATACACCTTCTTAACAATTCTATCCACCTGAGTGGCAGCTCTCAGAGAACTGTGAACATGAATCCCAAGATCCCACTGCTCCTCCACACCGCCAAGAATCTTTCTGTTAACCTTGTATTCTGCTTTCAAGTTTGTCCTTCCAAAATGAATCACCTCACACTTTTCAGGGTTAAACCCCATCTGCCACTTCTCAGCCCAGCTCTGCATCCTATCAAAGTCCCTTTGTAGCCTAGAACAGGCCTCCGCACTGTCCACAACATGACCCACCTTCGTATCGTCCGCGAACTTGCTAATCCACCCTTCCACTCCTTCATCCAAATCATTTACAAAAATCACAAATAGAAGAGGACCAGAACAGATCGTTGTGGTACACCACTCGTAACTGAGCACCATGTTGAATATTTTCTGTCCACTACCACCCTTTGTCTTCTAAGGGTCAGCCAATTCTGAAACCAATCTGCCATATTTCCCCCTGTCCCATGCCTCCTTACCTTCTGCATGTGCCTACCATGGGGAACCTTATCAAATGCCTTACTTAAATCCATGTATACCACATCCACTGCACCACCTTCATCCACGTGTTTGGTCACCTCTTCAAAGAATTCAATAAGGTTTGTAAGGCATGATCTACCCCTCACAAATCCATGCTGACTATCACGAATCAAACTGTGCCTTTCCGAGTGATCATAAAACCTGTCTCTCAGAGCCCTTTCTAATAATTTGCCCACCACTGATGTAAGACTAACTGGCCTGTAATTTCCGGGGTTATCCCTGTTCCCTTTTTTGAACAAGGGAATGACTTTTGCCTCTTTCCAATCTTCCAGCACTATACCCGTGGACAGTGAGGATGAAGAGATCACTGCCAAAGGCCCCGCGATCTTGTCCCTCGCTTCCCATAGAATCCATGGATAATTCCCATCAGGCCTGGGGGACTTATCTATCTTCAACTTCCTCAGAATTCCTCGCACATCTTCTTCACTACCATCAACCTCTTCTAGCCTACCAGCCTGTTTCACAATGTCCTCCTCGACAACTAGGTCCCTCTCAGTTGCGAATACTGAAGAAAAGTATTCATTAAGGACCTCTCTTATCTCTTTAGGCTCTGTGCACAAATTCCCCTTACAATCCTTGATCGGCCCTACCCTTTCTCTGGTTATTCTCTTGTTCTGCACATATGTGTAAAAAGCCTTGGAGTTTTCCTTGATCCCATCCCAAGGTTTTCTCATGCCCCCTTAGAGCTCTCCTGAGCCCTTTCTTCAGCTCTTTCCTGGATAACTTGTATCCCTCTAGAGCCTTTTCTGTTCCTTGTTTCATAAACCTTATATAAGCACCCTTCTTCCTCTTAACCAGTCGTTCGACATCTCTCGAGAACCATGGCTCCCTCACTCGACCACATCTTCTCTGCCTACTAGGGACAAACATATCGAGCACATGCAGTATGCATTCCTTAAACAATCTCCACATTTCAATCGTGGTCTTCCCTGACGGCATCTGTTCCCAATTTATGTTACCCAATTCTTGCCTAACAGAATTGTAATTACTCTTCCTCCAATTATAAACTTTACCCGGCCTTATGTACCTATCCTTATCCATGACCATCGTGAAAGAAACAGAGTTATGATCGCTACCACCAAAATGCCCTCCTACCAACAGGTCTAACACTTGGCCTGGTTCGTTGCCAAGCACCAAATCCAAAACGGCCTCTCCTTGTGTTGGTCTACTGTGTCAGGAATCCTTCCTGAAAACACTGGATAAACTCTGCTCCATCTAAACTATTGCAACTAAAATGTTTCCAATCAATATTTGGAAAGTTGAAGTCACCCATGACTACAACCCTGTGACTTCTGCACCTTTCCAGTATCTGCCTCCCAATCCACTCCTCTATTTCTCTGCAACTATTAGGGGGTCTGTAAAAAAACCCCCATAAAAGTGACTGCTCCTTTCTTGTTCCTGACCTCAACCCAAACTGACTCTGTAGACATATCATTCTCAAACTGCCTTTCAGTGGCTGCTGTACTTGTCCTGACCAGCAATGCCACTCCCCCACCTCTTTTTCCACCCTCCCTATTTCTTTTAAAGCATCTAAATCCCGGAACATCCAACAACCATTCCTCTCCCAGAGTTACCCAAGTTTCTGTAATGGCCACAACATCTTAGTTCCAAGTACTGACCCATCCTCTAAGTTCATCCGCCTTATTTCTGATACTTCTAGCATTGAAGTATACACACCTCAAACCATCTCTGTGTCTAAAATTACGCTCCATCGACCGCATTTCTTTATAAACCACCTCACTCCCTGTTGCGTCTGTCGGAAGGCCGAATACCTCATCCTCTGAATTATAAATCCGGTTCCCCACCCCCTGCCATACTAGTTTAAACCATCCTGTACAGCTCTAGCAAACTTCCCTCCCAGGATATTTGTGCCCTTCTGGTTCGGGTGCAACCCGTCCTTACTGTACAGGTCCCACCTTCCCCAGAATGTGCTCCAATTATCCACATAATGGAAGCCCTCCCACCTACACCAGCCCTGTAGCCACGTGTTTAGCTGCACTCTCTCCCTATTTCTTATCGCGTTATCACGTGGCACTGGTAGTAATCCAGAGATAACTACCCTGTTTGTCCTGGACTTCAGCTTCCAACCTAACTCCCTGTACTCGTTTTTCACTTTCTCTGTCCTTTTCCTACCCATGTCATTGTTACCGATGTGTACCATGACTGCTGGTTGCTCACCCTCCCCCTTCAGGATCTTGAAGACACAATCCGAGACATCATGGACCCTGGCACCCAGGAGGCAACATACCATCCGTTCAGCTCGTTCGCATCCACAGAACCGCCTGTCTGTGCCTCTTTCTATCGAATCCCCCACTACAATTGCTCTCCTATTCTCCCCCCTTCCCTTCTGTGCTACAGGGCCAGGCTCAGTGCCAGAGACCTGTCCGCTATGGCCTTCCCTGGTAGGTCATCCCCCTCAACAGTATCCAAAACGGTATACTTATTATTGAGGGGAACGGCCACAGGGGATCCCTGCACTGTCTGCCTATCCCCTTTCCCCTTCCTGACAGTCACCCAGCTACCTTATTCCTGTACCTTGGGTGTGACCACCTCCCTGTAACTCGTCTCTATCACCCCCTCAGCCTCCCGAATGAACCAGTGTTCATCCAGCTCCAGCTCCAGTTCCCTAACACGGTTTTTGAGGAGCTGGAGTTGGGTGCACTTCTCGCAGGTGAAGTCAGAGGGGACACCAGCAGTGACCCTTACCTCCCACATCCTGCAAGAGGAGCATGCAACTGTCCTAGCTTCCATTCCCTCTACTCCAGATTTCCAGAAGAAGAATAAAAAAAAGGCCTTACCTTACCGAACCTCCACACAGTGTTTTTTGGTTAGAGGAGGAGGACAGGTGGGAGACACTACAGGTGTAGTGTTTCGGGTTTAGCTGATGCCCGAATTTATCTGTTTCTTCCTGGCTCGCATTCCCTCCACACACCCGCCGCTGAAAACAAGAGGGCCGCTTGCTGCACGAGGTAAGTTTTTATACAGGGAGTTTTGATCTGTATAGGTTTATATAAGGTGTCCAATTCTACATGTTTGTTGATTGAAGTATGGGTGGACAACCATGCCTCTAGGAATCCCCGTCCATGTCTATGTTTGGCTTGGTCTACTATGGTTATCTTCTGCCAGTTAAACTGATGGCCTTCATTTCTGAGTGTACCAATACGACAAACTCTCCTTAATATCAGTATGCTCAGACAGCGAAGGTTAACTGGGACAAGGTAACCGTAGTAACCCAAGCCAAACATAGACTTGCCTGGGAATTCCTAGAGACATGGTTCTCCACCCGTAGTGCAATCAACAAACATATAGAATCGGACCCCAAATACAAACCCATACAGATCAAAACTGGAAATGACAGTACTCACCGTAACGGACCGGACAGGATAAATTCCAAGCGGAGTAGAATAACATCACTTCGTTGGAGGCTCCACTGATGATGTCACCGAGCATGGTGACGAAAGGTCTGAACGAGAACAAGCCAGCTCGGCGAGCAGGTCAACAACCTCAAAGGCCTAGGCTATTCACCTTACCCATGCCCCTCATGATTTTATAAACCACTATAAGATCATCCCTCAGCCACTGACGCTCCGTGAAAATAGCCCCAGCCTATCAGCTCTCCCTATAGCTCAAACCCTCCAACCCCGGCAACATCTTTGTGAATCTTTTCTGAGCTTTTTCAAGTTTAACAACATCTTTCCTACAGCAGGGAGACCAGAGTTGAACGCAATATTCCAAAAGTGGCCTAACCAATGTCAGGTTGAATGTTGAGGCAGGCTCAATGAACTGAATGGTCTGCTCCTGTTCCCACATTTTTATGGGGATGAGGGAGAAGGGCTGCAATGAGATGGGAGCCTTTAACCTGAATTAACTGTATGGAGTAATTAATTTTAATGATTAATTCTATGAGTAAGGGTGAAGTACAATTTATTTATGACCAATCAGTCTGGCAAAGAAATTAATTGACATTTCCTATCTAAATTTGAAGGTTCGTTGATGATGAATATGAATTGATGAGAATAGTCCCTATCTGTACAATGTTGCATAATTCTGAAAGCTGATCAATGAAATAAAGGTCAGACCATGTCTCTGACAAATACTAGCTTTGAGCATTCATGTACACAACAAATATAGATTCTCAAACATGAGCGTTATCTTGCTGTGAGTGAACATCAAGGCATTGGGGACCACTCTCATGTGACCAGTTTAGTTTATGAACATGTCTTAATCAGCCAGACTCAATCTGGGATTATTCTGCTTTGGGTCTTCAAGTGTTAACACTCATATTTCAGAGTTTATTAATGTCAACATTCTTCCATGTGACACTCTAGTTGCTCCCAATAGGAGGGAATTTGGACAATTCTAAGTTATCTTTGAGCATTTCTAGGAAATGACTCATCAGGCAAATATTTTACTGGTATATGCAACACCTGGAGCTGTGAAACTAGATTCAAAGAATATCCCTCTGGCACTGCCACATTCCAGCAAGCCTGGAATGAGAAACTTAAATAGACAAGTTTGGGTCCTGACCCGAAACGTCAGCTTTCCTGCTCCTCTGACGCTGCCTGGCCTGTTGTGTTCCTCCAGCTCCACACTGTGTTATTTCTGACTCCAGCATCGGCAGTTCCTACTATTTCTAAGTTTCTGAGAAAACCTATATCTGTGGTACCTTTTGCTTTTCATATATATAAATATCAATGGCTTAGATTTAAAGGCATGATTAAAAGGTTATAGATGATGCAGAGAGTGGCCATGTTATAGATGGTAATGTTATTATTTTGTGACTTCTTTAATGTCTTATAGTAATGGTTATTGGAAGGCAAAAAATCTCAAAGTGTTGATACTTAGGATGTAATCTTGAAGATACAGAGTCAGCATGGGGGTACGGCAAGCAATAGAAAGGTAAATGGTACATGGACTTTTTATTGTAAGGGATAAGGGTCCAAGAATAAAAAAACTCTTGCTTCAATTATACATGGTCGTTTTGAGACTACACCTGGAATACTCTGTGCAGTTTGGTTCCCCATATTTAAGGCAGGACATATTTCCATTGGACACAGACAGCAAAGCTCCATTAGATTGGTCCCTGGGATGAGAGAGTAGGCCAATGATGAGAGGCTGACTAAATCCAGACTACACTCTCTAGATTTTAGAAAAATGTGACTGCCACTGAAATATATAAGATTCAAAGGGGATTGGCAGGGGAGACACAGAGGTTGTTTTCCCTGGCTCAGACTGTAGAACACAGGCCATAGCCTCTGGAAAAGGCACTCATTGTTTAGGACTGAGAGGAAGAGAAATTCCTTCACTCAAAGACACGTGGGTGCTCCTTCAATAAATAGATTTAAGACCGAGAAAGACCAAGTTTTAATCTCGAAGGGAATCAGAGGATCTGGTGACAGGGCAGGAAAATAGAGACGAAGCCCAAGATCAGCCGTGATCGCATTGATTGGTGGAGCAGGCTCAACAGGAAATTTCCAATGCAAATTGGCTCAAGTTTTTTTTTGCGTCAACACAAATCAACAATCAAAATGTCAACAAATGTTGTAGTGCCTCCAAGGAGTGCAGTGGTTTCTCAGTAGCTGAAACTGTGGATGTCATAAATTATAAAGTGAAAAACCATGAATTCTGGAAATAAAAGAATAAATAAGAGACAATAGGAGTAGGCATTGTAAATCAAAGCTCAATAACTCAACCTTGAATGTATTCTGTCCCAGCCTCCAGTGTTCTCTGGGGAAGTCAATTCCAAACATTAATGCTTGTCTGACAGAAGAAATTTCTTCTCATGTTTGTCTAATGAAGGTTTAAACCTCTCTCTAATTCTACTTTGCTGCATGAGGGTGAACATTCTATCAGCATTTCTGCTGTCAATACCTCTCAAAATCTTATACATTCAAAAATAATCCCAAAGAACTGTGGATGCCAGAAGTCAGAAGCACACACAGAAATTGCTGGAAAAAAGACTCAGCAGGTCTGGCATCTGTGGAGAGAAAGCAGACTTAATGTTTCAGGTCCAGTGACCCTTCCTCAGAACACAATGGCAACTTTTTGAAAGGTTGCCAAGGGGAGGGGCCGTGCTCAACCTAATCCAGAATCTCTCCTGCAACATATAAGGGAAGAGGAGTATTTGTAGACACCGGTCTCAGTTGGTATATGAATTTGTTTTGGCAACATGCAAGGAAAGGCAAGCAGACTCCCGTAAGCAGAATTTAAAAAAATTGAGAGTGGTTTACCGGTGTGATGTGAACAATGATACTGTAGTTATCCACATACTGTCGGTCTGCAGTGGTCAGTTTACTTTCGGCCCAGGGGCCACTGAGGATTGCGCTTTGATGGTCAACTATGTGTTAAACATTGACTGGTGCAGTTCAGGTGCCCACACTGGTATGCCAATTTTTGCCATAGTTACTGGAGGGGGAGACTGTGGGCTGTGCAGGCAGGATTTTCCAGCCTCTATTTTCTCCAGGCAGCCAAGTTTTCAATTTCTTCTGACCTTTTTCAGCACCCTTCCAAACAGTCAGCATCCAGAAGCCACAGCTCTCTCCCAGATGTCTGCTTTTACATATCCTGTTGATTAGTGTCCAGCAGATTGTGAACCAGTGGGCAGCTCTCTGTACACTACGTCTCTGGGTATATATCTGTCATCTGTCTGATGAACATGGCCATTGTCGCCCTTAGCTTAGCGTATTCTGATGGAATTAACCTGCTCCAAGACGTCTGAGTCAGTGACCTGGTTTTGCTAAGAGATGCCAAGGAGAGATCAGAGACAGTGAAGGCAGAAACTGTTGAGCCTTTTCTCCTGCTAGGAATATTTTGTCCAGGTTTCGCTGCTGTGGCAGAGTACACTGAAGTCACAGGCTTGGTAAAGTCATCATTTGGTTTTCTCTGTCAGCTTACTGTCATTTCACAATCTCTTACTCAGCTTGGACATAACAGCTGCTGTTTTTGCAATGTGTTGATTTGAAGTGACAGATTTAGACATCCCTGTCAAAGCAGCTACATATTGATCCCAAATAATTGTGTCAACCATCTCCCCTAATCACCTTATCCTTCATGCTTCTAAGCAACAGAATAGAAAATCAAGATTGGTTTGACAATAGTGACACAGAAATCAACTTTGTGAAAGTAAAAAAAAGTCTTGCCTTCAAAACAAATAAAAGCGCATTGAGCTGAAGGTAATAACTTACATTTATACGTCATTGAGTGTATTTAAGACAGAGATAGATAGGTTCTTGATTGGTAAGGGTTACAGGGAGAAGGCAGGAGGATAGGGTTGAGAGACATATAGGCCATGATTGAATGATGGAGCAGACCTGATGGGCTGAATGGTCTAATTCTGCTCCAATATCTTTTGTCTTATTTAGCACTTTGCATGCCTTTTGGATATTGAAGAATCTATACATACTTGCTGTAGTGTCCGAGACAGGGCAAGGGTGAGGACACTGGCTTAATTTTTATTGCTTTTAGCCAAGAGTCAGTATCATATTTGTAACAATCTGATTTCAAAACTTCTATCGTTATCTCAGCTGGTGTTAAAACCTTTCGGTTAAAATTAGCAAAGTCACACAGCAGAAACGTCTGAAAAAAAGACTACAGCATCATACCTTTACTATAGTGCAGTGTTACAACAGGCTTTTCAAGGAATTGAATCTGTCCGACCCCCTCTAGCTCGGTGCCACAGATCTTCAGCAGTAAAGATCAGTGCCACATATTCATTCACCTCTGACCAGTTGCAAATTCTTTCTGAAACGAAGTCCACCGCTCTCATTCATTTTCAATTCAAAATTATTGGGTTAATGTCTTCACCAGCTGTAGGGTGTGCTTTAGTAACTGGGCAGTTTGGTCTTGCTACGTCCAGTGTATTCTAATGTGCGTTCTTTATAAACAGGCTTGCAATCTTACATATAGTACACAGAAGAAATCTTCCCCTCAAATAGCAACATCGGTCATTCCATCTGCTTCACAGAGTGAAGATGGCTTGCAGTAAGGGACATCCCAGGTGAGTAAATTAATTGTTAGAGAGAGGGAATCTGTCAACCTGTTTGTGGAATACACCTTCAGGTGTGGGGCTCAGAGGGAGGTCCCTGTGGTGTCTGCTGCTTCTGTCAATCTCTCTCTGTCACCTTGAAAATGTCCTCGAAACCTGGGCATTTACCTCAGCCGAAGTAACCATAGAAACCAAATCAGGGTCTGTGTTCTGCTGCCACCTTCTGGGGTGTCCAGGTATAATAGGACTCTTTGGGCTGCAAAGCTGGTGCAATGATACGCGTCAGAAAAATGGAAATTTATTCACTTCAGCATACCTCCCTGATAAATAAAAATGAGTGAAGAATACCACGCAGGCCGTGTCTGCGGAATCACTGTAAAGATGTTCACGCACACTCACATACACAACCACGCAGAAATGTTTCCCCCTAAAATGCCGGAATCAGAGTTTATTTATTTCCTGTGTGCACAGTCACAGTCACAAGCAACAGCCTGGTCAATGGCTAGATGAAATTCTTCCTGGCCACCTTCAAGTTTAGTCAGCGGACGCTATTCGACGATGTGAGTCATTGTTTGGGCTGTTCCAAAGCTGCAGCCTGAATTTGCAGCGAGCGATGAAGAAACAGGAATACATGCCTGGGTCAGGATAGTGGTTGACTCAAGGGGATTGACAGCTCCAAAATTTTTCTTGTAGCTTCCACAGTCTATACTCCCAAGCTCATGTAGAACTGTACTGCCCATATCCGGCACAAACCAAGTTCTTAGGAAAGGGTCACCAGATCCAAGACGTTAATTCTGATTTTTTTCTTCACAGATGCTGCCAAACCTGCTGAGCATTTCCAGCAACTTCTGCTTTTGTTCCTGATTTACAGCATCCATGGTTCTTTTGGTTTTTACAAACCAAGTCCTGTCCTCCCATCATTCACTGGATTCATTCACTTAACATGGCTCCTGTTCTAACGGCACTTCAAATTTAATCTTCTTATTCTTGTGTTTGAATCACTGTATGGCCTAACTGTTCTCTATTTTGTTACACCCCTTCTGCCTTACAACCGTCCTGGAGCTCTGTAACCCTGCAATTCTGACCTTTTGCACCTCCCGGTTACAGTACCTTTGCGATCAGGTTCATAAAACCTGGAATGCATCTATCCCACTGTCTCTTTACCTTTCTCTCCTCCATGAGATGCTCCACAACACTTTAGCCAAGCTTTTGTTCACCTGCCCTAATGTCTCCTTCTTGAATTTATTTTTCAAATTAATTTGATGAATTAGTCACTTTCAGTACAATTGCAAGCTGTTTGTTATCTTGGAGGTGATTCAAGGTCCTATTTTCTTGTTTTTGTTCCACCTAAACTGCTGAGCACCCTGCTTTCTTTTTTCTCACTGTGCTAGCTGACATTGTAACTAGTCCCTTTCCCTCAAGTATCGACCACTTTGCCTTTAAAATTGTCATCACTCAGTCCCTAAAATAAACCACCATTGACCACTCTGTCCTTGAAAATTCAACCCCATCTCTGGATTGCCTTTCTATGGAAGTGTTGTCAGTCTGGTGACCACTTTTTCCAGTAGTTTCCTGCTTGAACATCTCAGCTTTCACTCCATCCAAAAGTCCTAGTCAACATAAATGACCTCCCATATGACAATCTCTCCACAACCTTCTCTATCTGGCTTCAGCCTTTGACACAGCCTTCTGCACCATTAATTTACCACTGTTCAACTGGATGGTCCTAGCCTCTGGCCACTCAGAGCCATCCCCGAATCATTGCCAGAGAACCGACCTACAACGCCTTCTCTTCCCAAAAAAATCAGTGATATTCCAGCACAAGAGGCCATTCTATCCATCGTATCCGCACTTGCTCTCCGAATAAGGAATAAACAAAAGAGAGGCTTGGAGACTTGGCAAAGAGAGTTGGTGGGCAGTATGTTGGCTCAGTGGTTAGCACTGCTGCCTCACAGCACTAGGGACCTGTGTTCAATTCCACCCTCGGGTGACTGTCTGTGTAGAGTTTGCACATTCTCCCCATGTCTGCATGGGTTTCCTCCCACAATCCAAAGGTGTGCAGGCTAGGTGAACTGGCCATGCTAAATTGCCTGTAGTGTTCAGGGCTGTGTAGATTAGGTGAGTTATAGGGAGATGGGTCTGGGTGGGATGCTCTGAGGGTTGATTTGGGCCGAAGGGCCTATTTCCACGCTGTAGGGATTCTGTGAAGATAAAATGCACCAGCTAAAGTAACATGAATGATACAATTAAATAGAAATCCAAATATTTTCCCATTACATTGGTGCATCCACCAACCTGTTTAATCATTAAGTTTGCTAAGGCTGAAAATATTGAAATGTGAAAGTGGATTCACAACTATGCAGCAAAATAAATATTGCAAAGGCAAGCACTTTAAATGATCATCATCTTAGATTTATCAAAAGCCTGAGATCAGGCAGAGTGGTGACAGTCCAGCTAAATAGCATAGCAAGAACCTCAAAATATCGATTTTATTCAAGAACATCATTAAGAATTCAAAACTATTTTCTTCTCAACCCATGGTTTTTTTTTTGTTTATTCATGAGTTGCGCACACCCTTAGCTAGACCAGCATTAAATATTCATCTCTGATTTCCCTGGAGTAGGTAGTGGTGAGCCGTGTTCTTGAACTATTGCACTCCTTGTGATATAGATACCCCCACAGTGCTATTAGGAAGAAAGTTCCCGGATTCTGACCCAGGAACAGCAACAGTAGAGTTCCAAAGCAGGGTGGCGTTTGACAAGGGGAAGTGTGCCTTTTCCTTTCTAAGTGGTGGAGAAGATAAGATTAGAAAGTGCTGGCAAAGAGACTTGGTAAGGTGCTACAGCATATAAAAACTCAGATGAAGAGTCATCTAGACACAAAACGTTAACTTGTTCTCTCTCTATGGATGCTGTCTGACCCACTGTGATCTCTAGCATTTGTTATTTTTAGTACAGATTCCAGCATCTGCAGCAATTCGCTCCAGTAGAAGGTGTTCATGGCAGAAGGTGTTCATGGTAGAAGGTGTTCATGGTAGAAGGTGTTCATGGTAGAAGGTGTTCATGGCTGCCACTGTGCATCAGTGATGGAGATATTTAAAGTGATGGATGAGGTGCCAAACAGGCTGTTTTGCCGTGGATGGTGTCAATCTTCCTGAGTGTTGTTGGAGCTGCACCCATCCAGGCAAGGGAAGAACATTCCATCACATTCCTGACTTGTGTGTTGTAGATGGTAGATAGGCTTTAGGAGGCAGGATGTGAGTTACTTTCCACAGAATTCCCATGCTTTAATTCGCTTTTGTACTTACACAGCTGGTCCAGTTCAGTCTCTGGTCAATAGTGATCCATAGGATATTGATGGTTTGGGATGCAGCAATGTTAATGCCATTGAATATCAGCAGGAAATGTTGATATTCCGCTTTGTTGGGCTTGTCATTGCCTGATTTCTGAGTCCCTGAACTGTGGCTTCTCAGGACTAGAAGAGGACAAAAACCAGTAATAGGAACAGGAGTGTTATTCAATCCAAATTTGGTGAAGTATAAAACCAAACATTAATACTTCTCTAAATAAAAGGTTACAGAATTTTACGTATGACTGCTTCCTACCTACACAATTTCCCAACCATCTCCCTTTACAGTTTTTTGAAAAACTAAAAATCAAAGAAGTGAATTAACTAATGAACTGTTCCTTAAAGGGGCTTTGAAACTAAATCAAAAACCTCAACCAAAACTTATCAAATTAAATTAAGCTATCATGCCTGGGGTTGACATTGATTCTAGTCCCTGCAGCACCCACCCGTTATGGAAGGCCTAAGGCATACAGGTAGACACCATGTGCTCTCTCTTTCCAAGGCCAGCCAGGACTGGACATAGCCACAAAACAGAGAGGCAGACAAATGGTTGAACAACTCCCTCATCTATCCACTGGACCTTCAAATAGCACGGGATCCGCCTGGAGAGAAGGGTCCTTTGATCTGCTTGTCCGTCCACACCAAGTGTGACTCCCGTTGTATAAGTGCTTAGTTAAACAATGCCTTTCACCAACGTACCTTGATAATACAACACCCTTACCATGAACAAAGCGTAGGTCACTCAGCCACTCAAACCTGTGCTGGTATTCAGAGAGATCATCATGGCTGCTTTGCTGCAGGAGTGTGTGTGTGTGTGTGTGTCTGTGTCTGTGTCGGTGTGTGAGTGCGTGTGTGTGTGTCTGTGTGTGTGTATGTATCTGTGTGTGTCTGTGTCTGTGTGTGCATATGTGTGTGTGTCTGTGTGTGCGTCTGTGTCTGTGTGTGTGCATATGTATCTGTGTGTTTCTGTGTCTGTGTGTGCATATCTGTGTGTGTAGGTGTGTATAGGTGTGTGTCTATGTGTGTGTGTGTGTCTGTGTGTGTGCGTATGTATCTGTGTGTGCCTGTGTCTGTGTGTGCATATGTGTGTGTGTCTCTGTATGTTTGGGTGTGTGTATGTCTGTGTGTGTATGCGTTTGTGTGTGTGTGTGTGTGTCTGTGTCTGTGTCTGTGTCTGTGTCTGTGTGTGCCTGTGCCTGTGTATGTGTGTGTCTGTATCTGTGTGTGTGTCTGTGTATGTGTGTGTGTCTGTATATGTGTGTGTGTCTGTGTGTCTGTAGGTGTGTGTATGTGTATGTTTGGGTGTGTGCATGTGTGTGTGTGTCTGTGTCTGTGTGTGCATATGTGTGTGTGCGTATGTGTGTGTGTGTCTGTGTGTGTCTGTGTCTGTGTGTGTCTGTATCTGTGTGTGTGTGTGTGTCTGTGTGTATGTCTGTGTGTGCGTGTATGTCTGTGTATGTGTGTGTGTCTGTATGTGTGTGTGTGTGTGTGCCTGTGTGTGTGTATGTATGTGCATGTGTCTGTGTGTGTGTGTGTGTGTGTGTCTTGTGTGTGGGTATGTCTGTGTCTCTGTGTGTGTCTGCGTCTGTGTCTGTGTCTGTGTGTGTGTGCGTCTGTGTCTGTGTCTGTATCTGTGTCTGTGTTTGTGTTTGTGTTGAGACTCTGGCGAGTGGTTGGCAATTAAATGAATCTATACCCCGGAATGAACCAGTGACCTTTTTCTTAAAATTCTTTCATGGGATGCTGGCCAACATTTATTGCTGTACCCAGTTGCCCTTTAAACAACGCATTTTCTTGAACCTCTGCAGTCATTGGGATGGTAGGAAGGGAGTTTCAGGGTTTTGTCTCAGCGACAGTGAAGGAATTGCAATATATTTCCAAGTCAGGTTGGTGTGTGACTTGGAGGAGAACTTGGTGGTATTCCCATGTATCTGTTGCCTTTGTTCTTCAAGGTTGTAGGAGGTTTGGAAGATACTACAAAGGAGTCTTGGTGAATTCCTCAGAATGAGGAAACACTGAAGAGTAACAGAAATTAATTTGCATTACTCCACAGGACAGTCCATGTAGCACATTTCCTTATAATACGATAAATTTGCCCTTAATCTTTTTACATATTTTGTTCTGCAGATTTCGTTGCTTGCTCCCCTAATTAAAGAAGCAATAAATTCTTACCCTCAGCTTTAATTTCATAAAAGAAAATGCACTGACAAACAATTATATGCAAAATGAATAAAACATATAGAGAAAAGGTCACTTCTGATAAAACAGGAAAACAGATGGCTGCTAATCCACGTCATATTCTTGTCGACAGAAAATACAATTAAATGCCAAAGCAATTTGCATATTTAGCTCCCAACACAGTGTGATATCTTCTAATTTACCTAGTGATGGAGCCACTTTCATTAGCACAGTGCCAGCAGTATTATGCCATGTCTCTTCAGGACACGAAGGATATTAGCTACAGACTCCTTGCTAGATCTATGCCTCTGCAAAACCGATTCACTCACAACCAAGATAACAAGGTGTGGGGCTGGATGAACACAGCAGGCCAAGCAGCATCAGAGGAGCAGGAAAGTTGACATTTCGGGTTGAGACCCTTCTTCAGAAATGGGGGAGGGGAAGGGGATTCTGAAATAAATAGGGAGAGAGGGGGAGGCGGATAGAAAATGGATAAAGGAGAGGATAGGTGGAGAGGAGACAGACAGGTCAAAGAGGCAGGGTTAGAACCAGTGAAGGTGAGTGTAGGTGGGGATTTAGGTGGGGGATAGGTCAGTCCAGGGAGGACGGACAGGTCAAGGGGGCGGGATGAGGTCAGTGTGGAGGAGATGGGGGTGGGGCTTGAGGTGGGAGGAATGGTTAGGGAGGTGGGGATGAGCTGGGCTGGTTTTGGGATGTCGTCAAGGGAGGGGAGATTTTGAAGCTTGTGAAGTCCACATTGATACCCTTGGGTTGCAGGGTTCCCAAGCGAAATATGAGATGCTGTTCCTGCAGCTTTCGGGTGGCATCATTGTGGCAATGCAGGAGGCCCAGGATGGGCATGTAGTCTGAGGAGTGGGGGGGCAAGTTGAAATGGTTCGCGACTGGGAGGTGTAGTTGTTTGTTGCGAACTGAGCGTAGGTGTTCCGCAAAGCGGTCCCCAAGCCTTCGCTTGGTTTCCCCAATGTAGAGGAGGCCACAACGGGTACAGCGGATGCAGTATACCATATTGGCAGATGTGCAGGTAAACATCTGTTTGATGTGGAAAGTCTTCTTGGGGCCTGCGATGGGGGTAAGGTGGGAGGTGTAGGGGTAGGTGTAGCATTTGCTTCGGTTGCAGGGAAAAGTGCCAGGGGTGGTGGGGCTGGAGGGCAGTGTGGAGCGGACAAGGGAGTCACGGAGAGAGTGGTCCCTCTGGAAAGCAGATAAGGGTGGGGAGGGAAAAATGTCTTTAGTAGTGGGGTCAGATTGCAGATGGCGGAAGTGTCAGAGGATAATGTGTTGGATTCGGAGGTTGGTGGGGTGGTATGTGAGGACGAGAGGGATTCTGTTTTGGTTATTATAGCGGGTAGGG
>JAHRHZ010000249.1:16622757-16634994 GCA_024137785.1 Ginglymostoma cirratum
GAAGGGTTTAGGCCCGAAACGTCAAGTTTTCCTGCTCCTATGATGCTGCTTGACCTGCTGTGTTCATCCAGCCCCATGCTTGTTATCTTGAGGGTTATAAAACCAGTCATAATCTCATTGAATGGCACAGCAGACTCAATGAGCTGAATGGCCTACTTCTGCTCCTACATCTTATGGTCTTATTCTTGCCTCGTCCAGCACCATAGAACAAACCTTTGCCCTCGATCCGTGCCCCAACATGGACAGAACATTTCCTTATCTTCCAGCTTCCTGCAGCATCATCTTACATAAGAGGCTAAACATTAGGAGCTAGAGTAGACCATTCATCCTATCAAAATGCTTCCAATATACGGGGCATTGAATCCTGTGAGCAGTTTTTGGTCTCCTTATTTAAGGAAGGGCGTTAATGCATTGGAGACAGTTCAGAGCAGGTTTGCTAAATTGACACCTGAAAGGAGGGAGCTGTATTATGAGGATGGGTTAGACAGAATGGGCTTGTTTCTACTGTTGTTTAGAAAAGTGAATGTTGACCATAGGACCTGAACAGTGATGACAAGGTGAATGTGGAAAGGGTATTTCCTCTTGTGGGTGAATCCAGATCTAGGAAACACTGCTTAATAATTAGGGCTTGCCCCTTTTTGACAGGGATGAGGAGAAATGATCTCCCTCAGATTGTACTCAGATTTATGAAACTCTCAGTCTCTGAAGACGGTGGTAACTGGAACAATGCACAGTTTTAGTGCAGAGGTGGATGGATTTTTGCGCAGCAAACGAATTAAAGTATGTCAGGGTTGATGGGAATGTGGAAATTGAAACACAAACAGATAAGCCATGATCTTATTGATTGGCAGAGCAAGTTGAGGGGCCAAATTCTGCACTGAATCTGTATATTTGTAATTGGAATAAATATTATTCCTTTTCCTTTTCAAAATAAACCTCAGCTATTTACAGGCACAGCACAAAAACACTTCAGTAGCAAACATTTCCTTTTAAAAGGAAGTGAGGAAAGGCCATATTACTACCTCCATGCCCCCACCTACTTCTCACCATCTCCGATAGCAATGCTAGGGTGCAGCCATTTGGTTCTGAAGATGATAGTCTTTAGTCTAGTCCCTTAAGTTTTTCTTCTAATAATAATTATACTTTCTCACTCTTATTAGCCCTTGGCTATTCTCTTTTTCTCAAATGGAAGTGTTTCTCCTCCTCTGATGGCAGATGCAAGATCCAGATTTTTGTTGACCTTGGGAGCCCCTTAAAAAGGCAGGAAGGGCCAATTCTGGATTCCTGCTCCCATTTCCATTCCCATCAATTTTCCCAGGTATGGGGCAATTGTGTCGGGCCACATGCAGTACTCCAGAGCTTGCTGCTTCCATTGTAGAGATAGGCAGTTTAATCATACACACTTCGCGCAGTTTGGCTCATTCAGTAAGTTCCCATGTTACACTGGCCCTCAGAAGAGGTGTGAAACACAGGGAATCCAGTCCCAAGAGTGGGAGTGAAGAAAAAACAATCACCTATTCCTGGAATACCTTTATTAATATGCTTTGAAACATGAAAGAAAAAGATGTTCATCAAATTTCAATTGTTAGATACAGTATTGCAAGTTATGTGTTTTCACTGCAATGATTGGTTACAGGGCTCTGCTCCATGAAGATATGCTGGCTGTGACATTAATCAACATTGTGTAAGTGCTGTTATGAGCTAATGTTCTTTTCCCATCAGGAATGAGTGTTCTCATGCATTCGAGACAGAACAAAACTCTGCTTGGAAACTCTGATGTAATTATCTGAGGTGATATGAATATCCATAGCCCTTGAAAAGTGAAAACTTTTAAAATGTATCAGTTAGTGAAACAGACACCACATGCTCCTGGATGGCTTTGATTAATCAGACACCCAGAGTAACTTTTTTCCCAAGTTTTTATAGACACCATTGTTTATATTTTCATTTCGCTGAACACATTATGAATCCTTGGCTGAGTTTCAAAAGTGTAAAATATTTATTTCTACAGGGGCTTGGCTGTGTTCACACTTTGCTTGATAGTTTAAAAAATTACTATAAAAAGTAGATCATCTGTCCCTGACAATGTTTAGTGAAATGGATATTAATTTGCTTTTGCAACAGCTTTATTACTTTGGGGATTTAACCTTTTTGATTCAGTTTTATAAATGAGAGCTTTTCTTCTTTCTTTATTGAATTGTATTTGTGTGAAGAGGTCTATTAAATTGTTAGAAGTTATTTTCATCTCTACATGACTCCTGATATCTTCTCATATACTGAGTAACTATGAAGGGAGGCAATGGGAATAAGAGGGAATATTTAAAGGAAATGCGAAGTACAAGAAAGGAGAAGGAATTGTGAGGAGTGAGTATTTGAGGTCTGATATTCACGTTTAAAACCAGGTTGATATCCCAACAAACAGAGGTGTTCTATCCTACTGGCTAAGCTATCTGCCCACTCTTATTACCACAACGAGCCTGCCTCTGGAGGGGACTGACCCACTCCGTAGGCCCATCTCTGCTTCCACTCAGATCCCCAAGAGGGAAAATACAACAAGCAGGGGTGCCTTTGAAGTAGATGGACTGCCAGGTCAGCAAGTTTCCTGACTTGACATTCCTTCTACCTTGATGAAAATCTAGTCCAAAATATTTGGTCAATATGTCTGCAATTTTTCATTCCTATGATATGTTCTTCAGCTACTCACCTTTTTAAATACATGTAATAGCTCATAATCCCTATCTTTTCTTTGCTTTTAGGCCAACATTTGCTGACTTCTACAATTTTCCGACTCATCAAGCCTGCTCATGTTCCTCACAATATTAAGCCTTTTCTTTTAATTTTATCCTATCCTTAGTTCTTTTAATAGTTCCTCAATGTCAATTCTGGACTTCTTCTCTTCCTAAGCTATATACCTTTAGTTCTTCAATACAGGTGACTTATACACTTTTCACTGTATTTTAATAAATGCAAGTGACAATAAATTTCTGTAAATAAATAAAAGGTCTTTTATATTTCTCTGCTCCTTGCTATATTTTTTCCAGTAGACCCTTCAACATGTCTTTGTTAAAAAAAAATTCTATGACGTGGACAATACTGACCACACTGTATATATATTACCCTTCCCTAGGTGGTACTGGTGAGTCTTATCGAATCCTGGACGTTTTTGAGATAATTGTGCTCAACAGGAAATTGCAGGATAATGATCAAGGATTGCTGCTCTTATAGGTACTGGCGAAGAATTTAGTGGTGTGGCTACAGATTTTTGGTAAATTCCTGGGTTGCATCCAAAATATTGCAAGTACTATAACAGCATGCCAATGACGGTCAGCTGGATTTTCAACCACTTGTGCATTTCAGGCAATATACTCATATCAGTCAGCATCATCTTGATATTAACTCTATCATTCCAGCTTGGTCCTAAAAAGGGAAGTTTCTTTAACTTGCCTCGACCCTGAAAAAGCAGATGGAGCCATTTGGAAGATTCACTGGTGTTTATTCATGCACTTACAAGTGAGATACACTCTTCCTGTGTGGTAAATGGATCCCCCTGAGCTGTTACAAAACACTGACTACTTTATTACTTTTTACATGACAGTCACATTACTTGGATGTACCAGTAACCTATAACATAATGTGGAATATTCTATCTGCTTAATGCTTCAGTAATGTCTTAGGGTGGCATACTTAGTCTTCTTCTCATGCGAAAAGAGCTACTTGCTCCAGCCTAACATTGTTCACATGGAAGCGTTATTGTCTCCCTGTCCCATGTGTAGTGCTTTTGTAACTCTGTGACATGACCATTTGTTTTCTCCGTGTCCGGTTTGTTCTGCAAACATATCTGACCCAAAGTGGCCTTAACACACTGGATTAGTATAAGGTAAGGGGAGATAAAGTGATGAAATAGGAGCACGAATAGGCCATTTGGCCCCACTAGCCTGCTTCTCCATTCCACAATCACAACTGAGTTGACTGTCGTCTCAGCTCAACTTTCCTGCCTGTCTCCCCAGAACATTCATCGATCAAAAGTCTGACTGACTCAACCTTGGGTAAATTCAAAGGCACAGGCTCCAATTATCTAGACTAGATAATAACTCCAAAGATTTAAGGCCTTCTGAAATGTGCCCCTGTTTCTAGACTCCCTCAGAAGGGGAAGCATGCTCTCAACATCTGTCCTTTAACTACAGATGTGGCTTTGAAATTGAGGAGAGCTCTGCTTCCTGGTCTGCCACATTCATTTGGTCATATTGGCCAAAATACTTGACATCCATCAGTCACCTAACACTGGTTTAGCAAAAATTAGAGCAATGGGAAAAAAAGATCATTGGAAATTCTTCAGAAAAGGAAAGGGAACATTGACAATGAAGCTTAGCACTTTCCAGCAACAGTCACTGGATACCAATCAGAAATCAAAGAAGCATCTGATTTTACCACTTGACCTTGTCCAGGACATGAAGGTCAATTGTAACGTTCCATCAGCTGCCATAGCTCAGATTGCTAAAGTCAGCATGATGGAGGGGATCGAAGTTGATCTATACAGCTCAGTGTCTTTTATTGATTTTGATCAGTGATTGAGCAGCCGCTTCAGAAAAGCTACTTCAATTGGTGTCAAAGAAAAGTAATAAAAAGCTAAACTTATCAGCGAAACCTTAAAGCTTCTTTTCTCTTTCTCAGCTTCTAATATCCTTAGATAACCAATGTGAAAACCATTGGCTCTTTTCATCTTAAACAGACCAGTCCCCTCTGCAGTGTTGGCTGCCGAATGTCCCTGGGTACAGCATTTCTTCACAGATACAATGCAATCAGAACCCTGGGTCAACCGGACAGCTCCAAACAAGTTCATGGTGATGCAGTGTGCAAGATGTTTAGTCAAATCTAATCATTGTCTTGACAGTGTTCATGTGTTACCAGAGTGGACTCCTCTTCAGTTCTGCTCCCCAGCACTCTTGGGTCCTTCAGCAGGGACTTGTGTAGGCTTAGGGCTGAGGCAGTTACTGAGAACATCACACCAAAGACAGCAATTACAAAGCTTTCTCCTAGGGTTGCCTGCATTGCTATCTTCTGAAATTCCTTTCTCCTCAGTTTCGTCTTCACCTGAAAGAACAGGTACAAGCATAGTGCCAAAGACACTATGTCCAAAGTGGCTGCAAAACAAAAGATCAAAGCAGTCTCATCATTCATTCCAACAACAAGACTTTACAACAGATTTAATTAGGGAATTGTATCTCTCATACTGCCAATGTTATCTCTCAGAGGCCCCAAGTCCACACACTTCCCTGTTGAGTCCTCAGACTTAATCAGAGAATTATCATCCAGGAAATTACAGGCCAGTGAGCTTGACGTCTGTGATGGGGAAGCTCTTGGAGGAGATACTGAGGGACAAGATAAATGCACGTTTTGAAGAAAATGGACTAATTAGTGACAGGCAGCATGGTTTCATATGGGAAAACGTCATGCCTCGCCAACATGATTGAATTTTTTTGAAGAAGTGACAAAGACAATTGGTGCGGTAAGGGCTGTGGATGTAGTTTATATGGACTTTAGTAAGGCATTTGATAAAGTCCCACATGGCAGATTGGTTTAAAAACTAACATCACATGGGATTCAGGGTGGTCTGGCTAGATGGATACAAAACTGGCTTGGTCATAGCAGACAGAGGGTGATGGTGGAAGGGTGATTTTCAGAATGGAGCCCGGTAAATAGTGGTGTTCCACAGGGATGTGTCTTAGCTCCTCTGTTGTTTGTAGTATATATAATTGATCTGGAGGAAAATGTAGGTTGTCTGATTAATAAGTTTGCAGATGACGCAAAGATTGGTGGAGTTGCTGACAGTGCCGACAATTGTGAAAGGATACAACAGGATAAAGATGGATTGGCAACTTGGGCACAGAAATGGCAGATGGAGTTTAATCCAGACAAATGCAAGGTGGTGCATTTTGGAGGATCAAATTTAGGTGTGAATTATACTGTAAATGGAAGAACCATTAGGAACATTAACATAGAAATGGATCTGGGCGTGCAGGTCCACAGTTCCCCAAAAATGGCAACACACGCAGCCAAGGTGATTAAGGCAGCATATGGCATGCTTGCCTTCATCGCCCGGGGCATGGAGTACAAGAGTTGGCAAACCATGTTGCAGCTGTATAAAACCTTTGTTAGGCTGCATTTGGAGTATTGTGTGCAGTTTTGGTCACCACACTACCAGAAGGATGTGGAAGCTTTGGAGACAGTGCAGAGAAGGTTCACCGGGGTGTTGCCTGCTCTCGAGGGCATTCGCTATGAGGAAAGGTTTAAAAAACGAGCATTGTTTTCACTGGAAAGATGGCAGCTGAGAGGAGACCCGATAGAGGTCTACAAAATTATGAGGGCCATAGACAGGGTGGATAGTCAGAGGCTTTTTCCCAGGGTTGAAGTTTCAATTACAAGGGGCCACAGGTTCCAGGTGAGGGGGGAAAGTTTAATGAAGATGTGCGAGCGAAGTTTTTCATGCAGGGAGTGGCAGAAGCCTGGAATGCACTGCCAGAATAGGTGGTGGAAGCAGGCACATGAGTGACATTTAAGAGGCACCTGGGTGGTTACATGAATAGGGAGGAAATAGAGGGATACACACTGAATAAGGGCAGAAGGTTTGTTTTTTAGTTTAGTCAGGGCATCATGATCGGCACAGGCTTGGAGGGCCGAAGGGCCTGTTCCTGTGCTGCACTTCTCTTTTGTTCATTTTGTTCTCTTCTGTAACACACTGGCTAAAGGTTACCTTAACAATATGTGAAGGGTTGCACCAGCAGCTTGCATTTCTACATAACTGTGTACGTACAGAATTTTACCTACCTACACACTAGAGCCAGGATTAATGGAATGGGTAGTAAGGGAAGCAAGTCCAGTCGTTAGGAGCTGCAGGGGAGGCAATACCCTTGTGTTACTATCACTGGACTATTAATCCTGAGACCCACGTAATGTTCTAGGGACCTAGGTTCAAAACCTGCTACAGCAAAGGTTGGAATTTAAATTCAATAAATATCTGGAATTAAGAATCTAATGATCATGAAACCATTCCCAATTGTCAGGGAAAACCCATCTAGTTCACTAATGTCCTTTAGGGAAGGAAACTGCCATCCTTACCTGGTCTGGCCTACACATGACTCCAGACCCACAGCAATGTGGTTCACTCTGAAATGCCCTCTGGGCAATTAGGGATGGGCAATAAATGCTGCCTAGGCAGTGACGTCCTCATCCAATGAATACTAAAAAAGGCAAATGCTGCACCAAATAAGGAGCTATTCAAAACGCAGGCAATTCCCCGAGTGACTGGTTAATACACATTCAGAATATATTGCCAGTGAGAAATAATCATATGTTTAACTCAGGTATTGTTTCTGCATAAAATGCAAAGGAGAAATTTTGAATGTTGCACTGCTTCAGAACCTCAACATGCCCACAGGAAATCTTAAAATATTTCAAGCCCAATAACCACAATAAATAATTCTTGGCCTTTGCTGCTGTCTTGTCAAAATTTCACTATTTATCCCTTCAAATTTTTTCATAGTTTGGAAAGCACCTTTTCCTAGATTGATATTTATTAATTTTAAGACTGTGAACAGCATCATGGTCCATTGTTATTAACTCCTAACGACTGCTCTTCATGAGCTCACGAGTCATAGAGTCATACAGCATGGAAACAGACCCTTTGGTCAACTCGTCCTTGCTGAGCAACGTTCCTAAACTGAACTAGTCCTTTTCACCTGGATTTGGCCCACATCCCTCTTAACCTTTCCTATTCATGAACCTGTCCTAATGTCTTTTAAATGTTGGAATTCTACCTGCCTCTACCACTTCCTCTGGTAATATATGCACCAATATATAATAAAAGTTGCTCTTCAGGTCCCTTTTAAGTCTTTCCCCTCTTACCTCTTGTTTTGGACTCCTCTACCCTGTGGAAAAAATCTTGGCTATTCACATCATCTATGGCTCTCATGATTTTATAAAACTCTCTAAAGTCACCCCTCAGAAATATGTCCCAGCCTCTCCTTATAACTCAAACCCTCTAGTCCCAGTACCATCCTCATCAATCTTTTTTGCACCCTTTCCAGTTTAATAACATCCTTCCTAGACTAGGATGACCAAAATTGTGCGCAGTAATCCAAAAGTGGCCTTACCAATGTCTTGTACAGCCACAACATGACGTCCCAACTCCTATACCCAATGTTCTCACCAGTAAAGGCAAGCCTTCACCTTCTTCATCATCCTGTCTACCTGTGACACAACTTTTAAGGACTATGTACCTGTACCCCTAGGTCTCTCTGTTCGACAACACTTCCCAGGGCTCTACCGTAACTGTGTAATTCTTACCAAAATGCAACATCTCAAATTAAACTGAATCTAAACACTCCTCGCCCATTGACGCAGCTGATCGATATCACATTGTATTCTTAGATAACCTTCTTCACTGTCCACTACATCATCAAATTGGGTGTCATCCTGTACTCTTTCAAAACCTATAACCAACTCTCAAAGGAGTTGACAGATATGGAGGATTACCAAAAACATGCACAACATGCATCTTTAAATATATGCCATTGGAAATGATTACAAATTTGGAGACAATGCTAAAATTAGATATGTAGCAAGGGGCTACGGTTGCTGGAAAAACTCAGCAGGGCTGGCAGCATCTGTGAAAGAGAAATTTATAAGACGTTGCTATGAAATGTGAGGAAATCATCACAGAATCCCTACAGTGTGGAAAGAGGCCATTTGGTCCATCAAGTCTCCAGCAACCCTCCAAAGAGCATCCCATCCACACCCAGCCCCCATCTATCCCTGCATACTCACATTTATCATGGCTAACCCACATAACCTGGACACTATGGGTAATTTAGTATGGCCTATCCACCTAACCTGCACATCTTTGGGCTGTGGGAAGGAACTAGTGCATCCAGCAGAAACCCACGCAGACACGGAGAGAACATGCAAACTTCACACAGACTGTCACCCAAGGCTGGAATCAAACCCAGATCCCTAAGCCACCATGCCCCCTTAATCATCCATGATTAATAACAGTTTTCTCCAGTCCTCCACTGAATATCACCCACACATTCAAACATATCCCTCACTACTGGAATTAAACTGGCTGCTCTACATTTTATGTGCTTATGTCTCACTCTTTTTGTTGACTAATGTCTAGTTCTCGAGTACAATTCGTGTGCCTATAGAAATCTCCTGAACACTAACCTCAGCATCAGCTCCTTCCTTTCTTATTTCCTTCAGAACATTAAGCCATCTGGCTCAGGTTCCCCACAGGATTTCATTTTGCCTGTTAATGCACTGTTAAATTCATTTGCATAAAATTCATAACATGTCATTTTAATTAGGTCACTCATCTGCTTAAAATAACTAACTGCTTCAAAAGAGAAAAGGAACTTTACATGAACCGATTAACTTGTGCAGTACCAAAGGAAATTTGGCTGTTTAGTTCTCTTGAGTTTCTGCACAGCACACACTTTACTGATAGCTGCTTATCTTATGAGTTTTTAATGAACAAAAATGACTGGGTCTAGCCTGAAAATCAGTACAGTATGTCTATGATCTCTTGGTTTTCCAAATCTCTGACCTTTGGATGACCTGCAGAAACTATTTGGTCATTAACACCTGTACCAACACCTCCCAGAGTTTTGGCAATTTTTTAAGATCCCCTTATATTACTTTCTTCTGCATTTCACCTTCTACTGTTTGATACCCATTACCTGTCCTCATACTCTACAGTTACCTTTAGCTATATGAAGCATAAATCCAAATTTTAACAACCTTTTATTTTCAGTCACTTTCACAGTTAAAATATCCCAGCATTGAGGTCTGCCTGTCTTCTGGCTGAGAGCTATAGGAATTTCAAATAATGACTGAAATCAATTGGAACCCTTCTCTTCCCAGTGATGGTACACAACTTGTCAAATTTATCAAAGGCCTCTATTTGAAGCAATCTATATACTAAAAAAAAATGACAGAGGAGCTGATGCCCGGATTTTTAGAATGCTTAGCTCGTTTTAATCTTTGTAAATGTTTGGCAGAATGAAATCATAATCAGTGGAAAATAAAACAATATCAGAATAGCTCTAAGGTACACTTTACATTCACATTTAATGAGAGTGCATCTTCACCGGGGGCAGATCTATTTTCCTTTCTTTCCACCTTATTGTATGACTCTATTTCTCCTACACTTGCTGTTTTCCTTTTTTTTCAGTCTCTAGCTCCATACCTTCTTGTACTTTCTCTCACCACTCCTTGGTTTCCCCTGCTGTTGCTTTTCCAATCTCATTAACACAGTTCACCATCAGCTAGCTAATAGAGTGCTCTGGAATCTGTTTTGTTAAAGTGCATCACTGCAGTGACCAGCAACCTCCATCTCATAAGATTAATTATGACTGCCCTTGCCAAAAGGATTCATTTTTAAATTCTAAGAAAAGAAATTTAGAAACGATAAAATTTATAAAAATGTATCATTTACAAAATAAATTCAATAAGACAACAGTGCAAAACAAGACACTAAATCTTTGGATGGTAGCCTACAAGAGGAAAAAGGTTCAAGTCTGTGTGCAAAACGAAATGAACATTCCAACCAATCATCTTTAATCATTTGTGCCAAGTAGATAATACATCTCAGCCTCTGCCTGAGTCACCAAGATCACAAATGCTAGTCTTCAGCTAATTTGCTTCACTCCATACAATATCAAACTAACAGCAGAGTGTACAGAATCCGACAAGTATGTGGGCTCCAACAACCTAACATTAAGTACTGAACACCGATGCTCTACAACTGCCCTTGCCTTTTGTCAAGTTCTTTCAGTACAGATAATATGACTAATTATTTTACAAAGGTTTCATATTTTTATTATTTTGAGGACTTGAAATAAATTAACTTTTCTGCAATTCTTCAGAATTCAAGTTCTGCAGAGGTATCTTTTGTTTTTAAATGGTCAATGAACAGACAATATTGGAAGTATTTTCAGCAAGGTGTATCTTGGAAATCAAAAAATGTTCCAGTTAATTGCTGGACTTGTTCGTTCCCCTTGGTCACCCTTCGTGGCTATTTGAACATGTTTTGCAGGCAGTTAGGGTTGGTTTGGTTACCAGTTGGGGGAAGCCTGTGGAAGAAAAGGCTGAATTCGAGAGGTGAGATTAGAATGACTGCCCTTGACATTGAGGCAGCATTGACAGCGTTAACCAAGTGTAACATTAAGGAGCCCTAGCAAAATGGGCATAGGAAATCCAATGGGAACTAGAGGAAAGCTTCCTCTGGTTGGAATCACTCTGGCTAAAAGGAAGATGGTTGTGGTTGTTGGAAGTCAATCACCTCAGCTCCATAACATCTCTACAAGAGTTCTTCAGCATAGTGTCCTAAGCTCAACCATCTTCAGCTTATTCCTCAATGACCTTCCTCCCATCCTAAGGTCAGAAGTGGGGATGTTCACCAATGATTGCACACAACGTTCAGCACCATTCATAAATCTTCAGACAAGGAAGTAGTCCATGCTTGCATGTAACAAGATCTGGAAAAGCTTGGGCCAATAAGTAGTGAGTAACATTCATGCCACACATGTGCCAAGAAATGAACATCTCCAACAAGATTATTTAACCCTCTCCCTTTGACACTTAATGGCATTACCATCACAAATTTCCATCCTATTAACATCCTGGCAGCTTATTATTGGCTGGAAGCATAAGTGCATCAGCCACATAAAAACCGTGGCTGCAAGAACATGTCAAAAGTTGCATATTCTGAAGTGAGTAACTCAACACCCGGCCTCCAAAAACCTATCTACCACCTACAAGGATTGCAACTGAACTTCCACTTGCCTGGGTTGGTATAAGTGCAATGACACTCAACAAACTAGAAACCATACAAAATAAAGTAGCAATACCCTGTCCACCTCCTTAAACATTAACTCCCTCTGCATATGCCATAATGAAAGTCCCCTGCATCAGTTAGTGAAAGCTTCATCAATAGCATTTTCAAAATCTACACCTCTGTCACTTAAAGGAACAAAGACAGCAAACACACGGCAACACCACCACTTGCAAGTTCCCTTCCAAATCGTGTGCCATCTTGACTTGAAAATATACCATCGTCAGGACTGACACACGAAATTCCAAAATGTCATAAGAATAGTCAAATTCCAATAAGAAACCTTTAAGTTCTGCTATTTGTAGATTTGCAGCATATTGTTACTATCTGAGATGTAGATTTGCAGC
>JAHRHZ010000249.1:16635004-16658162 GCA_024137785.1 Ginglymostoma cirratum
CTGAGATGTAGATTTGCAGCATATTGTTACTATTTGAGATGTAGATTTGCAGCATATTGTTACTATTCGAGAACTTGGATTCAAAAGTGGAAGAAAAAATGATTTGTCATTTCAGTTCTGTAACCCAATCTTTTTTTACACAAAGGTTAGAAAGTCATTTTTAGTACTGAACTAAAGATAACGTTTCCAGGAAAGCATATACCTTAAGGTATACAACTATCAGCTGCCTGGAGAGTTAATTACTGAATGCTCACAAAGTTGCGTTTTATCACCACGACAAAAACAAGTAGTCCAGATGCCTCCAGTGGGTCGATATCAGGATTAAGAGTCCTGAAGATGAAGAGTGCTGTCTACCTGGTGCCATAGTTAAGAATATCTCACATGGGTTGCAGAGGAACTTGCAGTGAGAGGGAGAGATTCAGTTATCATGGTCTGTTTAGGTGCCAACAAAATAGGTACAAACAGGAAAGATGTTCTGCTGAGGGGCTATGTGCAGTTTGGTACCAATTTTTAAAAAAAGGAGAACCACAAAGCTAATCAGAGATAGCAAGGAACTGCCAATGTTGGAGTCTGAGATAACAAAGGTGTAGAGCTGGATGGACGCAGCAGGCCAGGCAGCATCAGAGGAGCAGGAAAGCTGACATTTCGGGTCTGGACCCTTCTTCAGAAATGGGGGAGACCCTGAAGAAAGCGTCAGCTTTCCTGCTCCTCTGACGCTGCCTGGCCTGCTGTGTTCATCCAGCTCTACACCTTGCTACCACAAAGCTAATAACTTCCAGACCATTACTTGAGCCATGAGGTAATTGGGATTCAAACCGATGTCCCTCAAATCATAAGCGTGGGGTTCTGAATTCCTAGTCCAATGACATTACCACACTGCCAACCCACCCCAGTAAAGTTACTCCATTTAGTAACATGATCAGTGACTGAAGACCTGATGAAATCGTTTCAGCCATCAAACCAAATGTGCACAAACACTTTATTCCACAAATAAAGACCACGCTCTGTATCAATCACATGCCTAATGGATGAATGATGTTCCAATTGGACACAATTGTTTTAGTACATCCAATCTGGTCAAAGTGCAACAAAACCCTCTGCTGAAGGGTCTAGGCCCGAAACGTCAAGCTTTCCTGCTCCTATGATGCTGCTTGGCCTGCTGTGTTCATCCAGCTCCACACCTTGTTATCCCCAATATGAATGAAGATTGATGCAGAGCTACTACAGGGAAAACCTAATGTACTGGATTACAGAGGTTTCCAAACCACAGAGTGTCAGATTAGGGAGCTGCAATCTGTACTCTTCGAAATTTAGTCACTGTTGCCAGTTAGAAAGCTCAGTAACCAATTTGTACATTTCATACTCTCAGAAACAACAATTTAATAATGTCTTCCATTGTTTGTGGGACAAAATACAGGCAGGACTCCAAGGAGAATGCTCTTCTTCTAAATAATGCCATGGAATCTTTTAAATCTGTTTGATGAGAGGGCAGGTGGGGTCCAATGTTTACACGTTATCTGAAAGACCAGCCCTGCTGCCATTGCAGCACTCCCTCAGCACTGCGCCAGTCCCTGGAGGGAACTGAACTCAAAACTGTCTGACTTGGAGGAGAGGTTGCTACAAATGACATCACCAGAAAAGTGACAAGTTTAGAATCAGAAACAGAGAAAATTTACAGCATGTGAGGCCATTCAGTGCATTATGTCTATGCCAGCAGAAAGATACATCCATCCTAACGTCACTTACCAACCCTGTAGGTTACACCAGTGCATTTTCACGTGTCTTTTACATGTGATGAGGATTTCGGCTTAAACCACCGTTTCAAGCAGTATGCCACTAGTTTCTAAGTAAAAACATTTCCGCTCAAACATTTCCTCTAACTAGTCTGCAGATAATTTCAAATCTCCCCTTCTTGACTTCTTTGCTCATGGCACGAGGCCCCTCATAATTTATATGCCTCAGTTAAACCATCCTTTCCCAAAGAAAACAACCCTATCCTATCCCATTATTCCTGTAGTGAAAATTCTCCAGTCTGGGCAGCATCCTCGTCAATCCGTGACTATCTGCAGTGAACCTGTAAAACAGGAAGACATGTAAAAAGCTGAAAACATAAAACAAAGAAAATGTTTACCTGTTATAAAATGCAGCGTAATTGGCAAGTTAAACAAAAGTGGATGCCTTGATCCCAGGAAGCTGAAAATGAAAGCTCCAAAGCCAGTCAGTATTCCAAAGTAGCTGCATGTGGCCATCACAATTAGTAGAGAAATACCTTCATAGTTGAGGACAGTATTTGGATCTGCAGAAGACAGTTGAAGAAAGGCTGGTTAACATAAAGGTAAAGTTGCCATTGTCCTCCTACTGGACCATAGGGCTGCACCCTCATTAAAAAGAGACAAATGGTGGTAGGTTAACCCGAGGGTCACTACGCCTGAGGCAAGGGGAGACGTTGAGAAGGAAAGTCCTTCATGTAATCTCAGCCAACCCCACACCGTTGGCATTATGTTGCAAAGCAAAACCAGCAGTCCAGCCAACTAAGCCAACCAAACGCCCAGGTTAACAATAATGCATTAATTGAAAGAAGAAATCTTGTACACAAGAAGCTACAGCAATCAATTCCCATTTGCAAGACCATTAATTTATTTAAAACAAGCAAATTCAAGCCTGGTTCAGAAAGGAGTCTATAAAAATGATTGTATTCTACACTCGAAATGCTCTTGGGTTCAGCATCACCAGACACATCTTTGATAGATGGTCCAATCCCTAGAACCTAAAGTACAAGGGCAAGGAGGTGATGCTGAACTTGTAGAAGACACTTGTTAGATCTCAGCTGGAGTACTGTGGATAGCTCGAGCAGCCACATTAGACGGAGGATATGAACGCGTTGGAGAGAGTGCAGAAGCAGTTTGCAAGAATGGTTCAAGAAATGAGAAACTTCAGCTCTGAGGATAGATTGAAGAATTTGGAACTGTTGACCTTTCTGAAAAGAAGGCTAGGGGGAGATCTGACAGAGGTTTGGAAAATCATGAGTGGGCTGGATAGAGCAGATAGGGAGAAACTGTTCCATTTATAAAAGGAACAAGAACGAAAGGAGCAGAGATGAAGTGAGGAAAATTTTTCTCCTTTAGCGAATAGTTAGGATTATGGAATGCACTGCCTGGAAATGTGGAGGAGGCAGGTACAACTGAAGCATTTAAGGGGGCATTGAATCACTATTTAGATAAAAATAACATGCATGGAGACAAAGCAGGAAATTGACGCTAGATAATAATGCCAGTTTGAAGAGCTGGTGCAAGCATGAATGGCTGAATGGCCTCTTTCTGCACCATAATGATTCTAGCTCCAACAGGCTTCCCACAGGCCAGAATGTAGCTGCTGAGTTCCTATCCAGCCCACACCCATGTTCCAAACACGGGGAAGAATATGTGGGAGATTCTGCAGTACATCCAATCAGAGGCTGTTTCCCTCCCATCTTTATGTAAGAACTAGGAGATCAAGCTGATCTCATCTCAGCCTCAACTCCACTTTCTCGCCTTAGTAAAGTTAGATTGTATGGGATTCAGGGTGCGCTTGCCAATTAAATACAAAATCAGCTTGATGATAGGAGACAGAGAGTGGCGGTTAAGGGTTGTTTTTCGGATTGGAACCTTGTGACCAGTGGTGTCCTGCAGGAATCGGTCCTGGATCCACTGTTGTTTGTCATTTATATAAACTACTTGGATGATATTTTAGGAGGTCAATAGTGAAGAAGGGAATCTAAGATTAAAAAGGGATCTAGATCAACTGGGCCAATGGGCTGAGCAGTGGCAGATGGAGTTTAATTTAGATAAAAACAAGGTATTGCATTTTGGTAAAACAAACAAGGGCAGGACTTGTACAGTTAACGGTAGGACACTGGGTAGTGTTACAGAACGCAGAGACCTAGGGGTTCATGTAAATAATTCCTTGAAAATTGTGTCACAGGTAGACAGGGTGGTTAAGAAGGCATTTAGCACACTTGCCTTCACTGCTCAGACCTCTGAGTATAGAAATTGGGACGTTATGTTGAGGTTGTACAGGGCATTGGTGAGGCCACTTTTGGAGTACTGTGTGTAGTTCTGGTCAGCCTACTATTAGAAGAACATTATTAAATTGGTGAGGGTTCAGAAAAGATTTACCAAGCTGTTGCCGGGTCTGGAGTTATAAGGAGAGGTTGGATAGGCTGGGATATTTTTCACTGGAGAGGAGGTGGTTGGGGAGTGACTTTAAAGGAGGTTTATAAAATCATAAGGAACATAAATAAGGTGAATAGCAAAGGTCTTTTCCCTAGGGTGGGGGAGTTCAAAACTAGGGGGCATAATTTTAAGATGAGAGGAGAAAGATTTAAAAGGGACCTGAGGGGTAACTTTTTCATACAGAGGGTGGTTTGTGTGTGGAATGAACTACCAGAGGAAGTTGTAGATTCAGGTACAATTATAACATTTAAGAGATATTTGGATAAGTACATGAGTAGGAAAGGTTTAGAGGGTCATGGACCAAATGCAGGCCTGTTGGACTAGCTTAGCTTGGAAAACTTCGCTAGCAAGGGTCTGTTTCTGTGCTGTCTGACTCTATGACTCTACTCCCCATAACCTTTCAAACCATTATTAATTAAAAATCTGTCTCTTTAAATGCATTCAATGCTCCAGCATCCATCGTACTCATGGATAATTCTAAAGATTCATGAGCCTTTTGAGAGAAGTTCTCCTCATCTCTGTTTTAAATCTGTCACCCTTTCACTTAAAACTATGACCTCTTGTTCTAGATTGCCCCATGAGGGGAAATATCCACTCTGTATCTACTTTGTCAATCCCCTTTATCTTCTCATATTAGATCTCCTCTCATCCATCTAAACTCTGGCGAGTTGAGGCCTAAACTCTCCTCCTAAAACAAGCCTTTGATTTCTGGAATTAATCTAGTGAACTTTCTGTGACCTGCCTCCAATTTAATTACATCGTTCCTCACGTAAAGGGGCCAGGGATGTACATAAAACTGTAGCCTTGTCATCCCGCTGTGCTAACATCTCAACCTACACTAAAGGCTAGGAAGCCAGGAGTGGCACCATCTGTAGAGGGGAGTGGAGGTGGTGTGTGTGTGTGTGTGTGTGAGCGGTTGATGGAGGAGACTACAAAGTATAGGCTGCCTGCTGGTGGGTAAGGGGTAGGGGTTGGCCGATCGAAAATGAAGCCCAAGATGGTGCGTGGGCTGGGGGGAAATTGGGGCTGCACCTGATTCTGGAGAAGACAAGGTTCTCTCCTTTGTGCACTTAGACTGGCCTTCTGAAAGACTGCAGTCAAGTCAGTGAAGGGTGCAAGATGGTGGGAATGAGAGACAGGGTGAGGGAGTGAGAAATTGTGCGAGTGTGAGAGGATGTGCGAGGGAGTGAGGGTGCGTGTGAAGGAGTGAGGTGCATGTGACGGGGTGTGGAAGCGTGTGAGGGAGCAAGGGTGGTATGTGACGGAGTGAGTGGGTGAGTGAGAAAGTGAGAATGTGTCAGGGAGTGACAGAATGGATGAAGGAGTGACAGAGCAGGTGCGGGAGCTGGTGAGGGATTGAGAGGATGGGTGGAGAGAGAGAGAGTGGATGAGGGAGTGAGAGCATGAATGAGGCAGCGAGAGAGAGGACGAGAGAGAGAGGATGAGAGAAAGAGTGGATGAGGGAGTGCGAGTATGAGCCAGTAATGAGGAGTGTGTGGGTGTACATGTATGGAAGGGGTTGTGTGAGAATGTGCGTGAACTCTTGAGGCTGAGTGAGTCAGACACACACCTTTCCTTCCCTCCTCCTCACCTCCTAAACCACCTCCAAAATCCTATCCACAAAGTAGGCTGGGGGAGGATGAATCTCCAGGCTGAAAGGCAACACTCTTCAAACTGCATTTTCAAATGAATTCCACCAAGTCTAGCTCAGAGTCTGCATCACCAGAAGCAAGGTCTGTGTTAGACAAAGTCAATTCAGCTCTTTCCTAACCCCCATCACCTTTGCTGGTGGTCAGGACTTCTCTCTGTCTCTAGATCTCCCCAGCACACCTTCATGTGAAAAGGTTGAATGAGCCGGATCTGGGTAAACAATAGCATGGCCTGGAGATTTTGAGAGAACTACCACTCTGCTCACTGGCTACTGAAATGAGTAGTGCCAACAAAGCAGGTTTTGTCTCATTGAAGTAAATGTGAAAGAATGCAATGGAGATGAGGCATAGATTCAAGTCAACAGATTGGTGCATTTTTACACAAATGAACGGACTACAATTCTGAATACGTTGAGAATTTCCTACACTGCTTGTTTACCAGAATATAATATGGCAACCTTATGAACTCTCTCAGCATATGTCAAATCTTAAGTCAAACTATTTCAAAACTTTTCAAAGGTTTTCTGTTCCGACTTGCTTGGGCCCGGACAGGGGGTGGGGAAGGGGTTCACATACAGCACATATAAGATAGGCAACAAGATTCTCTGGGACCAGATCAGCAGGTTAGAGCACAATGTTGATCACAGCACCGTGTTCCAGTCAGGGCTTATTCTTACAGTATGGGCAAACAGTATGCCTCATAGTTAAATTAACCCTGTCCAACAGGAATGAGCGAGAACAATTTCTGCGGCAACGTTAAGGGTTTTTCACTGTTTCAAAGCCAAAATACGCAGCATTAAGTATGTCTCATTAAGAAAATCTCCAGATAATGTGACAATACTTTCTGGGCACACAGTTCTTTACATGGGGAGAGATACTAATTCCTACATAAGAACCGAAAGAACTGCGGATGCTGTAAATCAGGAACAAAAACAAAGTTGGTGGAAAAGCTCAGCAGGTCTGGCAGCATCTGTGAAGAAACAATTAGAGTTACCATTTTGGGTCCGGTGACCCTCCTCATAAATGGGTCTTTAGACAAGACGTAACAAGTGATATGTCACAGGAATCGATGCTGGGACCTCAGGTTTTTATCATTGATATACATGACTTGGATAACGGGATCAAAGATATGGTTGGCAAGTTTACTGATGACCTCAGACAGATAGGAGAGTAAGTTGTGAAGAGAACATTAAGAAGCTTTAGAGGGTTATTGAGTGGATAGGTTAAGTGAATGGGCAAAGATCTGGCAAATGGAGCACGTGGGAAAATGTGAAATTGTCCATTAGCAGAAAGAATAAGTGGTGAGAGATTGCAGAGTGTAGAGATGCAGAGAGATCTAGGTGAACTAATACATGAATGGCAAAGTTTTAGTATGCAAGGACAGCAAGCAATTGGAAATGCTAATTAGGAATGCTCATGTTTATTACAAGGGGAATTGAACACAAAATTAAGAAAATGATGCCTCAGTTACACAGAGTACTGGTGAGACCACATCTGGAGAAGTGTGTATAACATTGGTTTCATTATTTAGGGAAGAATATTCTAAGATTGGAGGGAGTTCATGAAGGTTTGGCAGACTAGAGAGGCTAGGGTTGCGTCCACTGGAGTTTAGAAAAGAAACATATAGGAGGTGCTGAGGGTCTCGACAGGCTGGATATAGGAGAATGAATGCTGGAGAAACTCAACAGGTCTGACAGCATCTCTAGAGGGAAAAAACAGGGTTAACATTTTGAATCTCATTGTCACCCATTTGAGACAGGGATAAGGAGAATTTTTATTCTCACAGAGGGTCATAAGTCTTGGGAATTCTTCAAAAGACACAGGATTTAAATATTTTTAAAGCACAGCGAGATAGACTCCTCAGTTCTAAAGAAGAGTTATATCAGACTTGAAACATTAACTCTGGTTCGCTTTTCACTGATGCTGCCAGACCTGTACGTTTTTCCAGTACCTTGTTTACTTACCAATGGAAATCAGTCTCTTCAAGACTGCAGGGAAGAAAACCGAAGGAGCAAAGACCCTAGTTGATTAATCTTCATCGTATTTCTACATTACAAAATGTTTGATTCGCTGACCACGACTTGGTAATGACTCACCGAGTTGCAGGTTAGCCCACTCACCAGATTAGAAATTACACAGGTCCATGCAATACCTATCATTTCTAGTGTACAATATGTAGTTTATATGGATTGGAAATTATGACTGTGAGATAAGCCATACTGTATCACCCCCATAAAGACTACATGCACACGGCAGTGACAGATATAGAATCAATTTTACACATGGCTCATTTGGCACAGGAAGAAACCTGATACATTGAAGGTGGGGGTGACTATAATCATTAAATGACATCATGTCACATCCACCCCAGCTAGCATTTTACTTTCATTCTACTTTTCACAGAACTAATCTTTGATGTATTGATCGTATTGACATCTTCCACTTTTAGACATGACCCTAGGTATCAGGAAGTCTTTGGAAAGTCCCTCTCCACATCGTCCCTAGATAACTCATAGGAAAAGTTTGCAAGTCATGGCATATACAATAGTGTTCTGTTCTTAATGCTCTACTTCCACTAGGTCAAGTTCTGGACTATAGATTAGACTCTCATAATTAAAATAGATTCCGGCAAGCAAAAATAATACTTGGGAAACAGTCGCAGGACAGCCAAAGCTCTTGCGGTCAGTGTTCAAGATCCAGCCACTGCCAGCTGCTACATCAATGATCTACCCCATATCACAAGGTATAAATGGACATTCTGATGTCTATTTGCTGTTACTTAGATGATGAAGGGTACCATGCCCACATGTAAATAGACCTGGGTGCCGATAATGGAAAGTGATTTTCAACCCGTACAAATGGCAGGCATTGACCAACCCCAACAACAGGGGTCCTAACCACCCTCACTCTGCCCAAACACCAAGGTCATGTTGATTACCATTAATCTGCAGTACATCAGCCATAAAACCACTGCAGCTAGTGGAGGTGATCGCTGTCTGGGTCTTCTGCATAAAGTGGCTCAACTTTGGATTCTCCAAAGGCTTTCCACCACCTACAATCCATATCAAGAATATGATGGAATATTCCTTAACCCCAATATGGTTCACTGTTGTCCTTTTAGGGAAGGAAACTTCTGTTCTCACCCATTCTGGCCGACAGAAGACTCCAGACTGACAGCAACATGGTTGTCCTGAGAACTGGCCCAGCAACCCACTAAGTTGTATCCAAGGATAACCATAACATTAAATGCCGGCTCAGCCAGTGATACCCACATCCCATGAATGAATGATAATTTACAAAATCTTACTTTTGCCAAATGTCCCCAGCTGCACAAACACTCAAGATGCTTGACAACCCATCCAGGACAAAGCAGTACACTTATCGGTCACATCAGGCACTCCATCCTCAACACTGCATGGTGGTAGAATCATCAAAACTTTAGGGCACAGAAAGTGGCCATTCAGCCCATTTTGTCTGTACTGGACAAAAGAAAGCCAGCTGCCCATTCTAATCCCATCTTCCAACAACTGATCCATAGCCTTGAAGGTTGCAGTACCTCAGATGCAGATCCAATGGGTTGAGAGTTTCTGTTTCTACCACCAAAGAGTTTCTTCTTAATTTGTTTCAGCTATAGAATTTTGTTTTATTCAATCACAGATTTGGTTTATTCATTCACAGGATGGTTGCCCATCCTTAATTGTCCCTGAGAAGGTGGTGAAGGTGATCTTCTTTCCCAAACTGCTGCAGTCCATGTGGAATAGGTACACCCATTCTGCATCACTGACAAAGCTAGCATTGATTGCCCATTTCCAGCTGCTCTTGAATACAACTGAATGGCTCGCTAAGCTGCTTCAGGGAGCAATTATGAGTCGCCAATGTTGCTGTGATCAGGAATCACACGGAAACCCAGATCAGCATGGCAGATCATGTCCCAAGAAGGACGCTGGTGAACGAGATGGGTTTTTACAATTATTACAGAGATTAATATTTTGTTCCAGATTTATTAATGAAGTGATTTTAAATTCCTTCCTTTGCTATGGTGGGATTTGAGCTCATGCCTCTGAAGCATTACTCCATTTGTTTAGGAATTACAAGTCAGTAACATTACCACTATGTTACCTTAAAGGATGAACTACAGTAACATTGTTTTGTACAGTTCTCTATCTGGCTCAAATCAGACTTAAGCTAATCTTTACATCCTCAAGTGTTGCTGGGCAAAACACTGAACACTTTGTGATTGTAAGCTTCTGTTCAATAGCTTTAACAACGTCTTTAAAGAAGTATCAAACTATCGATATAGACCAAGGGACACGTGTTAGCACTACTTAGGTGTGGAGATTAGTAATTGTTGAGAATATAGATATTGTCAATGTGGTAGTCACGTGGCCACAAGTAATAAAATAAATCTTATTCATTGTTGAGAAAATCATTATGAGATTTGGAAGTAAGCTTCATTGACCCAAAAGTAATCAGATTTGGTACAAACCTTCTTTTTGTTTCTGGATCTTATAAATATCAAACTATAAGTAGCCAACATAGCTGACAATTGTCTGTTTTAAGTGTGGTTCATAGACCTCTCTGTTCAATAGAGTAAAATTGGTTTCTGATTACTCACTGGCACACATTTTCAAAGATGCTGAAGTCATGGGAGGTGGGGGAGGGATAAAGCGGGTGGAATTAAGCCAGGCCTAAAAGGCAAAAATGATTCATAAAAAGTTATCAGAATGTGTAAATGAGCATGGAAAAAAAGTGAATGAAAATATTAAGAAACTGTACGCGGTGTAGCGATTATGCATCACAGTTTAGTAGGCAGGTAATGAGCCTCAGAAGGTTAGCAAGCAGAAATTAGCAAAGCTAATAGAATCAGATCACTTGTAGTGACAGAATTTAAATGCTAAATTAAGGATGCTGTTCTTCAACTTTAAGGCATTGGTGAGACCACATGTGTATAGTACTGGTCTTCTCATTTAAGGAAGGATATAAATGTTACTAAATGGAAGCAGTTATTTGACTAACACCAGGAATAGGCAAGTTATCTTATGAAGAAAGATTGGACAGGTTGTGCTGCATACTATGAAGTTTAGGAGAGTAAGAGATGATGTGATTGAAACATATACAAGATATTAAAGGGTCTTAATAGAGAGCATGTGGAATGGATGTTTCTTCGTGTGGGAGATTCTAGAACTAGGACGCTAGAATTAACCTATCTGTTATCTACAATGCACAAGTAGGAGTGAGGTGATACACTCATCACTTGCCTGAATCAGTGAAGCTCCAGCCGCACACATGAAGCTAGAAACCATCCAAAACAAAACAAAACAAATGATTGGAACCATTTCTACAAGCATTCACTCATCTATTGCTCACAGTCAGTAACAGGAGTGTGTACCATCGTCAAGGTGCACTGCAGAAATTCACCAGCGCTCTTTCGACAGCATCTACCAAACTCTTGGCCATTAGAAGATCAGGGGCAGCAGATACATGGGAACACCACCACCACCTACAAGTTCCCTTCTATGTCACTCACCATCCTGACTTGGAAATATATCGTCATTCCTTCAGAGTCGCTGGGTCAAAGTCCTGAAACTCCTTAACGGCATTGTGGGTCAACCCACAGCACATGGACTGCAGCGGTTCAAGAAGGCAGCTCACCACCACCTTCTCAAGAGCAACTAGGGACGGGCAATAAATGCTGCCCACCAGCGAACCCCACATTTTGTGAATTAATAATGAAAGAGATGTGCATCCGTGGCAAAGAATTAATCATTTGTTGAAGGAGATTGTGCGTCATTGCATGACAACTCCAGACGATACAATCTGAATTTTCACACAATGTGGATGATTGCAGGGCATTGAAGATAAAATCTGGATTGCATCATTGCATTATTTGCCTTTCCAGAAACTGCTACTTGCTCTGAAAAATACTCACAATAATAACTACTCAATTGTTGCTTATAGGCTGTGTTTTGCCACAGACATTAGATGATAGGAGAAAGCTTCAGGAAATTAGAATGTACTTTTTGAGTGACAGGTATGTTTATCATTTGATCTAATTTCCTGTCAATGGAACAGGTTATATATCATTTCTGCCAAAAACACTTTCTCGATCACTGAAGGGCAACATGTGGTTCTTGGCCAGATTGTCTGGGACATGCAGATCTTTAGAACAATGTCACCTTACACTTTGCCTTGCTGAGATGTTATTGGGATAACATCCCCCTTGATTTCTATATTCTCTATAAATTAATGCTCTTTACCTGCTTACACAGAGGTATGCAGGCACTGCCTTAAAACTTCCTGCCCTATTAGAATTAAAACTTTGTAAATCCTTATCTTCCTATACATAAGTAGAAAAGACACTGCCTTAAGCTTCCTGCCTGAATAGAATTAGGTATAAACTTTGTAACTCTTTATTTTCCTGTACAGGGGTATGTGGAAGCTGTCTCAAATAAGATTAGGTGGCAACGTTTGTGAGGTGTGAGACTTCTGACATCCTGTGAAGAATGCAACTTCTGTTTCTGCTAAAGGGGCCACGACACTGACCTTTGTTCAAGCCAGACACTTCGGCAGCTTGAAATTACACTCTGTCACTTCGGCAACTTGAAATTGCCTCCTGCCGTCAGCAGTCACTTTGCCAACGACTGATACTGTATCCTGCTCTCCTTATGTTTTCGATGTAGTAATTGTTTGTGTTATCATGTCACTGTCCGATGTAGTGATTGTTTCATATAACATGCCATTGTGGGATGTAAAATTGCTTTATGTACTACGCACTCGATAAGGTATAAAAAGCGGGGACTGTCCGCTGCTCGGGGAGAATCGCTTACGAGACTCTGCACTCTGTGCCGGGTTGAATACAGCGATCCTCCACAGCTTGTACTTGCTTTGTAAATAAAGGATTTGTGTTTTTCTAAACAGGTCAGTGTCTTGTTATTGCATCAAGTCCGTGAGGGTCTCCAAAAACGAACCTAACATTGTGACATCCATCCCAAGTTATAAAGGCTTCCTCAAAACTACCACAGTTTTGTGATAGGGTAGGTACACACACAATGCCATTAAAAAGAGAGTTCCAAGGATCTAACCCAGTGACAGTGAAAGAACAGTTATACATTTCCAAGTCAAGGTGGTGTGTAGCTTGCAGCTGGTGCACTGCTGCCAGTGTGTGTTGGTTGTGATTGGAGAGAAGGTTTAAGGTGGTGAATGGGGTGCCAATCTGGAGCTGCATTTATCCAGGCAAGCAGAGAGCACTCCATTACACTCCTGAGTTGTGCTTTGTAGAAGGTCTGCAGACGTTTGATTATTTAGGAAACCCAGGGTGCATGTTCCAAGAGAAAACAGTTTCAGATAGTATTTTTCATGTTTATCAGATAGTTATTGGACCAAAAAGGGCTGATGGTGTAGTGTAATGTCACTGGATGAGCAATTCAGGGACCCAGGCCAATGTTATTGGGACATAGGTTCAAATCTTCATCATGGTAGCTGGTGGAATTTAGATTCAATTCATAAAGCTAGCCTCAGTGATGGTGACCATGGCAACTGTTATTGATGATCCTAGAAACCAAAGCAAAGTTTAAGAGGCATTTAGACAGACGCATCATCAGGCAGAGAACAGAGGGATACGGACCATATGCAGGTAGATAGGATTAGTTTAGAATTGCACCATGTTGGCACAGACATGGTGGGCCAGAGGGCCTGTTCCTGTGTTGTACTGTTTGATGTTCTATGAGTGGTAATGGCAGGAGTCAGGGAGAAAGCAGGGGAGTGGGACTGGATTATGTCTCATGAGGGGAACTGGCATCAAGCTGATTAGCAAAGTGGCATGTTTCTGTGTTGTAGATGCCAGCAGCTGGCTTTTATTTTTAGCAAAGCTCACAAATGTACATTAGCAACATGAAAATTCCTGTCTGGCTGTTCACCTCGAGTATAAGAATCTCAGCATTTGAGTAAGAGTTGAGAGTTCGTCCAGGTTCTGTTGGATATACCTCCCGAACTACCACCAGCTACAACAAAAACCCTGAAGTAACAGTTTGTTAACCTCCTCCCAGTTGTGCATTGTCACTGACAGAAATAAGGTTGCATTCACCCAGTTAACAATCAGCGCATTCCGAAAAGTATATGATTGAGTTAAGATATTTCAACGTAAACTGCTATAATATGGAAACCTAAGAACTAGGAGCAGGAGTAGGCAATTCAACCTCTTGTGCCTGTTCCACTACTTGATACAATCATGGCTGATCTCATCTCAGACTCAAATCAACTTTCCTGCCAGCTCTCCGTAACCCTTTAACCCAGTACTAATTAAAAACCCATCTCTCTACTCTTTAAACATATTCAATGTCCCAGCACTACCCACGGTGGTAGTGAATTCCACCAGATTCACAATCCCTTCTTTCCTGAAGCTCCTGAATCCTGGCGAGTTCAAATCTCCTCTGGTAGGTTAACCAATTACCATGTCCCATGTGTTCACTCAGTTAATAACAGTCAACAGGCCAATCAACAATTGTAGACGTCACACAATTTACAGCAATCCTATTCACAACCACGTCCACGATTTTCACCTTTCTGGTTAATGAGCCATTTCAAAAATAGCTCTCACCCTGTTCAAGAACTGGAGCTTCTGATTTTTCAACAAAACACACTCCATGCGCCATCCATATTTAGTGGCATTTCACTTTAAATTACGTGTTTCAATAAAGGTGGTTCAACCCTCTCTTTCGATATGTTTGTTCTCAGGAAGTAGGCAGCACTGGTGAGACCACATTTATTGCCCAGCCCTTTTCAGACAGAACTGAGAGGGTCAACAACATTGTGTAATACTGAAGTGACACTGGTAAAGATGCTGGGACAGCTTGTACCCCTGTACTTGCCAGTACTCGGCTTTCCAAATCCGAGAGACACCAGCTCCTCAGTGGACAGTCCATGTGATAGCACTAAACAACTGCACAGCGAGCAAAGGGTTGCTACGTTTGCAAAGTTGAAGCAAACAGTGAATAAGTACAAACATAGCATTTTGGAGGTTTTTGCTGACGATAATGAAAACTCATTGAAAACATTAAGTATCCTAATAAAAAACAACTCTTGTTAAAAGTTAAAGAAAGTCACAAAAAGTTAGTGTGTAGGTACAGCAAGTAACTAGCTAATAGAAAGTTATCATTGATCACAAGTGGGATTAAATGCAAAAGTAGGGAGGTAATACTTCATTTATACAGACACTGGTATGACCACATCTACAGTGCCATGCATGTTGTTATTCACCTTATTTTAGGAGGAATAAAGTAGCCATAGCCCCAGAGAACCACAAGGTGCTCTCTCACTAGAAAGAGGCGACTGGTGGTGAGTTTAACCTGAGGGTCAGCACGTCTGTGTTCAGGGGTGAGGTTGAGAAGTCAGGAACTTCATGGAAACTTTAGCTGGCGTGGGAATATAAAGAAGAAAACATAAACACGTCAAAGGCATTTCAGAGAAAAAGTGATAAAATAATACCCAGAATGGGGAGCTTTTATTACATGGTAAGGTTTGACAGACCAAGTTGTACCAATCTGCTGGTGTTTAGGAGGGTAAGAGGTGACTGCTCTTTAAAATTCACTCGTTCGATATGGGCATTGCTGGCTAACTAGCATTTCTTGCCCATCCCTAATTGCCTTTGCGAAGGTGGTGGTGAGCTGCCTTCTTGAACTGTTGCAGCCCACATGCTCTAATGGAGGGAATTCCAGGATTTTGACTCACCAACAGTGAAGCAACGGTGATATATTTCCGAGTTAGGATAGTGAGTAGCTTGGTGGGGGGAACTTGCAAAGGTGATGTTCCCATGTATTCTCTGCCCTTGTCCATCTTGATGTAAGTGGTCATGGGTTTGGAAGGTGCTGTCTGAGGATCTTTGGTGAATTTCTGCAGTGCATCTTGTATATAGTACACACTGCTGCTACTGAGTGTCAGTGGTGGAGGGAGTGGGTGCTTGTGGATGTGCTGCCAATAAAGCGAGCTTGCTTTGTCCTGGATGGTGACAAGTTAATTGAGTGTTGTTGGGGCTGCACTCATCCAGGCAAGTGGGGAGTATTCCATCACACTCATTGTCTTTTCTAACTGGAACTAAGGTGGCTCCAACACAGTGGGTAGTGTTCAAGCTCATTGGAGTCCATCCACTGTAGGCCAATGGCATTGTTTTCTCTGTGTACTTTTCACCTTTTTTTCTACTTCCTTTCTTCTTTGTCTGAGGCCAGAGCAGTGTCAGTGGGGCTGGTGGCTGCAGTGTTGGTGATGTAGACCAGGAGTCCTGGCAGCAATGCCCAGAGCGAGGACTCCTGGCCACAATGCCACAGACAATCGGGCGGGGGGGGGGAGGTGGTGGTAGGAAGCACTAGGCACTCCTGCAGTGACCTGAGAGAAAACTTCTGAGGGCCATCCCTCCAGTACCTGCCGGCAACACCTTGTCTCTCTCTCTCTGAGAGGAAGACGCACCTGCAGTGAGGTTAAGAAACCCTCATCACTCTCCTGTCTTGCCACCGAAGTGGAGAACCTACAGTTAGAACGGCAACTTGCAGGTCCGTGCCCATGTACTGCAGACTGTGGCAGACCTCTGACAGATCTCCAATCTCTCCATGGAGACTGCCAAATCCAAGCCAGAGCCAGAAAAGGACTGATAATGTCGGTGCTGTCCTCCATCCTTCAACCTAGTTTGCCAACTGCCTCTGACAAAGCTGCTTGTTGTTTCTCGAGCCTGTCTTTGCAGTTTGATAACATTATTAATGCCTAGAACAATAGGACGGTCTTCTGCCTGGTCCTGACTGAACGCTTGGCTTCTGGCAGTCTCTAAGCATTTCCTCCTGACCCAGCAGCAGGGACGGCTCAGTGAGGTGATTACCAGATTGTGCTCCCACGGTTAAAGTCTTGGAGCTGGAGGAGCATGCAGGTGAAAGTCTTGCCAGTGTATCCTCTGCAGGCCCTTCTCGGAGCAGATGGCGGAGCTGGGGATTGATGGCACCGGCCTCTGCCTTGCCATGACTCGGTGCTAACAGTGCCTGCATAGGAAAGGGAACTTGTTCTGTCAAATGGCTAAAGCATGGGCAGGTTAGCACAGCCATTAATGGGACAGTACACACAAGAACATAATAAACCTCACTGGATTGGTTACCCAGGGAGTTCTCCAGCTAACTCCTCATATAGGGGTGTGCCGCCTAATGCCTGCCACATCCAGTGCCAGTATTCACTCTGCCTGCCAGGTTCCCAGGTTTTTAAGTGAGGGAGTGAGCATGACTGGAATGGATGGGAAAGGTGTTAATGGTGCTGCAGGTGCTAGAGACATTGCGAAGTGTCCCCAGTGAGTGAGTAGGAAGTCCAGAGGGCAGGAAGAGTTACTACATTTTGCAAGATGATGTTGAGCGAGAGCTGTTGAGTGGATATGACACAGAACGAGTAACAGCCCATGATCCTGGGGGAGAGGTGTGTGTAGGCAGAGTTCGAATGAGGGTGAGGTCACAGAGATAAGATAGCGGGCACTTACTCTTTTAGAGGTCAGAAGCTGCTTAAACTACTTTCAGTGCCACTGGGCATTGCTTTTGACCATATTGACCGCAGTGTCCTGGATCGCTGTCTCTGTACAGGGTGTGGTAAGCTCCTTTGGCAATCTGAAGGAGGGAACACTGCCATTTTATTCTCTAACCGCCTGTCCATGAGTGCTCCCATGTGCTGCTCTTCTTATAATAAACTGATGTTTTCCATTGTAAGCCATTTAACTTGAATTGAGAAATAAATGCTGTCTACCACTGGCCCATCCAACAAATTAAATCACTTGCAAAGAATCTAAATAGAATTTTCAGAAGCGTCTAAGTCAAGGCTGAAACCAAGTTGCTCGGATAAGCAGCCCACTTAATTTATAGCTACCCTCAACCTTCAGTCCCTCCACCACCAGTACACAGCGGTAGCAGTATTTACCACATTCAAGATGCATGGCAGCAATCTGTCAAGCCTCTTTAATATAAATGGAGTGTAGATACACGCACTGTACTTTTATGAAGGAACTCTCTAACTCCTTCTAAGCCTGCAACAGCAGCAGGAGACACATGGGAACAGCACCTCATGCAAGTTCCCCTCCAAGCCACTCACCGTCCTGACTTGGAAATATATCACCATTCCTGGGCTGTCGCTGGGTCAAACGCCTGGAATTCCCTCCCTCAGGGCATCGCAGATGAGTCTGCAACAGTTCAAGAAGGCAGCTCACAACCACCTTCTCAAGGACAATTAAGGACGGACAATAAATGATGAGCTTTCCAGCAACATCCAACCCCATGAAAGAATAAATAAAAACATATGCGTGACTGCTTTTACATTCTGCAAGGTCTGGCATTTTCATTGCAATATAGTATTTATTACATTAGATTTTGTTCACAATCCAAGTGGATTGCCTACTAGCACATGTTTTGAACATACAAATAAGGTTACATTCCATCCATCTGCATTAGCTGTCTGCGTGCTCCTTGTCTGCCTCAACAAAGGGACATGCTGTGCCCTGTACTGCCACATGCTCATGGGAAGTCATGAAGGAACATCATGTGGTCTAGCATATTAATGCAACCAATTGTGGAACCAGTGCTGAATCGGTTGCTTAAAAACCACATGATATTAGAAGATAACTGCTAATTTTCGGTTTCATTCAATCTTCCCCGACCCCCATCCACCCCAACTGGCAACATCAATAAGGCACCAGAACATAGTCATTCCTCACCTTTAGCCCGAAACCAATGTGCTAGCTGCCCATTTACTCAATACAGTGGAATGAATGAGCAACACAACCAAAGCTAGCCCACACCCATAGGGGATAAAGTTTCTAGTTCCAACTACTGGAAATAACCCAACTCTTCCATCTGTGGCCAGCTATATTTTGTTAACGGTTACTTTTTAACTCAGGAATAGACTGAAACAAACATTTTCCTGTAAGAATAATTCAGCAAGATGCCTGTAAGTGGTGCCAGGGGAAACAACTAAAACAATCCATGGGTATTTAAAAATGCAACAACGAAGTGAAAACACTGAATAAAATAAAACATGTTAATTAAAATACACGAGTCAAATCATTGTGGGATCTTCCCACTTTGTCATCTGTGTCATAGCATGAGAACTACTGTCCAGAACCAAGGTATTCAACAAATTTCCAGATGCCGGAGATAAAAGTTAAAGAGTGTTTGAGTGCGTACCTACTTGCACAGTAAAGATGTAACTTCAAGGAATCACTCAGTTTTACAATGTATATTCAGACTGATAGCCCTACCAATTAATTCTTCAGGAAGGTGTGGGTTCAAAACTCACTACTAGAGTTTAGCACACTATCTCTGCACACTGGGCTGATTGCAGTCACCCAGTGATTGATGTTAACCCTACCCATGCAAGGGACTTACACAGTCAATGGTAGGGCCCTAGCGAATGTTATAGATCACAAGGTACTCGTTGAAGGACAGACGGTCAGTTCTCCTTACGTCCTGTTCAATATCCCTCCCTCAAAACTACTACTGATCTCATGATTGTTTAAGGTCTTGGAATTGCATCGTATTTACAGCACAGGAACAGACTCGGGTGCATGGTGTTTATGCTCCACACAAGCCTCTTTGCTGCATTCTTCATCTTGCCCACAAACATGTTCTTCCAGTTCCTTTTCCTTTGTCTCATTAACTAGCCATGAGCTGCTGAGTTTGCACTGTTAGCACAGAGTCATGGCAAGGCAGAGGCCGGTGCCATCAATCCCCAGCTCCGCCATCTGCTCCGAGAAGGGCCTGCAGAGGATACACTGGCAAGACTTTCACCTGCATGCTCCTCCAGCTCCAAGACTTTAACCGTGGGAGCACAATCTGGTAATCACCTCACTGAGCCGTCCCTGCTGCTGGGTCAGGAGGAAATGCTTAGAGACTGCCAGAAGCCAAGCGTTCAGTCAGGACCAGGCAGAAGACCGTCCTATTGTTCTAGGCATTAATAATGTTATCAAACTGCAAAGACAGGCTCGAGTGAAGCCATTTCGGACAGAAACATGATTAAGCGTTCTCTAAATGCCAGCTTTCCTTTCCAAAAATGTAGTTAGTATTCTCTTAACCAGATATTACATTGCTACATAGAATTCTGTAGACTTTACAGCTTGGGAACAAGACATTCCACCCAACTTGAATAAAAGGTTCCACAAACCAGGTTCACAATATGCGATGGTTTATGTTAGAACAATGATCAATTGTTAAATACTGCATTCTTTCAATCACTACCATAAGCAGCAGGAACAAAAATCGAGCAATTTTGTTCTGAATTTCCTAGCACAGAGACAACAAATTTCAGGCCTATTGAAACAGCTCTCCAGCATCATCCCACGCCACACTGGAAGGCAGCGGAACGAGTGATAATATCACTGGACTAGTAATCCAGAAACCTGGCTTAATATTTTTTAGGGACACAGGTTTGAATCCCAGCATGCCAAACTGTGAAATCGTAATTCTGCAGATAAAAAACTCTGAAGCTGAAAAAAAAACTCTTTAAAAAATATCGACCATGTTATAAACAACAACAAAAACAAAGTGGCTGGAAAAGCTCAGCAGGTCTGGTAGCCTCTGTGAAGGAAAAAACAGAATTAACGTTTTGGGTCCGGTGACCCTTCCTCAGAATTGTTATAAAGACTGCTTGTTGTAAAAAACTATCTGGATCACTAATTCCCGTGAGAGGGGGCTATTCTTACTGCCATCCTTACCTGGTCCAGCCTACATGTGACTCCATATCCACAGCAATGTAGCTGACACTTAACTGCCCTCTGGGCAATGACAGATGGCAAGAAATACTGATCCAGCCAGGGACATCCATAAGTAATTCATTTTTATAAATAAAATAAGCCCTGAAACTCAGCAAAATAGTTCTCTACTGCTACATATGCAACTTTAAGAAATTCGTATGAAATCCGATTACACAACTCACCACATCTTAAAAAATCACTTTGTGGAAAAGTACTCGCGCAGGGCTATTTCATTGGTTAGGAATACAGAAATGCCAAAGTATACAAGACTACAGCCAAATGCTGGATAACAGGACTAGCCACTTGATGACCGGCACAGAATGGGCTGAGGGGCCTTTTACAGTGCTGTAAAAGCTCCATGACTTAGCAGCCCTTACAGGCCTGCACTGCTATTCAATAAAATGTTGGTTGCAATAAATGCAAAATACTAAGGTTGCTGCTGACCTGAAACAAAAACAGAGAATGCTGGAGAAACTCATGCCGGATTGGGAGCCTCTGGGGAGAGAGGATTGTTACTGGAGACCCACAATGCTGTTAGGGAGGGAGTTCAAGATTTTGACCAAGTGACAGCGAATGAACATCGGTATATTTCCAAGTCAAGATGGTGAGTGGCTTAGAGGGGAAATTTCAGTTGGTGGCATTCCCATAAACCTGCTGCCCTTGTCCTTCCAGATGGAAATGCAGCACCAAGCCTACGGTCTGCAGAGCAGCCGTGATCTTCCACCCTCTCATATGCATCAGAAATATGGATCTTATACATAAGACACCTCAAATCCCTGGTGAGTTATCACCAATGCTGCCTTCACAAAATCCTGAAAATCCACCAGCAGGATAGGCATGCCAACGTAAGTGTTTTCTCCCAAGCCAACATGCTCAGTGTCGAGGCACTGGTCACACCGGGACCAGTGGCAATGGGTGGGCCACAATGTCCGTATGCCCAACAAAAGACTCCCTAAACAAGTGCCTCTACTCCAAGCTCCACAATGGTCAGTCATCACTCAGAGAGCACAGGAAACATTACACAGGCACCCTGAAAACCTCTCCAAACAGATGCAACATGCCCCACCAACATCCCCAGTTCTGACCATATGATAGAGGGAAGTTCACTGATGAACCAGCTGAAGATGAATGGGCCTAGAGCACTACCCTGAGGAATACCTGCAGAGATGCCCTGGAGCTGATGACTGACCTCTAACAACTAAAATCATCTTCCTGTGTGTCAGTTATGACGCCAACCACCGGAGAGTTTGCCCACTGATACCCTTTGATTCCAGTTTTGCTAGGGCTCCTTGATGCCACACTTGGTCAAACACAGCATCCATCATGCCTGATCCATGTACTTCAGGTCTCCCCTCTTTCCCTTCCTCTTTGAACAATGATGTCATTCCTGTTGTCCTCACCTTCCACCCCATCAACGTTTGTATTCAACAGAATGTCCTCCACTCCCCCCACATTTCCAACAGGTCCAGCATGATGCCACCAACAAACACATCTTCTCCTGCCCTCCCCTCTCCCTTTCCAATGGAACATTTCTACCTAAATGCAAGGCATGTAGAACCTGCTATTTTATAGAGTCATATAGCACAGAAACAGACCTCTTGATTCAACTTGGTGGCGACCAAGTTTCCCAAACTAAACTAGTCTTATATGCTTGCATTTAGCCCATATCCCTCTAAACCTTTCCTATTCTTGTAACTATCCAAATGCCTTTTAAATGTTGTAACTGTACCTGTATCTACCATTTCTTCTGGTAGTTCATTCCACACATGAAATACCATCTGCGTGAAAAAGTTGCCCCTCAGATCCCTTTTAAATTTTCCTTTTTCACCTTAAACCTATGTCCTCCAGTTTGGAATTCTCCTAGCCTAGGGAAAAGACTTTGCTATTAGGGCAAGAGATAAAAGGTACTGCAGATGCTGGAGAATCCGAGATAACAAGCATGGGGCTGGATGAACACAGCAGGTCAAGCAGCATCATAGGAGCAGGAAAACTTGACGTTTCGGGCCTAAACCCTTCATCAGAAATGGGGGGTAGGGAGGAGATAGGTCAGTCCAGGGAGGACGGACAGGTCAAGGGGGCGGGATGATGTTAGTAGATAGGAGATGGGGTGTGGCTTGAGGTGAGAGGAAAAAACAGGTTAGGGAGGTGGAGATGAGCTGGGCTGGTTTTGGGATGTGGTTGGGGGAGGGGAGATTTTGAAGCTTGTGAAATCCACATTGATGCCATTGGGCTGCAGGGTTCCCAGGCTGAATATGATTTGCTGTTCCTGCAGGCTTCGGGTGGCATCAAGAAGACTTTCCACATCAGGCAGATGTTCACCTGCACATCTGCCAATGTGGTATACTGCATCCGCTGTACCCGTTGTGGCTTTCTCTACATCGGGGAAACCAAGCGGAGGCTTGGGGACCGCTTTGCAGAACACCTGCGCTCAGCTCGCAACAAACAACTGCACCTCCCAGTCGCGAACCATTTCAACTCCCCCTCCCATTCCTCAGATGACATGTCCATCCTGGGCCTCCTGCAATGCCACAGTGATGCCACCC
>JAHRHZ010000249.1:16658262-16692912 GCA_024137785.1 Ginglymostoma cirratum
CCCATCTCCTATCTACTAACATCATCCCGCCCCCTTGACCTGTCCGTTCTCCTTGGACTGACCTATCTCTTCCTCACCCCCCTACCTACACTCACCTTTACTGGCTCCATCCCCGCCTCTTCGACTTGTCTGCCTCCTCTCCACCTATCCTCTCCTCTATCCATCCTCTATCCGCCTCCCCCTCTCTCCCTATTTATTTCAGAACCCTCTTCCCCTCCCCCATTTCTGATGAAGGGTTTAGGCCCGAAACGTCAAGTTTTCCTGCTCCTATGATGCTGCTTGACCTGCTGTGTTCATCCAGCCGCATGCTTGTTATCTTGCTATTAAGGCAAATAGAGTCATACAGTCAAACATCAGGGAAACAAACCCTTTGGTCCAACTCGTCCACATTGACCAGATATCCCATTTGGCCAAAATCCCTCTAAACCCTTCCTATTCATATACCCATTCAGATGCCTTTTAAATGTTGTCATTGTTCCAGCCTCTATTACTTCCTCTGGCAGTTCATGTACCACCTTCTGCATGAAAAAGTTACCTTTCTTTTTAAATCTTTTCCCTGTCACCTTAAATCTACGTCCTCTAGTTTTGGACTCTACTACCCTGGGGAAAAGATCTTGGCTATTCACTGTATCCAGGCCCCTAAAGATTTTATAAACCTCTATAAGGTCACCCCTCAGCCTCCGATGCTCCACGGAAAATACCCCCAGCCTATTCAGCCTCTTCCTGTAACTCAAGCCCTCAAATCCCAGCAATATCCTTGTGAATCTTTTCTGCACCCTCTCAAGTTTAACAACATCCTTCTTCTGGACACGCGACCAAAATTGTATGCAGTATTCTAAAAGTAGTCTAACCAATGTCCTCTGCAGCCGCAACATGACCTCCCAACTCCCACACTCAATGTTCTAACCAATGAAGACAAGCATACCAAATGCCTTCTTCGCTAACCTGTCTACCTGTGACTCCACTTTCAAGGAACAATGCACCTCTTTATTCAGCAATATTCCCCACGTCCCTACCATTAACTGTACAAGTCCTGCCCTGGTTTGCCTTACCAAAATACAACACCTCACATTTACCTAAATTAAATTTCATCTGCCATTCCTCGGCCCATTGGCCCATCTGATCAAAGTAATGTAGCATAAAAAAAAGGTCTTGCTAAAACTATACAAGGCATGACACAGACCACAGGTGGAACTCGCTGTTCTCTTAAGGGAAAGTATATTGCCAAAGGAGGCAATCCAGAGAAGATCATTAGGTTGATCCTGAACATGAACAGATTTTCTTGTGAGGAGAGTTTGAGCTTGGAGAGGTTTAGTAAAGTCCACATGAAGCTTACTAAAGCATTTGACAAGGACCCACATGATAGGCTGTTCCAGAAGATATAGCAAAATGAGATCCAGGGTGAATTGGTAAGCTTGATACAAAATTGGCTTGGTCATATGTGACAGAGGGTAGTTACGGAGGGTTGTTATTCTGACTGGAGGTCTGCGACCACTGGTGTTTTTCAAGGATCACTGCTGGGACCTCTGTAATACACATAAATGATCTGAATGAAAATGGAATTGGTCTGATTAGTAGGTTTGCAGACAACTCAAAAATTGGTGGAGTCGTCTATAGTGAGGAAGGTTGTCAAAGGATATAGCAAATATAAATTCAGTTGGAAAGTTGGCCAGATAAATGTTAGATGGCATTTAATCCAGACAAATGTGAGGTGATGCATTGAGGGAGGTCAAATGCAAGAGGAAAGTATACAGTAAATAGCAGGACCGTCAGGAGCATTGATATACAGAGGGACCTCGGGGTCCAAATCCACAGCTCCCAAGAGTGGGAACACAAAGGGGCTAATATGGTAAAGAAGGCATACGGCATGCTTGCCTCCATTAGTTGGGACGTGGACTATAAAAATAAAAAAAGTCAAGTTGCAGCTGTATAAAACTTTAGTTAGGCCACATTTGGAGCATTCTGTGCTGTTCTGATCACCATATATGGGAAGGATGTGGTGGCTTTGGGCAGGGCGTAAAGGTTTACCAAGATGTTGCCTGGATTGGAGTGTATGTGATAGAAGGAGAGATTGGATAAACTTGGATTATTTGGAAATGTCAAATACTAAGGGCAAAGGTTTACGGGAAGAGGGAGAAACAATAAAGGAGATGTGTGAGATAGGTTTTTTATAACCGAACATGGTGGGTGCTTGGAACATTCTGCCAGGGAAAGTAGTAGAAGCAGAAAGGACAGTAATGTTTAAGAGACATTTGGACAGACACATAAACAGGCAGAGAATACAGGGATATGGATCATGGACAGGCAGCTGAGATTAGTTTAGAATGGTATCATGGTCAGGACTGAAGGACCTTTTCCTGTTCAATGTTCTACAATTGTACTCAGAGTCATACAGCACAGAAACAGACAGTTCGGTCCAACCAGTCCATTCCGACCATAATCCCAAATTAAACTAGTCCCACCTGCTTGCGCTTGGCCCACATCCCTCCAAACATTGCTTATTCATGTACTTATCCAAATGTCTTTTAATTGTTGTAACTGTACCCACATCCACCACTTCCTCTGGAAGTTCTTTCCACACATGAACCACTCTTTTATGTGAAAAAGTTGCCCCTCATCTTAAATTTTTCTACTCTCATCTTAAAAATATGCCCCCATTCTTGAAATCCCCCATCCCAGGGGGAAGACACCTGCCATTCACCTTATCTATACCCCTGATCAGTTTATAAACCTCTATAAGGTCACCCCTCAACCTCCTACACTCCAATGAAAAAAGTCCCAGCCTATCCAGCCCCTCCTTTTAACTCAAACCCTTCATTCCTGGCAACCTCCTGGTAAATCTTTTCTGAACCCTCTCAAGCTTAATAATATCCTTCCTATAATAGAATGACCAGAACTGGACCAAGTATTCCAGAAGAGGACTCACCAACATCCTGTACAACCTCAACACGATGCCCCAACTCCCATACTCAAAGGTCTGATCAATGAAGGCAAGTGTGTTAAACACCTTCTTAACCACCCTGTCTACATGTGATGCAAACTTCAAACAATTATGTACCTGAACCCTTAGGTCTCTCTGTTCTACAACACTACCCAAGGCCCTACTTTCAATTGTTTAAGTCCTTCCCAAAATGCAATAACTCACATTTATCCAAATTAAACTCCATCTGCCACTCCTCAGCCCATTGACCCAATTGATCAAGATCTCTTTGTAAACTTAGATAACCTTCTTCACTGTCCACTATACCACCAACTTTGATTTCATCCACAAACGTATTAACCATGCCTTCTGTATTCTCATCTAACTCATTTATGTAAACAAAAAACAAAAGCAGACCGAACACTGATCCCCGTGGAACATCGCTGGTGACAGGCCTCCAGTCTCTACAACTACCCACCACTACCACTCTTGTCATTAAGCCATGTTTTTATCTAATTGACAAGCTCACCCTGAACACCATGTGATCTAACTTTACTAATTAGTCTACCATGTGGAACCTTGTCAAGGCTTTGATTAAGTCTATGTAAACAATGTTTGCCATTCTGCCCTCCCCAAACTTTTGGTTACTTTCTCAAAAAACTCAATCTTAAAATTATTGCCACTTTCTGGCCAGTTGACATATTTAGAAATCTTACAATGTGGGCAGAAGAAACATTGAATTGTTGGAATTGGAAAAGGGGGAGGGGGAAATGGAAGAACCATCAGAAAAGTAAATATGGAAGATTTGTAAGGATTTAAATCTTTGTGCTCTTTAATTTATTTTCCAATTTTTATACACACATGGACAGTAAGGAAGGCTATCTGGGAATGCAGCGAGATCTTGATTGACTAGGCTGGTGGGCTGAGGAGTGGCAGATGGAGTTTAATTTAGATAAATGCAAGGTGTTGCATTTTGGTAAGGCAAATCAGGGCAGGACTTACACAGTCAATGGCAAGGCCCTAGGGAGTGTTATAGAACAAAGAGGTCTAGGGGTACAGGTTCATAGCTCCTTGAAAATGGAGTCACAGGTAGACAGGGCGGTGAAGAAGGCTTTCAGCGTGCTAGCTATCATCGGTCGGAGCACTGAGTATAGGAGTTGGGACGTCTTGTTGCAGCTGTACAAGACATTGGTGGGAGCACATTTGGAGTGCGGCGTACAGTTCTGGTTGCCCTATAAGAATTTAGAAAAGATTTACTCGGATGTTACCTGGACTGGAAGTTGTGAGTTATAAGGAGAGGTTGGGACTTTTTTCCCTGGAGTATAGGAGACTATAAGGTCACCCCTCAGAGGTATATAAAATCATAAGAGATAAGGGAGATGGCAGACAGCTTTTCTCCATGGTAGGGGAGTCTAAAACAAGAGGACATAGGTTTAAGGTGAGAGGGGAGAGATTCAAAAGGGTCCAGAGGGGCAATATTTTCATACGGAGGGTGGTAAGTGTCTGGAATGGGCTGTCAGAGGTAGTGATGGAGGCCAGTACAATTGTGTCATTTAAGAAACATTTCGACATGTACAAAGATAGGTTAGATATGAGGGATATGGATCGAACACAGGCAAACGGGATTGATTTAAATCGTGAAAACTGGGTGGCACGGGTAAGTTGGGCAGCAGGGCTTGTCTTCGTGCTGTAGACCTCTATGACAAATCTCCACATTGCTTTCAACTTAACTGCTTCCAAATCCAGTCTATTGTCATATAACTTCTAAAAGTATATTTTATGCTTTCCAAAGATCAGTGCACCATTTCTGCACATATTCATGTTCTAGCAGTAACAAGTTATTATAGCAGGGCCATAGCCTGGACTTACTAAGACAATGATCTAGAGCCTACAACATGCAACATTTCAACATTTTGTAGCGTAACTAACACTTAATAGCTCATCACCCCAGAATGGGATATTTTCAACAGGCATAAAGAAATCATCTTGGTTGTGAAATTAATATTTTCCCTTTTAAATTTCATAAAAGGCTTGTAGATTGATTAGCACTTCCAATTTTACTCTACAGGAGAGAATTATTTATACTGCAATTACTCAATGAGAGTCCATCATACCATTCTCAAACTTTCAGCTTGCCTAGCTCCTTGTGCCTTTCCCTTGAAAAGAAGTTTGACGACAGTGACTTTAGATCTTTCTCTCTACCATTCTCCATCCATCAAAACATATTACATTTCACTTAGTGTCGTAATCATGTAATTCCACACCGGGTATAATATAGCGAAGGCAAAGTAAAGCTGTTTCTGACTCAGCTCCCAACCACCAAAGCAGCAAACTGTACTTCAAATGGTGTGAAATTTTACATTCTTTGCACCAGCTATATCTTTGTGATAATCCCATTTAGATTACCAGTTTTAGGGCAGCTTTACAAACATATCATCATTTCTGGTTCGATTTGAATCCGGGCCAGAAGCAAATAGGGTAGCACTCTGTATACCTCCACATACTGCAATCCACTCATATTACACGATAATTGGAATGGCTGTACAGGGACTTGGGAACCGGTTTGGGAGGAAATTCTAAGCCGTTTCTCCACAACAAAATACAGAAACTAATGAGGGTCAATATCTCACAAAAGTGTCCCTGGTGGCTGTTGTGAATCATGCAGAAATTGCAAAGAGCTAAATGTGCAAATGCTTGATGTAGCATAGCGCACAATCCAATTGCTTCCAATGTTAGAAACACACTTAGGGAGGGTCACTCCCAGACTGAAGAAGTTACCAGACACATTCAGTCGGTCTGCTGATGTTACTCATTGGAGAAGAATGAGAGGAGACCACATCAAAACATATAAGATTCTTAGTTGGACTGAAAGGGTTGTTGCCAAGAATTTGTTTCCCCTTGTGGGAGATTATTTGACCAGCGGGCATAATCTCAGAGTAAGGGGTTGCCCATTTAAAGCAGAGATGAGGAGGATATTTTTCTCTCAGAGAGGAGTGAATGTGTGGAATTCTTTATGATAGAGACCTTTCAAGGCTGTGTCATTAACTATGAGGCTGAGAGAGGAGGGTTTCAAGTCAGTAAGGGAATCACGATTATGGGGATAAGGCAGGAAAATGGAGTTAAGGATTTTTAGGTCAGCCATGGTCTCAGTGAATGGTGGAGCAGACTCAATGGACTGATTGGCCTATATCTGCTCCTACATCTTATGGTCTATGAAGAAACCTGTTTAACTGGCATCCCACGACCACCATAACAAGCTTTTTGGTAGAAATGTTGTACAGGGATATAGGGAAAAGACAGGAGATTGACTCTAGGTAAGAACCAGTGTAAACAGAAGCTGGAGCAAACATGGTGTACTGAATGGCATTGTAATAATTCTGTGAACTCACCAAGGCTCTTTTGACAGCATGTTCCAAATCTGCAACCTTTATCATCTAGAATGACAAGGGTAAGAGATTCCTGGGAACATCAGCACTTGCATATTCCCTCCAAATCATCCCTCATCCTGACTTAGAAATATACCACTGTTCCTTCAGTAACAGCAGGTCAAAATCCTGGAATTCCTTTTCTAACAGTACTGTGGGTGTTCCTAGATCCCAAGGACTGCCTCAGATCAGGGAGGCAGCTCACTACCATTGTCTCCAGGATAGTTAGTGATGGGCAATAAATGCAGGCCCAGGCAGCGACCCCTGCGTCCTGCGAACACATTTTAAGAACGTTACAAACCCAGCAGGAACATGGTAGTGAATTCGCAATAAACATTTCCAAATTTTAAAGGTCTATTTTCTAAATGGCATGCAATGACTAGTGGGTACAGCAGAGATCAGTATCGGCAATATATATTTGCAATATATGTATGCAATATATGTAAATAAGGTTAGGGTTAGATTTAGGTGAAGGAACTAAATGTAATATCTCAAAATTTCCAGATGATACAAAGCTGGCTGTAAGGGTGAGCTGTGATTTTGGGCAGGCTGAGTATGTGGGCAAATACATGGCAGGTGCAGTACAACATGGATAGATGTAAGGTTATCCAGTTTGGTAGTAAAAATTGGAAGGCAGATGCCTGAATGACTGTAAATTGAGAGCGAGGAATGTTCAAGACTTGGGTGTACTCGTGCACAAGTCGCTGAGGGTAAGCACACAGGTGTAGCAGGGAGTAAAGAAGATTAACTATATGTTGGCTTTTATAATGATAGGATTTGAGTACAGGAACAAGGATGTCTTAAATTATACAGAGCATTGGTGAGGCCAATCCTTGAATATTGTGTGCAGTTCTGGTCTCCTTATCTGAGGGTGTTCTTGCTATAGCGGGAGCACAGCTAAGTTTTATCAGATTGATTTCTGGGATAACAGGACTGACGTATGAGGAGAAACTGAATCAGTTAGGATGGTATTCACTGGAGTTTAGAAGAATGAGGGAGGAATCTCTTAGAAACCTATAAAATTCTAACAGCACCAGACAGGTTAGGCACAGGAAGGGTGCTCCCAATTTGGGGGGATGGTGGTGAGGGGGGAGTCCAGAATCAGGTGTCATGTTTTAAGGGTAGGGGATAAAGCTACCCTAAAGGGGACTGAGATGAGAAGAAATTTCTTCACCTAGAGGTGATGAGTTTGTGGAATTCACTACCACAGAAAGTCGTTCAGACCAAAATAATGCGTGTTTTTCAGGAGGCAGATATAGCTCTTATGGCTGAGAGATAATAGGTACTGCAGATGCTGGAGAATCCGAGATAACAAGGTGTGGAGCTGGATGAACACAGCAGGCCAAGCAGCATCATAGGAGCAGGAAAGCTTGACGTTTTCTGATGAAGGGTCTAGGCCCGAAACGTCAAGCTTTCCTGCTCCTTAGCTCTTATGGCTAATGGATCAATGATATGTGGGAGCAAGAGATTAGGGTATTGAGCTCAATGATCAGCTATGATAATATTGAATGGCAGTGCAGGCTTGAGGATCAAGTGGCCTACTCTTGCTCCTATCTTGTATGTTTCTAAGGAGCAAAATCAGCTCAGGGTCAAAATAACAGATGAAATAAAGGATGAGATGAGAACACAAGAACTTTGTTATTGACTTGCTGGTAGTACTTGCAAACACAGATCACATGTTACGGATTCAGGCCCTACTCTAGGGCCTAAGCACAGAATCTGGTCTAACACTTTGGTATGGTGGTTATTTTGTCTGAGGTGCTCCTTTTGGATGAAATTTTAACCCCAAACTAACCTTCCAGTTTCCATGGTGCTAATTTGAAAAGAGCAACTTGATTCTCCCAGAGTACTGGTCTTTATGGCTCCCTCACTAACCTCATTAAAACTGCATATTTTGTTCGGGAATCACACTGCTGTTGGTAGGATTGCGCTACCTGAAAACGTGCTGGTTATCTTTCTAATAAAACATATTTCATGAACTTTGAACCTCTGGGTATCCTGAGGCCCTGAGGGGAACTACGATAATGCAAACTCTCAATTTATTCAATTTCCTGATTTGCATAACTCAGCTTTGCACAATTGATGATTTAATTTTCGGTGTCCCATTTTACTGGTGCAAACTACTTTCTCTTCCCAAGGTGGGGAAAACTTCGTAAACATAATTTTAACGGGGGGGGGGGGTTTACGGCTGCGTTTACACAGCCCTGGGAGCATTGCAAGTTCTCTAGAAGTGCGTGCGCTTGGCAAAGGAAAACCAGGGTCCTTTCAGTTGTCAAAAAAAAAAATCCCTTGTTGCTTCAAAATAAAAGTCAATAGCTTCCTGTCTGAGTAGAAAATGCCTTTGCTTTGCAATTGCAGGTAACCTCTGACAAATGTCAAATTCCCATGTGTTTGTTTTTTTTTCCTTTGCAAAGGACTGTTTTAGAACCATTTTCTATGTACTTATAGAAAATGTTACGGATAAAGTACATGTTTGAAACCGACAACGACTCCCCAAATATCACCTCTCCCTACTTTGCATGCTGGTCTCCCTCCGGCCACTTTGATCCGTGTTGGGTAAGTGAGTTACCTGCTGTGAGGTTTCCCTGCAGGCGGACCACATAAGCCACTCCATAGATTTCCGGCGAAGTGCCGTTCAGGGCGACCTGGAACCAGTTGGGGTCGGCCACGGCCGTACACAGTGCCACCACCGAGAAGCACTGAGTGACAGCGGCGGGCAGGTTGCGGTTCTGCGGGGCCCGGAATCTATTTTCCATACCCGCCCTCCCGACGGTGTCGGCTCGGATCAAAGCGGGAGGAAGAGAGAGAGAGAGACAGAGAGCTCACATTAGCCAGGGCTGGTTTCTCCTGCTAACCCTACCCTGACGTGCTCGCTGCGTCGCCGTGATGACACATAAAGGACGATTAACTCTTTGAGATACTGAGCTTGGACTATCTTCACCAAACTGGGAGATACCCCTCAGTGTGACATTTGACTGGGAGATGTCCTCATGAGACATTTAACCGATGCTTAATATTTTCTCAGGGGTTAATGCTGTGAGCCATGGCTTTGCCCAATGAGCAAAATTAAAGTCACCGAATATCTGAAGACCGATCAATTTCTGTCTTCACCTTCATTAGAGATCCTCTTTTCAAGGATTTGGAACATGAGGTAGAACTGATTTTACATTTTTGAACTTGTGGTTCTCTGGGTTAATCTCGATCATGCAACCGAGAGGAAACAAGGACAAGACGAGGCTGCAAACTGCATTCTAGGCCCGAAACGTCAGCCTTCCTGCTCCTCTGATGCTGCTTGACCTGCTGTGTTCATCCAGCTCTACACCTTGGTATCTTGGATTGAAGGTGGGACCTGCGGGCTCGGCTCCGCTGTCACTTGCTTGTTCTATTCACCCCGCCGCTTTTCACGGCTGTTGGCAACCACTACCTTATTTTTAATTCATTTCCACCCACAGACTCTGTCTTCACCTTGGAAGGCAGTCAGACCAGAGCTTTCAGGTATTCTGGTGGGGTTTCCTTCCGTTTTACAGAGGCTGTCAGCACTTCGCAATTTGACTTTGGTTGCCAGCGTGAAATTATTGAGTGAAGCCCAGAATGAATAAATAATGAGAAGCTACAGGATGACTTCTGTACGAGCGTGTGAACCGATAAGCAAAAAAAAAGATTCCACTGATGCTGCAAGTGGAATCTATCTTTCCAAATCACGTTATAAAGCTCTATTATCTAAATTCTAAGTATTAGTTATTATCAACCTTCAGAGTAGGTTTAAAGGGTGTTATCATGACACTGCCTATTCATGAAATGTCAGATCACGGAACGTGTTTCAACCCATCCCCAATACTTGGAAAGGATTTGCTTTCACACCCAAACAAAGTACTGTCCTTTTATTTCAGACTTCCAGCAACTAAAGTGATCCAGAAACTCAGCAGATGTGGTAACATCTGTGGGGGAAGAAACAGTTGAGACCAGTATCTCCCTTCAGTTTTGAAGAGACATGGAAAGCTGATGGGTTGTATACAGTAGAAAACCCAGACAGAAGCAAGTGGAATAGAAAGGACCGTCAGGGGAAGGGTGGAGTAATAGGTCACAGGTTTCACAGAGCATAATGGACCAAAAGGGTCTGTTTCTGTGCTGTACGACTCTATGACTATAAAGGTGAGAATGGAAAGATTTAAAACGGACCTAACGGGGTAACATTTTCATACAGAGCGTGGTGTGTGTATGGAATGAACTGTCAGAGGAACTGGTGAAGGTTGGTACGAGTAAAAAGGTATCTGGATGGGTACGTGAATAGGACGGGTTTAGAGGGATATGGGCCAAATGGGACCACATTATTTTAGGATATCTGGTCAGCATGGATGAGTTGGACCAAAGGGTCTGTTTCTATGCTGTATAGCTCTATGACTCTAAGTGGCATCCCACTTATTTTTAAAAATTGTGCCCTGTGGTTCTAGACCGCTGACCAGGGGAAACATCTCACCTGTGACTACCCTGTCCATTCCTTTAAGTATTTGTAGGATTCAGTGAGTTAATTTTCCCACTTTGCCCAATCTATATTACATCTGCTATGTAAATGCCAATTCACTAAGCCTGTCCAAATCTTCCTGAAGTGGCTTTACATCTTCCTCACAATGCACATTCTTGTTTAGTATTGTATAATCCACAAACTTGGAAATATTACAAATATTATATTTCTCCAAAACATCAAAACGTATATTGTATAGACCTGGGGCACTAGTACCAATTCTTGCTGTACCGCACTAGTCATAGCCTACCAATGTGAGAATGACCCATTTATTCCTACTATTTGTCTGTTTGGCAATCATTAATTCATGACAGCTCCTCACCTCTCACCTAATGTGCTCTGATCTTTCTAACCAGCCTCCTTGCCAAAAACCTTCTTAAAATCTAAGTCCATCAGAGGGCCCTTCTGATGCTGCAGTAGTATCCCTACCTCAGAGTTGAGATGGACAATTTCAAGTTCTACTTGCTCCAGAGGTGTGTAATAATATCGCTGAACAGAGTGATTAGAAAATACCAACTATGTTGATCAGCTCCCCTCCATCAATTTTGATAGTAGCATCTTCAACAAACTCCCAACAATTTTGTCAAACATGAATTGCCCTTTGCAAATCCATGCTGAATATGCTCAATCAGATCATCAACCAATTCATCCCATTCTTTGTAATACATTCAAGCATTGTTCCTACTATTAGTAGCAGTAATTCTAGTTTTCTCTTGCTCCCTTCTTAAACAGACTCTCTCTATAATCATCTTTTGAACTTCCTTCATTGGCTGTGGTCAACTGACCTTCCTTAAAACCTTTGCATCTTAAGGAATGTATAGTTGCTGTGAAGTTCCCTGAGAATTTTATGTATTTAAATGTCTCTTCTCATTCTTCTATATTCCAACGAGAACAGGCCCATTCTACTCTGCCTACCTTATTCGACAGTCCTCCATGCCTAGTACTGTTTACTGCCACAGAAATGCCTGTCTGATCCCCTGACTATGTAATCCGCCATAATTACTGCTCTTCTATATTTTTTCCTTTCCTGTACAGCTCAGTCGCCTGTGGAGCCTTGGGCTTGACTCCAGCTGAAATCCTAAGGAACCACTGCACTCACCAGGTTCCCTCCTTGAGAGCACTACGGGTACCCTCTGCACATGGACTGCAATGGTTCAAAGTAGCTCACCACCACCTTCTCAAGGGCAATTACGGATGGGCAATAAATGCTGGCCAGACAGCAGTGTCCAGATCCCACTTGTGGGCTTTTTAAAAAAACTAGAATATTGATTAGCATCCATGATAGACTCAAGGGATTCCTGCAGTATCTGCTTGATTTTCATAAATTATTTCCTACATACGCATTTCCTCTCTGCCTCTACACTTCTAATCTGTGGCATGACCACCTTCCTATCTGTGTTATCCACGCGGATGCACAACAGTGACTCTGGTCACTGCTCAAGTTTCAAAACTCAAAGCTCAAGATTTTGCAGCTGGTGACACTTGCTGCATTGAAACATAGACAGGAGCAACAGGAGGCCATTCAGCCCTTTGAGCCTGCTCAGTCATTCATCACGATCATGGTCGATTGTCCAACTCAATAGTCTAATCCTGCTTTCTTCCAATAACCTTTGATCCCATTCACCCCAGGTGCTATACCTAGCTGCCTCTTAAATATACTGGCATCAACTACTTCCTGTGGTAACGAGTTCCACAGGCTCACCAGTCTTTGAGTGAAGAAATGTCTCCTCATCTCCATCCTAAATAGTCTACCCCGAATCCTCATAATGTGACTCCTGGTTCTGGACATATTCACCATCGGGAACATCCTCCCTGCATCTACCCTGCCCACTCCTGTTAGAATTGTATAAGTCTCTATGAGATGCCCCCTCATTTGTTTGAACTCCAGTGAAAGCAATCTTAACCTAGTCAATCTCTCCTCATACGTCAGACTTGCCATCACCGGAATCAGCCTGGTAAACCTTCACTGCAATCCCTCGAGAGCAAGAGCATCCTTCCTCAGGAAAGGAGGCCAGAATTGCACACAATATTCTAGGTGTGGCCCTGTATAACTGCAACAACACATCCCTGCTCCTGTACTCAAAACCTCTCGCAATGAAGGCCAACATATCATTTGCCTTCTTTACCGCTTGCTGCGCCTGCATGCTTACCTTCAGCGAATGGTGCACAAGAACACCCAGGTTCCACTGCACACTCCCTTCTTCAAATTTACAGCCATTCAGGTAGCAACCCGCCTTCTTGATTTTGCTTCCAAAGTGAATAACCTCACATTTATCTGAATTATACTGCATCTGCCACTTCATAGGTCCATTCACCCAACCTGTCTAGATCAGGCTGAAGGATCTCTGCATCATCACAGTTCACCCTGCCATCCAATTCAGTATCATCTGAAAACTTTGAAGTTACATATTGTTCCCTCATCCAGATCATTAATATAGATTGGGAATAGCTGGGGTCCCAGCACTGCCCTCCCTGGCACCCGACAAGATACTGTCTGCCAATTTGAAAAGGATCCATTAATTCCTACTCTTTGTTTCCTCTCTGCCAACCAGTTTCCTATCCATCTCAATACACTTACCCCAATCCCATGTGCTTTAATCTTGCACAATATTCTCTTATGCGGGACACTGTCAAACGCTTTCTGAAAGTCCAAATATACAACATCGACTGGCTCCCCCTTGTCAACTCCAGCAGTTACATCTTCACAGAATTCCAACAGATTTGTCAAGCATGATTTCCCTCCCATATATCCGTGCTGACTCTGTCTCTCATCCTGCCACTGCTTTCTGAATGCTCCGCTGTAAAGTCCTTGATAATGGATTCCAGAATCTTCCCCTCTACTGATGTTAGACTTACTGATCTCTCATTCTTTGTTTTCGTTCTGCGTCCCTTTTTGAATATTGGAGTGATATTAGCTACCCTTCAATACGCAGGGACTGTTCCTGAGTCTACAGAATCCCAGAAGATTAGCACCAATGCATCCACTATTTCTAGAGCTACGTCCTTAAGTACACTGGGATGTAGATTATCAGACCCTGGGGATTTATCCACCTTCAATCCTAGCAATTTTCCCAGTACCAATTTTCCCTACAAATGTGTTTGTCTGGGACACATGGTATATCTGTGACTTCACACATGCAGGATGTACAATTGACTTGTCACTTCTGACCTGCCATCTCATAATTTTAAAAACCATAAGTATGATCATACTAATGAAAACCCAACGAGCTATTCCCCAGAAACAGCAAGGCAGAAAAATAATCGAGACTTAAATACCCAACTTTCACTTTGAAGATTGGAAATGCCAAACAACCTACTCACCAATCAGCTGCTTTCCCTTCACTCTTGATGTCATGTTCTCATTGGCTTCAATGCACGCAGGCCTCCTGATCCATACCTTATTTCTTCTCCCATTTGCCTCTTATTTTGGAGTCATTATTTCTTGCAGTAAACCTTAATTAAAACACCACTTCACCCTTTTGCCCCAAAATTCCAGTTACTCAGTGCCTCAGTCATACTCACTCTGATCATGTGCTTTCAACAACCCCTCTTACATTGTAGAGCACATTTATAAGTCACTTGTTTTCTTAACTTGATGGTGCAGTAATGGACACCTAATTCAGGCAAGGAATTTCCATTATTTTATAAATTAACTGCCACAATTGGGCAGCTGTTTAACTAGGTGTTGCCAACTTCTTTAAAGACTACTGGTTCTATGCCCAATGATGAATTTTACTCTATTAAACTTACAAAAGATCTATCAGTTGAATTCCCACTTTGATCTAAATTGCCACTCACACATTCTGTTTTCCTCTTATTCTGACAGAGTGTTCCTCAATTCTAATGATTTGTATGTTTATTCATTTAAATAGTTACGCCTTGCACTGAAGAAGAGGCTGATCCAAATGGTTTATACATTTTCTATTTCAGATGTTGATGGGCCTTGTGAATTTTCAGTTTTTGATTTTTTTACATCAGATAGGAACTTTTTGAGATAGTAAATATATTTGCTCTTAAACATTCTGAAATATATTAATATACATTAAAAAAATACTGCACTACTCCTTCTATAGAAGTTTAAAACTAATAAATTTAATTTAAACTCATTTCAGGGGAAAAGTACAATCATCTGTTTAAGATTTCTGAAAAAAGTGCCTACTTTCAACTAAATTAGTCTGCAGATTCAAGCAATACAAAATATCAAATTTAAAACACAGGAAGAAAAATGTAAATTAAATAATTAATTTTATTTATCAAATATCTACAATCAAAATTTTCAAAATCTGCTTTGAAGACCATTCCAAATCAGGAATCAAACACAGGAGAGATTTCCCTGACAGCTCTATATAAAATTACATGTTCCTCCTTATTAGTTGATATTTGGTGGTGTAAGATAAAATACTGATTACAAAATGCACATTAGTCATTACAATAATGTGGCAATGTTGTCAAGAATGCAGATTACAATTTACTAAGGTCACTTTTGATACAAAACTTCTTTTACCATATCTGCCCCAAATGGTAACTGGTAAGTGGTAACTTCAGGCATTTAACTGCATATTTACAATTCCAGCACAAGACCTCTTATGTCAGTATGTTCAATTATACAAGACACTAACTTTTGTTCTTTTTATAAAATATGATAATATGATTAGACACAAATTGATAGAAATGTGGCAACAGTGGTATTAACGAAGAACTTTGCAAGCAGCCTACCATTTCTAGATATCTCTGTTAAGCTAATATACAACCCCAGACTTCTTCACAATGTTTCCTTTACACAATTGTGATTTCTGAGTTCTATTCTGTGAATCCTGCCATACCGTCCTGGCCTGCTAGCAGTCTACTGTGCTGAGAAGATGTACTATTTATAACAATATACCTAATTTCAATTACCAACAGAAGTTGTTACTCAAGGTGATTTACCAACACAAGTAATGAATTGGCAACTGTCAGTAGGGTTATGGTGGCACAACATTTTGCTCAAAATAACATGGTCAGACAGACAGATAATTTGCTGGGCCATGAGTCAGCAAAAGCAACTGACGATATGGAGAATCCTTCACAAGGAGGAAATGGAGAAAAGAAAAAAAAAATAAGCAAAATAAATGTCACTACATTTAGATAGGTTATGAGAACAAAAATACAATTCATGTGCAACTGACACCAATGAGATGCATTTTTTAACTTTATACAATTTAAATAAGTGAGTGAATATTAGGCCACAGTTTCAGGAATAGATTTTGACTCTGGATTAAGATTGATCAGAGTGTTGCTGGCTTGTGCCAGTTCAACTATCGAAATGCGCCCTTGCTGTCTGATGAATTGCGCCACTGCTGCAAGTTCTTGTTCAGTGATATAGATGAATTTTCCACGATCATCCAGGACACCTACAAGAAAATTAACTTTCATAAATTGTGAACATTATTACTTGATAACCCATTAAATAGATTTCTTGATGCTCTACATTGTCAGTTATTTAATCAGAGATTAAAAGAAAACACAAAAGGCTCTGGTGGTTCAGTGGTAGTATCCCTACCTTTGAGCTAGGAAACCCAAGTTCACATCTCACCTGCACCAGAGGTGTGTAATTACATGTCTGAATGGGTTCATTAGAGGAAAAGAAAGCACAAGACAGCAAGGTCTTTTCGAAAACAATTTCCTTCTGTATAATTCCACCAGTCACTGCATTAATTGTTCACAAAAATGCACAATTCAGAATGAACTTTAGATAGCTCATTAGTAATATTATACCACGAAAAGCACAAGTAGCCTACCTGTCAGAGTTCCTTCAGCAATCAGATCTTGCACTCTGTTAATAGCCTCCTTAAAATAAATTTTTTTAAAAATTGAAGATAAATAGTCAAAAATATTGAACTATATTGTAAAATAACCTGTTAAAAGCATGCTAGCATTAAGATTGTTTGAATAGTTTACAGACTCTGCACATGTGTCATCGCTGTGCCTAATCATCTATAGATGGTAGGCTCTTGCAGTGCAGTGGTAGTGTCCTTACTACTGGACCAGAAGCCATGGGTTCAAGTTTCACCTGTACAGAAACGTACAAAAACATCCCTGAACGCTTGGATTAGAAAATACCAAAATTTCCAGTCAGGAGGGCTCTTGTAGTGGTAGTATTCCTACCTCTGAGCTAGGGGATTGGGTTCAACAACCAGCCTAAATGAAGGATTGAACCACTTATTCCTGTTCCCATTTCATTCATTTTTAAATTCATCAGGAATTTGAACTTGCATCCTGTTGTCTTTACAGTAAGTGGTGAGCTGCCTTTTTGAACCACTGCAGTCCATTTTATGTAAGCGCACCCAGAATGCTGTTAGGGAGGGTGTTCTAGTATTTTGACATGGTAACAGTGAAGGAAAGGCAATATATTTCCAAGTCAGGATGGTGAGTGGCTTGGAGGGGAACTTGCAAGTGACGGTGTTCCCATGCAGGCAAGTGGGGAGTATTCCCTCATACTGCTGCCTTGTACCTGGTTGACGGACAGGCATTATGGAGTCAGGTAGTGAGTCACTTGCTGCAGCATTCTTAGTCTCTCAATTGTCTTACAACCACTGTATTTATATGGCAAGTCTAGTTCACGTTCTGGTCAATGGTAATTCCCCAGGATGTTGCTAGTGGGAGATTCAGTAATGGCAATCCATTGACTGTCAAGTGGAAATGGTTACATTCTGTCTTGTTGGAGACAGTCTTGCCTGTTACTTGTGTGGCACAAATGTTACTTGCCATTTGTCAGCCCAAGCCTAGATAATATCCAGGTCTTGCTGTCTTATGCTGATGATGCAAGTGATGATTTAACCTAGGATACTGCCACAAGGAATACTTGCACTGATGTTCTGAAGTGAAGATGATTTAAGATGAGTTAAATCAAGAATTGAAATGAAAATTTTCCGACTCAGTATTAATAAATACTAAGCTGTGCTTGGTCCCTCGGAGAAACAGAATAGACTTTGTAATAATGAAGTCAAAATGGCAAGTTTACTAGATAATAATGAACATTCAGAACCGAAATGCTGAAGAACATTATCTATCCCTTATAGCAATATCTTAGGGATGATAGAATAAAATTACGTTTTGTTTACTGGATGCGGAAATTTAAGAACAACATGACCAATTATTGCAATAAGCCTTCAGACAGAAAGCTTGCTGTGTGCAAAAAGCAAACAAAAGGATTAGATTACACACAGAAGCAGCTTTAAGTTATTATACATCCATTTCTATTTAATGGGAGCTTTCTTTGGGCAAAACTGTTTGCCTTCATTAACAACGGTACTTCCACTTTAAAATTCTATGGTTGTAACAAATTTGGGATATTCTGAGGGCTGGATACAAAACCAAGTGTTGTTGGTGCTTTATTGAGTGTATTTTTCCTTTTACTTCAAACTGGAGGCAGCTTTTTGTTTTTAAACAAGACCACTTACCTGTGTCCTCAAGCCAAAATGAGAAGCAAGATCTTCCAAAAGCACAACCTTTGTACTCTAGAAAAGAATATTTAAACTAGTGGTCATCTACAGCTCTTGACATAAGTATAGTAAACAGACTTCCAAAAATTAAAAACAGAAAAAAATCACTGAAAATCCTACCGCATTTGCATAAAATGAGAATTTAAATGTCAGTGTTGAAGCTCTCAGCTGCTGGCAATTTATCAACAAATACATAACAAGAAGTCTCATGCTGGGTATAACTGAATAACCACTGGTTGTCAAGATTAAAGTTGGAAGACAAGTTAAATTGCTGATAATGGTCCAGCTAGAAATGTTATTATCCATCCTGCTCCTAGTTTTTTATGAACTAATTTGCGAAGACAAAAATTCAATCCTACAGAAGTTGTGTGTCAAAAATGTTATCTAACTTTAATCAAGTAGCACCCACTTCTGTTGTTTTATTTTGTTTGGCTGTCAGATTTGCAAGACAGATCTGCCATACCGGCCACATCCAAATAAAAACAAGTTATCTGTAACAGGCAAGATAACTGATAAATTGAAAAGATTTTATTGAAACACTTGCTCAGATGAGGTGATTAAGGCTGAAGAAATACTGAAGGGTGGAGCAGCCAAGCTGGAGAACTGACTACTATGGACTGAAAAATGAAGTTGCAACCAGCCCATGGAATTCAGTTCTCATAGCTGGGAGCTGCCAAAATCCATCTTCTGTTCTTCTGTGGTGATGTGAGGAAAACGTACAGATAGACCTACGCATAATAATGTCAATCATAGAGGAAGAGAACATACACAAGCAGTCTGTCTTTTTAAACATTGTAAACATTAGTCTGCATAGAAATTGTCAAATATTATTTAGTAATTTCTCAGTGGATTGTATATCCAAGAAAGTTTAAGAAGCCATACTAACACTTACCAATTAACAAAGCAAAACTTACTCTGAATGTTAACTTAATTTTATGACAACAATTTCAACCATATACTGTGACAGGTAATGAGATTTTCACAAGTACATTATACTGTAAAGGCTCTGGACAAAATGACTAATAGTTCCAGCAATAAGTCATAGACCACAATGGTCTTTCCTCACTTTCACAAGAAATCACAATTCCATCATTTCTTACCAAGTACTGTACTGTCGATATAAAATGCCTCCTACCTATTTGCAATTTTCTCTTTGAAGATATACGCCTACCTTCTTCATAGTGATCGACATACGACATTATTCACAGGTCTATCACTTTTTGACTGTTTCAGACGCAAGTTTGTCTTACTACCCATTGTTACAATAGTAATTAATCTTGTTGATAGTCGTAAAAACAAAGTAAATAACTGCGCATTTAATATCTCATCTTCCAACCTATCACAGACTGCTGTTCTTTTCCTCTTTCCCCTGTTAAAACCTAAAAACTACATTTCTAAAATTTCTCTCTGACTGAACTGCTGAGCATTTCCTGTGTTTTCTGTTTTTATTCAAGAATATTAAGTTTTACCAAGCATAGGATGAAAACTACAAACCAGGACCAAATCAAATGGGGGAGGAAATACGCTAAAAACCACTTAGAGCCAAGAGACAATCTAACCACTACCCCTTGACATACAATGGTGTTACCATCACTGTGTCCTCCACTATTAACATCCTTGTTGCTACCATTGACCTGAAATTCAACTAAACTTGTCACATGAACAGTAGCTACAAGAGTAGGTCAAACACTAGGAACACTGTGGTACGTAACTCACCTCCTGACTCCCCAAAGCCTATCTATCATCTACAAGGCACAAGTCAGGAGTATAATCGAATAGCCTCCACTTGCCTGACTAGGTGTAGCTTGAAACCATTCAGGACAAAGCAGCCACAAGGATCCACACCCTCCACCAATTCCTCAGTAGCAGCAGTGTGTACTATCTACAAGATACACTGCAGAAATTCACCAAAGATCCTTTAGATAGCACCTTCCAAACCCACAACCACTTCCATCTAGAAGAACAAGGGCAGCAGATACATGACAACAGTAAGTTCTCCTCCAAGCTGTTCACCATCCTGACTTGAAATATCTCACCAATCCTGCAGTGTTGCTGGGTCAAAATCCTGGAATCCCCTTCCTAAAGGAATTGTGGCTCAGTCTACATCACATGAACTGCAGCAGTTCAAGGAGGCAGCACACCACCACCTTCCCAAGGGTGACTAGAGCCAGCCAGTGATGCCCACAGTCCCACAAGTGAATAAAGCTGTTACATTTGCATATCAGGGAGTCTGAAATAGTGCACTTTAATTAGTGCAACCTCCACTATCTAATTTTCTATTATTAATTGCAATTTAACCAGAATTACTGGGTGACTACCACGACAACCAGCAAGTCTCAATCAGAAATTACACAGGTATCTATTGTATGCTAAATTTCATGCTTCTCAGCTAGAGGTTCAAATCCTAGAATTATCCATTCATGAAGCTCACTAGTCATTGCAGATAGGCTTTAAAGTCTTTGCTGAAGTCATACATTCTCAAATAAAAGAGCTACAGTACCAGATGAAATAGCATCCACTACTGCCTGCACATGGATTTTATAAACCGTTTCCATAAATCCAAGTAGGATAGCTAGAATAATATTTGTGCCCAATTAGTCACATTGTCATTCGCTCATCTTGCGGTTTCCTTCTTGCCTACTCATTAGCTGCATAAATCTCTAAGAAAGTGGAGGTGTTCATCTACTTCCCTTACAGATAAGGCATATTTGACTAGTCAGAACATTTAATTTTTATTCTTTACTAAAGAGCTGAGGGGACAGTGGGGGTATAGTAAGTTGTGAGTGCCAACTACCTTTCTATTTCAAAAATTGAGTGTGATTTTTCAAAAGTGAACTTGCAACAGTGTACCTAATTCAAGGACCGGGCAGTAATGCCATTTTAATCAAAAAAGGTGAGGCACTTAGCTTGGGGAGAAGATGAAACAATTAATCTACACGAAGTCCTGCAATCTCAACTGCTGAAAACCTATCAGCGTGTTACTTAATCACTTTCTTGGTCACTACTTAGATCACGTTGTATCCCAAAACACATTTGCCATAGTCCTACTAGGTCATAGGGCTGCTCTCTGAGTCATACAGCGTGGAAACAGACCCTTCAGCCCAACTCGTCCATGCTGACCAAGTTTCCTAAACTGAACTAGTTTCATGTGCCTGCTTTTGGCCAATATCCCTCTAAACTGTTCTGATTCATGTAGCTGTCCAAATGTTTGTTAGATGTAACTGCACTTGCCTCTACCACCTTCTCTGGCAGTTCAATCCGGATATGTACCATATTCTGTGTGAAAAAGCTGCCCCTCAGGTCCCTTTTAAATCTTGCCTCAATTACCCTAAACCCACACCCTCTAGTTTTGAACTCCCCTACCCTAGGGAAAAGGCCTTTGTTATTCAGCTTATCTATGCCCCTCATGTTTTATAAACTTCTGTGAGGTCACCCCTCAACCTCCTACAGTTCAGGGAAAAAAGTCCCAGCCTGTCCAGCCTCTCCTTGCAATTCAAACCCTCCAATCCTGGTAATATCCTCGTAACTCTTTTCTGCACATTTTCCAATTTAATAACATCCTTCCTATAGCAGGGTCACCAGAACTGTAAGCAGAAACCCAAAACTGGCCTCACCGATGTCCTGTACAGCCATAACAATGACTTCCCAAATCTTATACTCAATGCTCTGACCAATAAAGGCAAGCATGCCAAACACCTTCTTCACCATCCTTTCTACCTGTGACTTTCAAGAATCTGTGTACCTGAACCTCTAGGTCTCTATATTCAACAACACTCCCCAAGACCCTACCATTGACCGTGTCCTGCCCTGGTTTGACTTACTAAAATGTAGCACCTCACATTTATCTAAATTAAACTCCATCAACCACTCCTCAGCCCACTGGCCCATCTGATCAAGATCCCATTGTATTTTTAGATAACCTTCTTTACTGTCCACTACACCACCAATTTTGGTGTCATCCGTAAACTTACTAACCAGGCGTCCTATATTCTCATTCAAATAATTTATATAAATGACAAACAAAAGTGGACCCAGCACCAATACTTGCAACACATGGCTGGTCACAGGACTCCAGTCTGAACAGCAACCCTCTACAACCCTCTATTCTGTCTCCTATCGTAACGCCAATTTTATATCCAATTGGCTATCTCCCGTTGGATCCCACGTAATCTAACTTTACGAATCAGTCTACCATGTGGAACCTTATTGAGATGACCGGGTGGTGGTTTAACTTGAGGTTCACCACGAATAAGGCACGGTTAGAGGGCGAGAAGGAAAGTCGTTCAGGGCAACCTCAGTTGGTTTGGGAATTGAACCCTGCTGGCATCACAAACTGGCTGCATAACAAGCAATGTTTTTCCAATCAGGAGTAAATACAGCCTATCTAGTACAACCTGCAAGATATAATATCCATCTCAATACATCTCTTCCCACCTTCAAAAATCTCAAGATCAATTTCTTTGACCAGTTGTCTGTACAACTCCTGCTCTTTTCCATTCTGCTACTTCTAAGGCATCTAAAAAGTTGCTCAACAAACATCATAGTCAAAGGCATTTTGGTACAAAGGACTGAATGGCAATGTTCTGGGTGTATGCCAGTTCCCTATAGAACAGTTCAGTCAGTCCCTTACCCTTGCTTTATCCATATAACCCATGTTATTTCCCTTGGCTGCCTATCTGATTCACTTTTGAACACAGGAACAGTTTCTGCATTCATTAGCCTAATGGGCAGCAGATTCCAAAGTATTACCACTTGCTGAGGAAAAAAAAACATTCTTCTTGAAATGTACACTATAACTTCTGCGCCAAAATTTAAGCATTAGTCATACAAGCAATTATTGCTGTTGTAACTTTTACAGAAAGCAAAAAAAAACAACTCTTCAGGTGCGAAACAAACTGAAAGCTTTTATATTAGTTAGGAAGAAAAAGCGCAATCACTTTAATCCAATTTAACCCACTTGAAAAATTAATCTAATCGTAATGGCTTCCATATTCTGGTGAAATCAGTGGGAAGTAAAATTGTAGGGAGTAAATCAGATGCCAATCCCATTCCACCAGTCTGCAGCTGGGTGGGTGATGTTAAAGTGAGATCTGCAAATTATGGGCATCTATAAATCACATTAAAAATATCTTTTCAACAAATATCTGAAAACAGAAAGGCTAATATTGTGCGTGTAACGTTTGAAATATTAACTGAACCTTCCCTTTCAATGTGCATAATCCTCTTCTATGATGTATAATAAACTCACAATCAGATAAATAGACCTGTCTAAATTTCTCTCAATTAGGGAGCACTTCAAATGGATTTAACGACTAATTCAGTGGTATTAAATTGTTAAACATTTGCACGAATGTTGCAGTGTCATGAATTAGGACTAATTCTAGTCTGCTGTAGACAGTGGCAGAGAATACCCAGTTAATAAACAAATATGGGAATTAGGTGCGTAAGTAGCATATTTGGCCCTGCAGGAAGATCAATGCTGATATGTTTGCACTTCAAATTCCACATTCCCATCTATCCCCAATAACCTTTGAATCCCCTGCACAACACGAGTCTATCTACCTCCACCATATAAAAAATTCAGTGACCCTACCTCTTCTACCTTCTGATGCAAAGTCACACAATCCCTTGAAATAAAAGAAATTCACCTCAACTATCCTGAAGAATGACCTATGATTTTAAAACAGTGTTCCTTACTTCTGGACTCAACCACAAGAGGAAGTTTGCACGTCCACCTTGACAAGAACATTTAGGATCTTATAACACTTCAATCAAATCAACCTTTACTCTTCTTAATTCAAGTGAAAACAAGCACAGCATGTCCACTGGTTCCTTAAAAGACAATGCACTCAATCTAGTAAACCACCTCTGAAATGCTTCCAATATATTCACATCTTTCCTTAAATGAGCAGACCAAAATTGCACACAGCATTTGAGATGTGGTCTCACCAATGCTCTAAGTGAAGCATATCAATTCCTCTTATAATAAAGGCTAGCAACCCATTAGCTTTCCTGGTGATGTCTGCTGCATGTACATACTTGCATTTTGGACTTATGAATATTTAGATCCCTTTGCATCTCAACTCTGTAGTTGCTCTCCATTTAAATAATACTCTGCTGTTTTAGTCTACTTGCCAAAGTGAACAACTTCACATTTTGCCATATTATACTCCATCTCTAAATTTTTACCCACTTATTTAACTTGTATATAATTTATTTTAAAAGATGGTCTGCATCTTTGTTATGAGATAGTAATAACTGCAGATGCTGGAGTCAGAGATAACACAGTGTGGAGCTAGAGGAATACAGCATGCCAGGCAGCATCAGAGGAGCAGGAAAGCTGACGTTTTGGGTCGGGACTCTTCTTCAGAAACCATTTCTGAAGAAGGGTCACGACCCGAAACGTCAGCTTTCCTGCTCCGTTCCTCCTGCTCCACACTGTGTTATCTCTGCATCTTTGTTATGTCATTTTCACAACAAACTCTCCTACCTATATTTGTGTCATCTGCAAATTTACCCACCCTCAATTCCTTCATCTAAGTTATTGATAAAGGTGTAAAAAATTATGGGCCCAGCAGAGGCCCCTGTGGACGCCACTTATCACACACTACCATCTAATAAAAGGCCATTTGACCACAACGATTATGCCAGCTCCCCATAGAACAATGCAATCAGTCCCGATCAATCTCATTCTCCTAACTCATTACACCACTCACAACAATTTAATTTAAGGAGCTTTAGATCGGAGTTATTTAGGCGGTCCTATACCTAGTCATACAAGAGCATAGTCATGACATGCAATAACAGCATCCTTTTGTGATGAGATTGTATATTTGCCTTTTTTTGCACATGCTGTCCTGAAGTATCAAAACAAAATGCAATGAAACTTAATATATACTGTTAAGCTGCTCTATTTCATAGCTAATTAAAAATGAGGAAACTTGAATAAATGCTGTTCTGCAATAATACAAAAATAATTCGTATATCTAGACTTGAAACAATTTCTACCCTCTTGCATTGATTGCTTCCCTCAACCCTTTCTTGGGGCCTCAAAAACTTAACTGTCTGTCTTTGTCCGGTCTTTCTCTCCCCCTTGTTTACAACTACAAAAAGGTTTTCTAGTACAATGAGTGCAATGTTATTGAACAGGGGAGAAAGGACAACCAGTAGCACATTTACAGTTCACAGAGAAAGAACAAGAAAGATGTTATACGAGATATTAAATATGCCTATTGTCTCCGATCTCATTTGTTTTAAAGTTAGATTAATACACTACACTTTAAAACATTTAGAAGCAATAATTTTCCTCAAACCTATGAAAAAAACTGTTCCAAAATTACTATTACCTTTATGTAGTTGATGAACTCCTGCAGAAGGTTCTGCGACTGAAAACAAAAACAAATGAAACAGACATAGAATGAAGAATTTTTTTAAAAGTTTCAGTATAGATTACAATCATGTGTAAAAAAGCTAGTCACAGTTTCTTGAGCTCTGTATTATATTGTATCAATTCTGAAAACTGGAAGTCCTGCTTTAACAATAGCAGAAGTTTCACTTTCATTTCATTGAACTTTCTTTCACTGGGATAGGGAAACAGTATCTTTTAAACTCAGGAAACTTTTAGCAGGGAAATGAAAAGAAAAATGATAAACCCCATGCAAATACAAAATGGCCCCTTATTACACAAGCCTTTTATTCTGAAGTGAAAAGCAATATGAAGCAGGCATTTCCAGTGGAGAACATATCAGCCACATGTGTATCAGATCTAAATTGGAGGTGGCATATGCAAGCTCAAAACGTTTAGTGTTAAAATAAAGATATTTTTATTTTGACTCAAACTGAGTTTTAAAACTCAAATTATTTCTAAACTTACAATGCTTGAACAATGAATGTAGAGTACATTATTATTTTAAGCCATCATACCATTTTTCATATAAAATTGCATTTCACTAATCAAGTGATTAGTAAAATGCAAGAAAAGTGCATTAACAATCGCTTAGACCTTCATCTTTAACATAATTGATATAATTTAAGGTAAATTGAGAACAAGCACAAACAATTAAAACAAGGCAGTGCTATTAATTCACAGCAAACCAGGAAAAGCCTGTACAGCCATACTTTTGTCCAAGTTTATTGCTTAAATTTTCTTTTTCTCAGAAGAGAGAGCAACTCAATTATATTGTGTATCTCATTTGAAGCCCCTTTGACTATCAGGACAAGAAATATTATCATAAATCAATAGACAAATAATAAACAACATAACTACAAAAAAACTGTGCAACTGTTGCATTTAAAACAACATCTAATATCATCAAACACTTAAGTCAAGCAGTACACTTGTTGCTAAAATGACTAAACTAGAAATTCCGTACCTATAACACATGGAGGGAAAGGTATGGAAAGAGAAAAAATAATCAGAGATATCCCACAACAAAATGCTGAGTGTATGAATAAATTTCATAAACATTATTTAAATTTGTCAAAGTCACTACTTAAAGTTAAATGATCGACATGTCTGTTTTGCTAATGCTCCAACTTTTGTACTAACTTCAGAAGACATTTTCATAATTCTATAAAATAAACGCATATATGCTTCATGGCTGAACTTCTATTTGACGTGGTAATGCCAAAATTTTAAATGAGCCTGCACTTTTCTTTTCCCAGCAAATTTAAAAAAAAATTCATCTCAGGACAAAAAGAAAAATTTTAAAAAACCTTTCTGAAAATTCTAAGACACAGATAATAAGCTCGAATTGCTGTCAGGGGCTGTTGATTGGTGGGCAGTGTTAAATAAACTTCTTAATGCTTTTAAGTAAATATTTACCTCTTCTTCATCTGGTTCTAGCTCAATTCCTTCCTCTTCAATAGTAAATGCTTCTTTCAACTTGAGGTATTCTTCATGCTCTTGTCGCTGTTTTTCTTCCCAAGCTTTTTTCAATTCTTCTTCCTTTGTTATTGTAAGAAAGGGAAAGAGAAAATGGTTTCAAAACAGACAATACATATTTTAAAATAAACTCTATTTCTAAAATAAAATTCAATTTTTAAAAAATTGCCATTAATTACTTGCACATGGCATGGAGTCGTGCAGCTGACAAAAACATAACCAGTTCACTGTGCAGGTGCATAGTATTCAGTTATGTGTTTATGAAGTCATGCCTCTCTTATATAGGAAGCAACCTCTACAATTTGCATAACAGTATTTCCTAATTAGTATTGGGAAGTCCCTTTCAACTCCCCCCGACCCCAAACAGTGTAGTTTACACGTCAAGATGCCAGACACTTTTTAAAACATTTTTTTTGAAGGCAGAAGATTTACTGTTGAATGCTTCAAGTTCCATACCTCAGTTGTTGATGATGCATCTCTAGAATACCTTGCACTAAACAAAACTAAAAACTGCATTTTTGAATAGCAGATAGAAAACAACTGGAAAATGCATGTGCTTTCTGAATAAAGTATCTCTGGAAGAATATGAAGGTGTAGTGTTGATATTGTAACTTCTATTCAATTAGCCACACCTGTTTAAATTCTATATGGTTGTAATTCTTCATCAGAATAGTAAACCTTCCTGTGTCGAGTTTTTTTTTGAATTGAGGACAATTGGAATAGAAGAAAAGACTTACATTGTATAGCATCTTTGTGACAAATAGATGTTTTAAAATGCTTTGCAGCCAATGAAGGATCTTTGATGATGGATACTTTTGTAATGTGAAACATGAAAGCCAAAATCAAGCAGGTAATCTGGTTTTGTGATGCAAGTGAGGGACTAATTTCAGCCAGGACAATAATTTCTCCTGCTCTTCTCTAAATAGTGCTGTGGGATCCCTTATTCACTTGAGGGCGTTAACGGCATCTTGGTTCACTGTTTCGTCCTAAAGCAGACATCTCCAGCAGTGTATTACTACTGTTGTGTCAGCCTTAGTCTTGTGCTCAAATTTTCAAGTGAACCTTGAACCCACAAAATTCAGGCAAGAGATCTATCAGCTGAGTGTGGAGATAGAAAGGCAGCATTTCAATTAATCTGAACAATTTAAAACTTGGACACTAAAAGAAGAAAGGAATCTTGAAAAGCAATCGTTTTCACTTGTCCAATGAAATAATATGGAAATATCTTATTTAAAATTCATTGTAGAAGGCAAATATTAAAAGTGTAAACACATGATCACTAATTTTTTTTCAAAAGTATCAAGCAAGACAAAAATGCAGTACAACTGATTTAGCAATAAGAGAGTGAGATGTACAGCAAGGAACAGACGCTTCAGTCCAACTCATTCATGCCAACAGGATGTCCTAAATCAACCTTGTCCCATTTGCCAGCATTTGGCCCATCTTGCTCTAAATCTTCCTACTCACATATCCATCCAGATGCCTTTTGAATGTTGCAATTGTACCAGCCTCTAAAAGGCAACTTTGAGAAATCTCTCTCCTCTCACCTCAAAATATATCCCTTAGTCTTGAAATCCCCCATTCTAGGTTAAAAAAACACCTACAATTAACTCTATCCCTACCCCTCATGATTTTATAAACTTCTAAGGTCACCTCTCAACCTCTTACGCTCCAGTTAAAAAAAAAAAGGTCCCAGCCTTTCTTTATGACTCAAACCTTCCATGACCGGCAACCCTCTCCAGGGTTCATGCTCTTAAGTTGTTGCGTTCCAACACTGAAGCCTATAAAGCACGCAAGCACAAAATGAAATGTGATTCCTCCAGCTTGGAACATTGCATCAGACATAGGATGAACCCTCTCCAGCTTAATAATAGCTTTCCTATAACTGGGCAACCAGAACTGGACACAGTATTCCCAAAGAGGCCTCACCAATGTCCTGTACAACCTCAACATGACTTCCCAACTCCTATATTCAAACCATGAAGAACAGGGGAATTCTCCCTGGTTCCTGGTCAATATTTATCTCTCAATAAACACCTCAAAAACAGATCTAGTCATGACCTTTAGGAACTCACAAATTGGCTGAGGCATTTTCAAGAGCACATCATTGGCTGTTAAGTGCTTAAATGTTTGGTGATCTTGAAAGATGCTATTTAAAAGCCTGTCTTGTTTTAATATAACATAATTTAGTATAATATTATTGGGGGAAATTGGGGGAACGTTGAAAATAATCTAAGAAACAGCAGGCAAGTCTGTTTCAGCTCTGTGCAAGTGCTCTGGATAGGCAGCTTACTGATGTTGCCTTCAATCCTGACAACCAAAAGACAACAGGAACATCCAAAACATGCAGGGTCACACGACTGGTGCCTAATATGAAAGGTTAGGCCTAACCACACTATCTTTATTCTCAAGGCAGCACCAGATATCACAAGATAATCATGCTATTTAACTGGCTATGCAATTTCTTCAGGGCATAAAGCAGGCGTTTGCATTCTTAATGCAGCACAGAGGTACTTTCGCGCTCTCAACAATCACCAAGTTTGTGACAGCACCAGACTTTTATAACGCTGTAATAGATTGAAAAAACTAGAATTCTATGTGGGCTTGTGGACAGTTCAATTAACCAACATAACTCTGAATGTATGCATTAACGGTTTATAACATGGAATATTAAGTTATCTCATTCTGAAACACATTAGGGTCAAGTTGACATCAGCAATATCCGTGCAATCTGGACAGAAATCAGCCAAACCGGAGCAAAAAGATCAGGAAATCAAACACAAAGTAGTTAAAATCAAATTCCTTGTATTCCAGTTTTGCTCTTGCACAAGAGTTTCCCTGATCAAGTGCTGCCCAGAAAAATGGTCACAACCCCTAGTTGAAATTGAGAAATTTTGCCAATGGCTGTGGTTTGGGATGACTCTTCAAATTACTCTCATTATCTCAGGCATAGAGGCACTAGTAGACATGTTTTAAAGATTGTCCCGTATCAAAAAAGTACTTTGTTAGTGGCTTCAGAAAGCTATACTCAAATGACTTTATTGGTATACAAATCTAGATTTTCAAAATATGGATACTCAGGCTGAATATTCTCGTTAAGAGCATGAGGAGTAGGCTAACAGGCATAAATGATAGCCATGAACAAGGAACAAAGCAAGCCTATGCTTTCAAGACAATGGGATGGGGTGTAATCAAAATGGAGGATGACGTTCATGCTCTTAAGTTGTTGAGTTCCAACACTGAAGCCTGTAAAGCACACCAGCACAAAATGAAATGTGACTCCTCCAGCTTGGAACATTGCATCAGTCCTAGGATGGATGTTAGATTGAGTGCAGAAATGTAAATTGAAACGGCAGGCAACTGCAAGGTCAGGGTTGTTCTTAGAGACAGAACGGATGTTTCGCAAATATAGAACATTTTATTGCCTGATTGTGCTGACACATTTGAAAACCTTAAAACAGATATGCATGTGACAAACTCTAACTTAACTAGTGCAATTTCCCCAAATGTGTCCAATGCAGAAATTCTACCTACTTTGTTGGACAGCCCTGTGCCTAGGTAACTTTGTCAGACAGCACTTCTGTATTTCAAATTTCCCATTGTTGTGAACAGCTACAATCTCAAGTGAAGCTGTATTCTAACTGTAATTTACAAGATCCTGTTTTACAAAGTATGAATTGCTATTTTAAGAAGGGAAACATCAGGAAATGAATGAAAAATATACTAGAGTATCTTTGGGTAGAGAAAACGAAACAGCTTCTGACAACAGAGGTGGTGATATTGGCAGCTTTCTATGCTACATAACTAAAGCTGAAGATCACTGAAATTGCTACCAGTCATTACCACAGGCAACTGCCTCTGTAACTGGCAAGCGATGCTCTTGCATTTCAATACAAGGAGGAAAAAAGCCATGTGCTACTTTTTTTTAAAAAATTCTGATTACAGGCAGAGTGTTATGATCGCCTACACAGGAAATGATTGTTTTACTTAAAGTTACTTCTGTATCAAATTACCCTATGATTAACAGGAATATCAAAACTCTTTAAATACAAGTAATATTAATTCTGAGGAAGAGGCATATCAGATTCAAAACGTTATTCTCCAATGGAGTGATTTCCCCTCTAGCTATTACTTAGATTGCAACAATAAAATTAATTTCAAAATGATGTCAGAATAAGTGTTAGAACCTAAATTTGTGTGAAAAGTTTAATTAAAAATCTAAAGAAATGTTCAAATTTACATATATAATCAACAATAATACCATTTTATACTATAAATACTAACAACATTGCATTAAACGGAGTCTTTCATATCCTCAAGAGCTCCCAAAACAGTTTATGACCAATTAAATCTGTTTAAAGTTCCAACATTGTTACATAGGGAACACAGCATCCAGTTTGCCACAACAAGTGCCATATAGAGCACTGAAATTAATATGATCATTTGGGTACTAATGCAGGTCAACAGAAAATATAGTATGAATAGCACCATGGGACTAATTCCACTTGAGGGAGCAAACAAGAGCTCTGTCTGACTTGTGCAGAAGGCTCCCTCAGTGTGATAGTGGAATGTCAGTCTAGATTATATGGTTAATTTAGAGCACATTTATGCAAACTTGTGCTTTAATAATTTTTATGAAGTACATTTCCAAACATTTTAAAAGATTGTCTTACAAGACGAATGAACAAGCTTCCTTCAAGATACCATAGTTGTAAACATATCTTCCACAGTGAGTGGTTTGATGTTAGGTCATTAGAGTACTTGGAAACATTATTGCTGAGCTATGTATTAGAGCCTAGGTGCTCAGCACACCACCTACTCAGAATCATACCACTAACAGCAGTTGCAAAACTGTGGGTATTGACCGCCTCCACTAACAGACAGACAAGAACAAAACTTTTTGCAACAGCAGTGCAAAAAGAAAATCTTCTACTATACTTCACTGCAGTTTTAATATAAACAAATTGATCAAGAGTTAAAAATCAGTTTTAAAATATTCTCCAAACCATTATGTAGACTAATTTCTTTAAACAAGCATGAAAACACTGCAACTACAATATTAACATTATTTTCAAAATTAGTGTTTGAATAGTTACTGCATAAGTAAAAGTCCAGCAAATGTTTTTGCATACTCCAATGCATTTAAGGATATGTGGGAAATCTGCAACACAACAATTCCTTCAACAAGATCAGCTTAATTTACATTTTAAACATTTCTGATACAAACATGTGCCAAATCAAAAGAATAATCAAACCCCTTTTGTATGGCATACAATAAATAGAATAAATGAGTTCCAAACAGCAAGTCGGTATGAAAGTGTGAACACGTGTGCATGCCTTAGTTTATCCGCATGCACAGAGATTCTGGGATATCCCAAAAAGATGCCAGACAATCAAAAATGTCAATTTGAGACTCATGACTTTTTCCTCTTCTAAATGAAAATCCTAGTGTGCTATTTTGTACTTTCTTCATCTGACCATTTGCGTTATTTGCATCCACACAAATACACATTTGAAAACTGGATTAATTGAGAATCATTTCAAAGGTTCACTCCATGCCAAAAATATGCTTCACTAAAGATAGTTTCACTACTGATACCATTCATTTCATCTCCTCCTAACTTTCTCTATTCTAAGTTTCCCCTATACTTCTATGCCATTTCCCAAAATGCGAATTGGCTTTCATTAAGCCAACACTGCTAAGCAGCTTCTACATGTGACAGCGCTGCAAGTTGGAACCTGAGAAAATTCACTCCCTCTCTTACAGGGCAGAATACCAACTCCATTTCAACACCATTCTACCCTTTCATTAAACAGGGGGCGAAATAAAAATATTGTGGATGCTAGAAATATGAGAAATAGAAAATGCTGAACAGGTCTGGCAGAACTTGTGGAGAAACATTTTAGGTCAATGAATGTTCATCAGAACTTGGTAATAAAAAGTAATGAAGTATTGTCATCAACATTGTACGGAGTTATAGGTTAACTACATCAAATGCAACTAACATTTGTGCCACACAAGTCCCTGGCAATGACAATTTTTAAAGAAAGAGAATCTAACCATCGTCCCTTGATATTCCACGGCATTACCACTGCAGAATACCCTACCATCAATATCTTGGATTTACCACTGACCAGAAATTGAACTGGACCAGCCATCCTGCTATTGTTGGTGGTCCACAGAACTCCATGGATTCTAAAGTTGCTAGATATATCCCCTAAATGTTAGTAGAAAGGATTTTGCAGGATCAACAGAGCTGCGTTTGCCATTGCTGATACCAAGGGGCGATGGTTAGATTCTCTCATTAAAAATGGTCATTACTCGGGATTTCTGTGGCACAAATGTTATTTGCATTTAATGTAATTAGCCTGTAACTCCCCACAATGTTGATGATCGTTCATTGAACATTTTATTATCAAGTTTATCTGGCTTCATTTCATTGTTGGGTACAGATAGTCTATACCCTAACACACTGCTCTGCAAGGCTTCTCTTTCCTACAAAATTAGGATATTTCCCCCTCAGGTCTTAAACTCCCTTTTTTTTTAAAGAAAGGTCAGAGGCCTTGCTAGATTATTCACCTCTGTACCTACATGGGGGAAACAAACATTGTGTGAAGGGAGCAAAATTCAACTTTCCCATCTTGTCTTTTTTAACATGCCTATAGCCTTTGACGATACTGACCACATCATTCTTCTTTGGTGCCTCTCTGCAGCTGTCTACCTGGGCGCAACTATTCTCAGCTGGTTCCATTTCTACATATCAAATTGTAACCAGTCAATCACTTGCAATAGCTCTCTTCCTGTACTTTTGCTGGTCTCAAGGATGGATCCTTGGCTTCCAGGTTCTCGTCTAGATACTTTTTCTTGAGGACATCGTCCAAAAGGCATGACAAATTCTTCCATGTATTAGGAAGGATGAAGCCACTGTTTTCAGTCACCACGCAAATTTCTGTTAGCTAACTACCGAATCAGTCCCTTGTCCTGACAAAAGGGTCTGAGTCAAAACCAGACTGTTTGCAACCTTAGTGTGATATGTGACCCCAAGATGAGCTTCAATCCACATATTCATGCTGTCACATGCATCTATTTCCACTTCTATAAATTTGCAACATTTTGGCATAGTTCAGCACACCTGCTGCTGAAATACTCATTCACGCCTTTGTTTCCTCTAGACCCGATTACTACACAAAGCCCTGGCTAGTCTCTACATTCAACCCTCTGTGAACCTGAAGTCAACCAAATCTTTGATATATACAAGGTGTAGAGCTGGATGAACACAGCAGGCCAAGCAGCATCAGATGAGCACGAAAACTGATGTTTTGGGCCTAGACCCTTCTTCAGAAAAAGGGTCTGAAGAAGGGTCTAGGCCTGAAACGTCAGCCTTCCTGCTCCTCTGATGCTGCTTGGCCTGCTGTGT
>JAHRHZ010000249.1:16693312-16723435 GCA_024137785.1 Ginglymostoma cirratum
TCTGATGCTGCTTGGCCTGCTGTGTTCATCCAGCTCTACACCTTGTATATCTCAGATTTTCCAGCATCTGCAGTTCCTACTATCGCTCAACCAAATCTTTAACTGTTTGTGCCTTAAATGGCAGCAAAAGCATTTCACTCATCACCTCTACGTCCATGACCTAAACTGGCTCCCAATCAAGCAACATTAAGAAATTTCTTAAACCGATCTGTTTGATCAAATCTTTGTCATAAGACGTGACAATAAGTTGTGGATCAGCATCATAATTTGTTTTGTAAAACTTCAGAAGTGGCTTTGGAAATTTCATTAAATTAAAAGGTGCCATATGAATATAAAGTTTTCAGTTATTGTAGAAACAAATGTGACCTAGCAACACTGCTTTTCAGCTCTCCAATGAAGGAGTATTACAGTACACTGGTAACTGGCCCTTCCCAAAAGGAGGCAGTTACATTGAGCACTACAAATTTTTGTTCCACCATACTGATGAGCCAAATGAGTCACATTTAATATATGTGGTTGTGCAGCTGGTGCTTTTGCCTCTCAGCACTATAGACTGCAGGTTCCAACCACCAGATTTTTTTGTAGTCCATTATAAAAACATTTATTATTCATGACTTATATTTAGACTTGTGATCTATCAAGAAATGGCCACTATCAGCTGAACCTAATGGAAAAAATTAACAGGCAAAAGTGGTCGTACTTTTCGCTGTTCTTCAAGTCGTAATCGTTCCTCATCCTTCTTCCGGTCTTCATCTCTCTTCATTTGCAATTTTCGTCTCTCCTCTCGTTCTGCTTCTTCAGCCTTTATATGAAAGGAAGTATAAGACGATCAGATCAGAAACAGCTTCAGAGCTCACCCTGGCTGAGCTACGCACTAAAAGTTCTTACTGATTAATCTAACACAAAGTTTTCAAATGTATATTTGGAAACAATGTCACTCATATTTACAGACATTATAACATTATGAAATCTGTTTTATTAATTTGCAAGGGTAAGCTCACTTTGAAGAGTCTGCTGAAATCCCTGGTTTGCAGGTTAAGCAAGTGGGCAAAAATTTGGCAGATTTCAAAATTTAATTTGGGAAATGTAAGGTAATGCATTTTGTTAGGAAGAATAGAACAGCTGATTATTATTTAAATGGACAGAGACTGCAGAAACCTGCAGCATAGGGATTTGTGGGCCCTTGTGTATGAATCATGAAAAGCTAGCATTCAACTTCAATGGATGCTAGGGAAACCAAATGGAATGTTGGTTTTTATCTCAAAGGGATTGGAATATAAAAATAGGAAATTTGATTTGATTTAATTTAATATATTGTTGTCACATGTACCAAGAATACTAGAAGTGTTGTCTTGTGTGCTGTACAGACAGATCGTACCATACAAAGTGCATCACGTAGCAGAACACAGTGCTGGTTCACATGATGGACTGGGCTGTGTTCATGACTGTAGTTTCTTGTGGTCTTGGGAACAGCAGTTGCCATACCACACTGATGCATTTAGACAGGATGCTTTCTGTAATAATTGGCATGAGATTTTGTGGACTTGCCAAATTTCCTTAGCCTCCTGTGGAAGTAGAGGCATTATTTGTTGTACTCTCTTGACCATCATGTCGACGTGGGTGAACCAGGACAGACTATTGGTGAACATCACTCCCAGGGACTTGACACTCTCGACCATCTCTGCCTCAGCACCACTGATGCAGACAGGGGCATGTCCTCCACTCCGCTTACTCAAGTCAATGACCAGCTCCTTCAAGGCACTAATTAGACCACAACTGAAATACTATAAACAGTTTTCATACCCTTATCTAATCCATTGAGATACACTAGCATTGGGACTAACTGAGTACAGTGAGAGATTTCACTAAATTAATCCAGGCATGGAGAGATTTTTGCATGAAGTGAGATTGAACAGGTTGGACATTTTTTTTCCCTTCACTTGTGGGACACGGGCAATGCTGGATGGGCAGCATTTATTGCCTGTCGCTATTTGCCTTTGACAAGGTGGTAGTGAGCTAAGTTATTAAATTGGTGCAGTTCGTGTGCAGCAAGATGCCATTAAAGAGGGAATTCCATGTTTTTGACCCAGTGACAGTGAAGGAACGGTGAAACATTTCCAAGTTAGAATGATATGTGGCTTGGAGATGATGATGTTCCCATGTATCTGCTGCCCATGTCCTCCTAGATAGAAATGGTTGTGGGTTTGGAAGGTGGTGTCTAAGGAGCTTGGTGAATTACGTTCATCTAGATGAATGAGCGGTGACCTTATTAAGATTCTTAGGGGGCTTGACAAAGTAGATGTTGTTTCTCCTTGAGGGAGAGCTGAGGAAAAGAGGTTTAATCCCAGAGTAAGGGGTCACTGATTTAAGACAGTGATGAGGTGGAAATTCTTCCCTGAGGGAGTGAATCTGTGGTATTATTTACCACAGAGTGGGGTCAAGGCTGTTTCATAGAACTAGGGGATATCATAGAATCCTTACAGTGTGTAAGCAGGCCATTCAGCTCATCAAATCTACACAATCTCCAAAGAGCACCCCACCCAGGCCCACCCCACAACCCTATAATCCTGCTTTCACCATGGCCAATCCATCTAACCTGCACATCCCTGGACACTACAGGGTAATTTAGCATGGCCAATCCCCCTAACCTCACCAAGTATATTGAAGGCTGAGATGGACATATTTTTAATGAGCAAGGGAATCACAGACTGTGGGAATAAAGCATGAAGGGGAATTTAATTATTATCAGATCAGCCAAGATGAATGCTGGAGCAGACTTAATAGGCCAAGTGGTCTATTTTGCTCCTATGTCTTAAGGTTTTAGGAGGCAAATGGGAATTTGAAAATATTTTGGCAGGCTAGCAAAAAGGTAAAAAAAATTAAATAAAGAATCTCAATTCAAGACATTAATTTGTCCTTTTTTACTGATGTTGATAAACCAGGCATGCATTCTTATTCTTTTATTTTAATATAATTTATGTAAAAGTGACCTCGGAGATATGAAAACACAAAATCCCAACTCAGGTTTTTTTTACATTTTTGCTTGAAAATTCAAACTTTAAGAAGAATATTTAGTTTGTGGGCAAATAATTAACAGTTAACACATCAGTCATCCTATCATGTGCAGTCTCATTTCCTTATTTGTGTCACATAAAGGCAGTTATATTGCAATAGTTTATTTTTACATAATATTTAAACTATTTTATCAGGCTGACCTTTCATCACTGTCAAATAATTTTGCAATATCCTTCCTCATACCCAATCAGAACCGATACAACAATTACACTTGTTTTTCCAAAGGATTGTTAACCATTGTCTAATATCCCATCTTTTGATTAATCTTCTGACTTTTTTTAAAGTCCCTCAAATACTTGCTTAAACCAAATGAATGAGATAAGGGTTACAATCCTATTTATTTCCACTGAAACCCATAAGGGATCGAGGAGAAGTCTAAACAGCAAATTAAAACATCTACAAGAATTTTGAGACACCATGGAAAATAAGAAAGGCATTTTGTAGGCATCTTGTAATTTGGATCACTGCAGAGCTGCTTTTTGAACCATTTGAACTACATTTATACAAGCACCACAGGCTTACCTATCACAAGTCAGAAATATGGATTCACACTAAAATGAACTGCTGCTAATAGGAGAGGGAGAAATACTATGTTTGTTGGTAGGATCCTAATCCAAGAACCCAAATTCAAGGTGATTGGTAAATCAACAAACAGAGACAGAAGAAGAATTTTTTTTTAAACTTGGAAGTGGCAAGGATCTAGAAATCACTGCCTAGCAGTGTGAAGGAGGTAGGTTCAAATGGAGGCCATCAGTAGAGAATTGAAGAAATTTCTGGTGAAAAAAATACTGCAGGAATAAGTTGAGGGAGTGAAATTAGACAAGTTGCTTTTGCACAGATCCAAAATACACAATTAGCTGAATAGACCCCTCTGTGCCATAATCAATGCTATTTATCCAATAACATTAAAAACAAAAGCAGTTACATTTTCTGATGAAGGGTTTAGGCCCGAAACGTCAAGTTTTCCTGCTCGACCTGCTGTGTTCATCCAGCCCCACGCTTGCTATCTCGGATTCTCCAGCATCTGCAGTACCTTTTATCTCAGTTACATTTTTTGCCCTTTTTTGACATAAAGTTGTATCTAACCTCCCTTTGTGCCTTCCTTTGTTCCTTCTCTTCCAATTTCCGCTGCTTCTTGGCTCCAATTTTGCCACGTGTTTGAAATTCTGTGCCATCTTGTTCTGCTTCAATTTCTTCAACTGTCCAGCAAGCAAAGAGCAGACAAACGCGATCAACATTTTGAATTGTAAAGGGAATGCACTTTCAAATAGCCAAATATACCTAACCACACTTCACGGCAAATTAATTTAACAACCTTCTCACAGTCATACAGCACAGGAGAAGCACCTCAGCCCATCAGGTCTGCATCAACCTATTTAATTCCACTTTGGAGCACTTGGCCCAGAGCCTTCAATGTAATGACATTTTGCATGCTCATCAACGTATGTGTATCCTTACAATTCATCCATATTTGTGTGCTTTTTCAATAAAAGGTAGCCTCAGAATAATGATTCCACAATTTCTTTAATCATAAAAAAGTATATTGGGAATGGTTTTGGAATATGCAGCAAATAATATAAAACAGAATATTCTAACAGTAGAAATTGCTCTTCTCCACCCAACGTGCCTTGCAAAGAGTGAAATACACAACATTTCTAGGTTACAAATCAGTAATGACATATGGTCTCTGCAGTCTTTTCTGCTAAGTCATTCCTGTAGTTTTGTTTTGGTTGGTGCATCAGAAAATCCGAAAAGGAATCAATTTAAAGCAGGTTTGCTCAAATAATAACTCAAAAAAGGGGCTTTCTCACTTCCCTGGCCTGAATAACCCCAATAAAATTCATAGGCAAATATCCCCAGCAAACATGTTCAAGACTACGTGCTACAGAACAGCAGTAGTGAAGAAATGGGATCATTCAGCCAACAGAAATTAGAGTACCACTTAATTTAGCTTGGCTTTAAAGTAAACCCTTTTCAAAATTGGGTAGCCAATATTTCTTGATACATTTAATTTCCATAAATTCTGAAATTAGGCATGTCATGCTGCTCTGTATTCTCTCTAACAATTATGCAACTTATTTTAAATAGGTAGAACAAAACTGCATGCATACTCCAGACATGATCTCACTAGGACCAAAAATTTTCAGTCTGGTCTGATATTCTTCTTCATGAATACAGTCTCAGTTTAATTTTTAAACAATAGCAGCAAATGAACATTGTGCTTATAGTCCCAAGATCGCATGTGCTGATAATGCAAGATTTCCATTTAATCCTGTTAAGATTCTCTGAACATATAACCTTCCAATCACTGTATTAAATTGGATCTGTCACTTCTACACTAGAGTAATGCTGAAAAAAGTTACATTTTATTGAACCTTTTCATCATGCACTCGTCAAGAAAATTCACAATAATAATCGATAAAGAGGAAAAACAACATTAAAACGGAATGAGATAAGACTGCAAAACTGCTGGAAAGTGAACATTCACTGGCAGCAGCATTACCATACAGAATGTAGCAGTTAATATTAATGGACAATTAACTGCAGGGTCTTGTTTAAAATTCAAACCAGACAGGTTGACTCTGATTGATCAGGGTATTTCATTGAGAAATAAACCAGTGACTGGCTGTCACCTATTTTGATGAGTTGAAACAGACATAATACATGCAAATGCACTGCAAGGAATAAGGCTCTGTGCATTAATGTGTGTAGCTTCCAGTATATGCAAATACGCCCGACCGTAAGGCTGACTGACAATCCTAAATTGGTTAAGTGTAATTCTTCACACATAGGATCATCCAGTAAACATTAGACATTGTTCAGTAATTGGACAAATTTGGAAACTGTGATGCAAGTGTTGCAAGGGCAGGATGGTTGGATACAGTCAATACCTTGTGTGAAAAGCTGAAGGAATCTGCTGTTTGATATAGTCCACAATTCCTTGGAACATACAGCTAAAATACCTGACATCACGCCAGCATTAAAATTCATTTATCACTGTGCTCACTTTTGGGAAAGGCAGAAAGTCTTTTCTGGCATGATGGCAACATTCTGTCAGTGCCAACACCATTCCTGTTTAGAACTGCATAGTAGCAACGTTATTCTACCTTCATCTGTTACTAAAACTATTCAGATACCTTGCCCTTCCAGGGTAACCCAAGGTAGAGTCTGCACTTCTTATGACCCGGTCTTACAGCCTTTCATGAGTTTGTGAGAAATGATCTGATCGGGGTAGCCGTCATCCTGAAGGATGGCTTTGATGCGCACCATTTCAGCATCAAGCTTGCATTGTGACAAAAATGTCTATTTATGAGGTTTCCTATGAGATCAATCATATATTGCATGGAGCTGTTGGAATCCCAAAATATACTCTGACCAGTGAACATAAGTTTATAGTAAACAGTAGAAGAGACTCTCTGGCATATTTCTCAACTGGGGTTTCGAGGAAAGGGAAACCATTGGGATGTGATGGCCTAGTGGTAATTAATCGCTAGACTATTAATCCAGAGACCCAAGGGACCTGGATTTGAAGCCTGCCATGGCAGATGGTGGAACCTGAATTCAGAAAGTATTTGGAATTAAAAGTATAATGAAGACCATGAATCCGTTGTCAATTGTCAAGGAAAAACTATCTGGTTCACTAAGGTCCTTTAGGGAAGGAAACTGCCATCCTTACCTGGTCTGGTCTGCATGTAACTCCAGACCCACAGCAACGTGGTTGACACCTAATACAATCAAGGACGGGTAATAAATGCTCGCCTGGCCAGTGCCACCCACATCCCGAGAATGAATTTTTTTTAAAAAATGGCTGTTCCAGTCCCGGTGCTATTGAGGCCCTCAAGGAAAGTCTTACATGCAGCTGAAGATTCAAATATAGCAAATGTATTACCTGCATACCAGAACTGTGCAAGGGGAATATATGTTCCACTAAAGGTGCTTCACACGGGATTCAACAAATGTTTGAGAGAGCTGGGTCTCACAGGGAGCCCAATTTTGAGCACATACGGTGCTGTTAATTCTAGACTCAAAAGTGCAAGTTGCTTTCTTAACTTCAACAAATACTGAATCATGCAATGGTGATGATCTAGATTGCTAATGATATAGTGGTACAGGACAGATGTTCCTGTGGCATTCCTGAGTGGTACATTCGTAAAAGGCTGGCAATGTCAAGTGAAGGAAAACTTGACGTTTGAAGGGTTTAGGCCCGAAACGTCAAGTTTTCCTGCTCCTATGATGCTGCTTGACCTGCTGTGTTCATCCAGCCCCATGCTTGTTATCTCGGATTCTCCAGCATCTGCAGTACTTTTTATCAATGTCAAGTGAATGCAGGATATTGAAAAGCAAATCTGGCATTGTCTTCACAAATGCAAAGGAATCCTTCATTGTCCGAGTGGAAAACTTGCTCAAAAGCAAGTTGTAGCAATTGAATCAACCATTTAGAGTCATAAAGCACAGAAATAGACCCTTCAGTCCAACTTGTCCATGCCAACTAGACATCCCAATCTGACACAGCCCCATTTGCCAGCATCTGGCCCATAGCCCTCTAAAACATTCCTATTCATATTTAAAACGTTGTAATTGTACCAGCGTCCACCACTTCCTCTGGCAGTTCATTCCATATACGCACTACCCTCTGCATGAAAAAGTTACCCCTCTGGTTCCTTTTAAATCTTCCTCCTTTCACCTTAAATCTATGCCATCTAGTCTTGGACTCCTCCCCCCCCAGGAAAAAGACCTTGTCCTTCAGATTTTATAAACCTCCATAAGGTCATCCCTCATCCTCTGATGCTCCGGGGTAAAAAATGCACCAACGTATTCAGCCATTTGACCAGCGCTTACTGAGCAGAACCAGTTACTTCCAAGTTATGGTGTAAAGGAACTTCATTTTTGTGCGCCTTTGGCATATGCTGAGGTAGCGAGCATGGGGACAAACCCCATCATGGAAATCACCTGGCAGCTCGCTACTCAACACAAGTTCAGCATACACATACCAGGTTATCTGGTCACGCTGAGCAACAGATTAAATAGATATAAATTTGTCATTAAGAATGGTATGCATTCTGTTGATATAGTCATGTTTGTTAAGGATGATTATTCTTTACTAATCAATGCTTGTTAAAATCCTTTTGAATTTACATACTGATGTTCATCATCATCTCATCGATCCCAACTCAGTATTGCTCAGAAGTTTGGACAGAATTCCATCCTTTAATGATTTATAAAAATGATAAACATTGATAACACTAACACTCAACCTCTGGTACTCCACCAGTAAGTGATAATGAGACACCTGACCAAGTACAACTATTCACTGCTGCACACCCAGAAGCCACTGCTTAACTATTTTAATACAGTGCTATTTATCCTGTGGGCTGGAGAGTGTGATTTTACAGCTCAATTGATCAATTAGTTAGAGCAGTGAGTAGTTGAGCCTCAGACCTGAAAGCTCAGACAGTTTGTGTCTGTGCAATACTCGGTTATCATTTTTGGAAAGGAAACAGGTATGCAATTTGTTCAGGACGCATGGATTAATGAAATGAAAATGACCTGCGTTCCTGCTTCAAAATACTGTCCAGTATATCTGCTCAAAGTACACCTATGTGAATGAGAGATAAAAGGTACTGCAGATGCTGGAGAATCTGAGATAACAAGGTGTGGGGCTGGATGAACACAGCAGGCCAAGCAGCATCATAGGAGCAGGAAAGCTTGACGTTTCGGGCCTGATGACGTTTATAGTCATCGTTAGACTTTTAATTCCAGATATTTATTGAATTCAAATTCCACCATCTGCCGTGGCGGGATTTGAACCCAGAATATTATCTGGGTCTCTGGATTAACAGTCCAGTGATAATACCACTAGACCATCGCCTCACTTTACAGTAACGATTGAATTCCACACTACACAACTTGCTAAAATAAAACTTTTTCAGCTTTACACATTTCTCAGTTCTCGATTTCATGTTAAGCAATTACATTTTTTTAAATATCTCTAAAGTAATTTGTTAGAAATGGCAAACCACTGACCAGGAACTTCCTGACTTTAACTGCGCTCCAAAGTGAATCCCGCTTTGAGATTCGTAGCTTTCATAGCAAGGTGAAAGCAATGGGACCAATATTGCTTATTAAAGTCTCTTAAACAATTTAATGTACTCTCTTAGGACACTATCTGTATTCACAGTAATAGCAAAACAGCAAAAGGACATAAAATAGGATAAAATAATAATCGACATAATAAAGTTAAAAGGAATAACAGAAAGTCTTCAAGGCCAGACATTAAGGTACAGGAGCAGAAGTAGGCCATTCAGTCCATTGAGTCATCTCCACCATTCAATGGGATCGTGGCTGATCTAATCATGCCCAACTCTTCTTTCATGCCTCATCTCAAAAGCCCTTCTTTCCCTTGATTCAAAATCTATCTCAGCCATGAATATACTTAATGACCTGCCTTGACAGCCATCTGTGATATAGAATTCCACAGACTCATTACCCTCTGAAAGAACAAATTCTTCAACTGTCTTAAATGTGTGACTTTCTTTTCTGAGATTATGCCCTCTGATCCTGGACACTCACTCCACATCAATTGTGTCAAGTCTCCTACGAATCTTGTAGAGTTCAGTAAAAGGTGCTTCTCATTCTTTTAAACTCCAGTGAGAACAAGCCCAATTGACTCAACCTCTCTCATAAGACACCACCCCCTCCATTCTCTGGACTCTTCCCTGGACTGCCTCCATTGCTTCTTTCCTTAGATAAGGTGGACCAAAATTCTTCACAGTATCCCAGCTGTTGACTGACTAGTGACTTGTATATTTTTAACACAACCTCCTTATTTTCATACTTTATTCCTTTTGAAATAAGCATTCCATTTATGACTTTCATTATTACCTGCACGTGAATGCTATCTTCTTGAGATTTATGCATAAAGACCTCTAAATCCTTCTGTGCAGCAACTTTCTGCAGTCTTTCTTCATTTAAATAATACTCAGTTCTTCTGTTCTTCCTGGCAAAGCACATAAAACCTATGCTCTCAGTTTCCATTTGAAGAAGGGATCGCAAATCAGTTTCCCTCTCCATCTTCTCTAGCAAGACTCTTAAGATTTTGAATGTGTTTCAAAGCTCCTCTCGATCTTCTCCTCCAAGGAAAACAGTTCTAGCTCCTCTAACCTATCTACTGAACTGCAACCATTCTTGTGAACCTTCTCTAATGAATTTGTATTTTTCTTTAATTGAGATGTCTAGAACTGAACAAAATATCCTAGTTAAGGCTGAACCAGTGTTAGTATAGGTTTAACTTCCTTGCTGCTGTATTCCATGCTCCTATTGATTATGCCTAGGATGCCATGTTTTATTAATCCCACCTGCATTGGAACATTTGGTGATTTGTGCAAGTATGAATCAAAGTCCTTCTCCTGCCTGTTTAGGATTGAACACTTCATTTTATTCAACATTCTTCCACATTCTTCTTTTCAAATTGAATCTTTTCTCATTCCTCTGAATTAAATTTCATCTGTCAATTGACTGCTCATTCTACCAACCTATGTCCTTTCGAATTTTGGCACAACTCTCCTCACAGTCTCAATTTTTCACCGAGTTGAATCAGCTACAAATTTTGACGTTGTGTTCTGCACATTAAAGCCTAGGCTATTACTATATTATTATGAAATTCGCCCTAATACCAACACCTGGGAAGCACAACTGTAAACCTCCAGTTTGAAAAATAATCATGTACCATTACTCTCTTCAGCTACTCCATTAGTTTTGTATATAGATTGACACTGCCCCTTTAATCCCGTGAGGTCTAACTGTGCTCACAAGCTGGGCATGTTACCTTATCAGAGATAGTGAGAACTGCAGATGCTGGAGTCAGAGATAACACAGTGCGGAGCTGGAGGAACACAGCAGGCCAGGCAGCATCAGAGGAGCAGGAAAGCTAACGTTTCGGGTCGGGACCCTTCTTCAGAAATGACCCCAACCTGAAACATCAGCTTTCCTGCTCCTCTGATACTGCCTGGCCTGCTGTGTTCCTCCAGCTCCGCACTGCGTTATGTTACCTTGTCAAATGTATTTTGGAATTTACACCACAACAACAGCATTACCCTTATCTATCGTCTATCTCATCAAAGCCTCAAATTAATTGACCAAGATTTGTCATGAAATGGTCATTGATGTTCTTTAATTAACTTTATTTTTCTTTATTCATTCACAGGATGAGGGCATCGCTGGCTTTGCCAACATTTATTGCCCAGTGTAACTCACATTTGCCCAAGTTATTATTAATTTAGTCCCAATTTTCATTCCTAAAACCTTACGCACCTCAAAGGCTAAAATGGTTTACCTCTAGTTTCTGCGCTTACCTTCATTACATTTTTGAACAAACACATAACACATTTGCAATTCACCCCAGTCCTCTGAATCTGCACTCCCATCTCACTGCTTTGAACAAGGATTCAAAGAATATTGTCAGTTGACTCATTACAGCATCCTTCCCTTCTTTGTCTTTTTTGTAAAGACCTTATGCTTTTATTTTTCTGTATTTTTGATTGTGGTCTAAAATGTGTAAAATTTGGCTGCTATTATATGATAGTCCACAGGGCCTCATAGATGCGCAGTCTGGAGCTGCTAATTCTGTTTGAAGTCTGTCCCATTTAGCATGACAACTGTACCACACAGCATGACAGGGGGTATGGTCAAGGTGAAGATGGAACTTTGTCTCCAAGGACTATGTGGTGGTCACTCTTACCGATATGGTCATGGGCAGATGCATCTGCAGCCGGCAGATTGGTAAAGATGAGGACAAGAATGTTTTTCTTTATCACCTGCTGCAGACCCAAACTAGCAGCTATGTCCTTTAGGACCTGACTAGCTTGGTCAGTAGTGCTGCTGCTCGACTACTGTACATGGAAATTCCCCAAGTGTACATTTTGCACCCTTGCCACCTTCAGTGCTTCCTCCCCATCAGAATACATCTTGACTGTACCTGAACTCTTTTCTCTTTACATATTTTCTGGCAATTAAATATCCTTACTCTAGATTGCCAATTTCCCTTTTCACAGCCAGCCTAACCTTGTAGGGACTATTGGCCCTACATGTTTCCCTACTGACAGTTGATGTACTTATCCCAACTCATTTCCAAGAAACAGGCTCAGCATTGTCTCCCTGGTGTACTGGAAAGACAAGAGTGAAGAAATTTCTCTTCTGCTCATTAATTATTGTCTTCCTCTGCCCTTTATACTGTACTAATAAATTATAATCCATCTTACATTTCTTGCAGCTCTTTGTAATTTCCTTTCAAATTTGTTCATCCACACTCTCCCCCTAGTTACTGACTTAAAGACTACATAGAGCATTGTTGATCCTTGGGTCCAAAAAAACAGATTCTGTTCTTGAGTCATTCTCTCTCTCGCTCTCTCCAGCACTGAAGTGATCTTCTTAGTGACACCCCTCCTCTCCTTTCTTCCCAATCTCTCCTGAAGAACTTGTATCCAGCAATATTTAATGCCCAATCCAGCCTTTCTTGGAGCCAAGTCGCCATTATTTCCAATAACATCTTATTTGTCATTCATTTTTCACTTGACAACCAGCACTTGCAACTCACCAACCTGGTTTCCACATTTCCACATGTAGCACTGCAACTCTTGATTACTTTCCCTCTTCCTGTGCCTTCACCTAAGTATTGCTGTTTCCTATTCTACTGCCTTCTACCTCACCCAATTTTCTGTGCATCTTGATGTTACAGATCATTGTATACTAACTAGCTATTTACCACCATCTTAAACCAAAGATAACTCATTTTAGAAGTAGAATAAGTCTTAGTTCATTAATAATCTACAAAATTGAAAAGCCAAATGTAAACAACGTCACCAGTTGAAGCTTTGATTGGCAGAGAAAAAAGTGATTACCTCAGGCAGTAGCCATGCTGAACACATTTACCTCCCTCCCATCAAAACAAAAGCTCAAGTAATTAATTCAAGCAAAGAAATCAACAGCAGAATCAGCAAGGCACTAGCTGGAATCAGTAAATGAAATAAAGAAGTTGAACAAGCCAACACTATCAATGCCATCTTTAATAATGGTCTCATTACCCACAATACAGTACACTGCAAATCCACAGCTGCAAGTGTGAGAATGGGTGGGTTGCGAAATGCAAGCAACTGTTGCAGTACTGACTAAAATAAGTAAATGAAAAATCCTTATACGGTATGACTGAGGGATGGAAGCTGCCTTACTAGCAACACATCCAAAAATAAAACATGGGCACAAAGCTCATGCAAATTAATTTTTGTGAATAATCATTTTTCAATAAACATTTTCCCAGTTAACAGCTGCCCACTGCTGTTTCCAGTTGGTGAAATGAAAAGGCAGTGAGGGAGTTGATTCAGTCTGTCGATCTCCATGACCTTGTTTGCGAACAACAGTCATCAGTTACTCAGAAGTACCGCCTATAAACAAGATTATATTCATACAATGAAAATGTATCAGCGGAGATTCTTTACTCAGCAATTCCACATGCTCAGCCAGCCTACATCTCAACTATCAACAAACTCATTACCCGGAAAATATGCTTTGAAATTGTCATTTGCTAGCACAGGAGACCCTCTAGAGTGCTTAGAATTAATATAAGCCATTATCAAACCAAGTAGCAATTCCACAATCTTTCTCTTACTCTGTTCCAATAACTGAAATTCCTGCATGTCAACAGGAAGTATATGCTGAAGATGTGCAAGTTTACCTTCCATAGATTAAAATATCAGCGCAGACATGATTGGCAGAAGGGCCTTTTCTGCACTCTATGAATCTATAAAACACATTTTGATATCAAATTTCTTAGGACAAAGTAAATCACAGAAAGCCAGAAAGCCAGAAAATCAACTCCTGCCACATATCAAATGCTGACAATCAGGATATATCGAATGTCAGCCCAGTTTGGGCTGGTCTATGATTTTCCCCATATTCTAACAAAGCATCTTCATCAGCTCAGATACTGCACAATAGCTTTGGAGAATACCTCTAACACCCTCAATTTTGCTCAACAGGACACCAAGTTTCACCACATCACCTGTTGTACGTTTAATCTTATACAGGGACAGATAATGTCTGTGCTTGTGGTGTAGTGATAGTGTCCCTTCCTCTGGGCCAGGAAGCCCAGATTTAAGTCCTACCTGTTCCAGCAATGTGCAATGAAATCTCTGAACAGGTTGATTAGAAAATAACTAGAGAAAATTTTCTTTTAAACCACTAGGGCAAAGTCAGAGATCATAGAATCTCTACATTCGGCCCATCAATGCCACACAGATCCTCCGAAGAGCACGCCAACCAGTCCCAGCCCCCTGTCCCTGTAACCCTGCATTTCCCATGGAAAATCTACCTAGTCTGCACATCCCTGGACACAGCCAATTCACCCAACCTGCACACCTTTAAACTGTGGGAGAAAACCCACGCAGACACAGGGAGAACGTGCAAATTCCACACAGATAGTCACCCAAGGCTGGAATCAAACCTGGGTCCCTGGCGCAGCTAAGCAGCAGTCCTGACCACTGAGCCACCATGCCACCCAAATTTTATTTTATATTTTAGCACTAAAAGAATTTGCTCCAGATTATTGATATTAGCAGGCATATCCCTTATTATCCTGACAATATGAGGAGTTATCCACAAAGTGCAGGACTGGAGTCACCCGTATGGAATCATAGAATTTTACATTTAACCCAAGGAGGACATTTAACCCATTGTGTCTGCACTGGCTCCCAAAACAGCTACCTAGTTAGTCCCATTCTCTAGCCTTATGTCCATAGACATTCATCACTTTCAAATATATATCCAGCTGTACTTTCAATCCTCCTATGGAATCACTTCCACCACTCTCCCAGGCAGTGCATTCCAAATCCTAACAACCCTCCAAGTAAAGAAGTTCTTCCTTATCTCACTCCTAGCTCTCTTGCTGACTATCTTGAAACCTGGTTATTGTAGTCTAGATAACGTAGGGGTGACATGATCCCTTCCCTAAAGGATTTTATTGAACCAGCTGAACTGTTAAAAACAATCCAGAACCTTTTATTTTCTCGTGCAATATTAAATGTATTGCCACAATACGATTTGGGATTTTTGGATTACTCATCCATTATCACAACCATTAGAGCAACAAATCAGGTCAGGTTTATTTTATGAGGAGATTCGAGGAAACTGCAACTGTACTCCCTAGAGATTAGAAACACAGAGCAGAGCAATTGCATTGAAAATTATGAAGTTCTTAAAGAGCATGACAGGGTCAGTGTAGGTAGAATACTTACCCTGGCTGGTGACTCTAGGGCCAGGGGACATAGGTTAAATGCTCAGCCCCTTAACACCAGACTGATGAGAAGGAATGAAAAAAATTCCAAGAGAGTGTAAATCTTTCCAATCCTCTACCCCAGGCGACAGTAGGGACTCAATCATTGAGTAGGTTCAAGATAAAAATCAGTAAGTTCCTGGAAGACTACTGACATTAAGAGACAATAAGATAGCATGAAAAAATGACTTTAAGGAGATGATCAGCCATGATACAGAACACAGGGGAGGCTTGATGGATTGAAAGGTCTAATCCCGTTCCTGGATTCCGATATATTATTCTTTCTTTTCTGTCAGTTATGCAAAATGTCATCTCTGCTTCATGTAATAATCACTTGGTTGCACTAATGCATTCAAAACAAACAGTACTTTTGAGTTATTCAATGTGTGGCTCCCCCCAGGTAAAAATACTATGAACACCACTGACCCTCCCACAACTCAAGTTGGAATAGGAGTTAACGTTGTTGAAAGTTTTTTGAAAAGCTTTCCCCAAACAAAACACTCAAATAAATGAGCCCTGCCTTCCTCCTACAATTTGCAGTTTTAAATCTTGAATCATAATCTTCCATGTCTTCATGTACATCATACCATTGCACACAACAGCTAATCTATGAAAAATCTAAGGCCCAGTGCAAACATACTGAAATTTCTTGCTGACATCTGTCAACTTGCAGAACTCAAAGCATGAACAAACACAGAAGTTGCTGGGAAAGCTCAGCAGTTGGTCACAGTTCTGGCAGCATCTGAAGAAGCAGAGTTAACGTTTCAAGTCCGGTGACCCTTCCTCAGTTCAGAACTGAGGAAAGGTCACCGGATCCGAAACGTTAACTCTGCTCTTTCTTCAGAGATGCTGCCAGACCTGCTGAGCATTTCCAGCAACTTCTGTTTATGTTCCTGATTTACAGTACCTGCAATTCTTTTGATTTTTATTTAGAACTCAAAAGCATGCTCCGTTTAAAAAAAAAGCACACAAACTGGGAGAAAATACCACTGTATTTATAATGTTGATAAATTACCCTGAGCATCCTGTTCTGCTTCCAGAAGCCTTCGAGCTAGCAGTCTATTCCTGAGATTGCGTCGTACTCTTGGTGCCCCTGCCGGCCGATCTTCATTAACAGGTCGAGGTCTTCCAGCAGCAGCCAGTACATTTCGCTGTTGGTTCTGATCTGCTGAGTTAACAAACGAATCTTTAAAATTTACATACCATCTGTATCAAATATTCTCAAACCATATGGGCCAAATAAGGGTGACGAATCATCAGACTCTATTTTGCCAAGAGATCAAAATTCAAAACAATGGGTCACATGAGCTCAAAACTTCCAGATATTTAAAACTGATTTTTGTTGTAGTATATTTACAGAAGAGAGATGCAAAAATGACTGGTGTTTGATACTACAGGTGCCACTAACACACCAGTAATTTGAATTATCTTGGAATAATGAAAAGTTAACATGATAGCCAATTGAAATACTGCATTTTGTGATGAGAATTTGAGAGTTACTCTTACGCTCGAGACTGGTGGATAACCCAGAAGCAACATATTGAGCTCTGAAGAAAAGTCAAAAGACTTAACATGTTAACCCTGCTTCTATATCTGCAGACACAGCAGTCAGCTGACTATTTCTAACTTTTCTTTCAAATAACTAGCATGTTGCATTAATCAGAGGCCATTCTAATACTTGTGTCTAAGTCACGAGTTTCAGTTGTTCTCACATTTCTCATTACTGAAAATTTCACAATTCTTCTAAACAAAAACAAAAATCACTCAAATGACACTAATTCATGAAGGCTTTTCAATTTACAATTCTCTGGGGTATATAATAAAAATTGTTGTGAGAAAAACATGACTTTATTCAAAATGAAAGGGTGAAATAAAGGGAAAATGCTCGGATCTGCATAAATACGAGTACAATTATGAAAACACTGAAAAGACACCTGAAACAAGGCTTCTGGTTATTTTTCTGACAAAATGACCACGAACAATGGAAATCGAAAATAAAATCCAGTGGCCTGTGAACCAGAAGTTCTGCTTTCCCATTAAAGAGATTTTGTAAATGTGAGCTATCAATGTTGTAAAATTCTACTTTAGGACTTTGGCCACAGTTCTCCCTAAAACAAACCCTTCAACCAAGCTTTACATACACCCATCCACAAACCTAACCACTTGGCTTTGAATCAAATTTTTACATCATTGGGCAATGCCTTGGGATAGCTTTCTATACAAGTGTTTTGTAATGACAACATGCAAACATTAACTCAGGTACAAGCTTTTGTATATGAGATGAACAACTGTGCTTCACAATGCAATTGAAAAAAGTTGATGGAAATACGTAGCCCTTTTTTCATAATGCAATATTTCAATGCATATTTTCACTTAAAACAATGAACACGAATGCAAGGACATGAGAAATAAGATAGTTGAGCCAACAGCACAGATAGCTATGGTACTGCACACCTTCGTGGCTATGACCGAGAACTGGCTGAGAGAGGGACAGGATTGACAGCTCAACATTCATGGTTATACAGTATACAGAATAGGTGATAAGAGGAGCGTGTTGGGTTACAACATTGAGGGAGGCAAGGATAGACTAGGCAATTACAGACCAGTCAGTCTAACCTAAGTGGTGGGGAAAATTATTGGAAAGAATTGAGACTGGCAGATGTATCTGCACTTGGAGAGATATGGATTAATTAGGGATAAATCAGCATGGATTTGTTAAAGATAGCAAGAACTGCAGATGCTGAAGTCAGAGACAACAAATTGTAGAGCTGGAGAAACAGAGCAGGCCAGGCAGCATCAGAGAAGCAGGAAAGTTGTCGTTTTGGGTCCAGACCAGGACCTGCTCCTCTGATGCTGCCTGGCCTGCTGTGTTCCTCCAGCTCCACACTTCGTTGTCTCTGGGTTTATTAAAGGATGGTTTTGTTTAACAAAGTTGATAGACTTTTTTTTGAGAAAGTAATCAGGAATGTTGATGAGGATAATACATTCAATTAGGTCTACAAAGACTTTAGCAAAGCTTTTGACAAGGACCATCATAGCATACTGGTCAAGAAATTAAGAATCCACAGGATCCAAAACTGGCTGAGAGACAGCAAGCAGAGAGTGATGATAAAAGGATATTCGTGTGACTGGAAGTCTGTTTTCAGAAATGTTCCACAGGACTCAGGGTTGGGACCCTTGCTGTTCGTAGCGTACATTCAAGATTTGGACTTAAAATGTATGTGATACAATCAAGAAGTTGCAGATGACATGAAAATTGGTACGGTGCAATAGTGAGAAGAATAGCCACAAGTTACAGGGGGCACATCATGCTACAGCAAAGGAAGCAAGATTATGTTCAATATCAACAGAGTATGGCGTGGGTGGATGGTCTTTAATGCTAGGAGTGTGATAGGCAAGACTGATGAGGTCATGTCATGGATTGGCACAAAGAAGTTTGATATTGTTGCCATTATAGAAACGTGGTTGAGGCGAGGACTGGACTGGCAACTCAACATTTTGACATAGAATCTTTAGGCAAAACAGAGGAGGGTATAAAGAGAGTGGTGGCATAGCGCTATTAATTAAAGAGTCAATTACTGTAATAAGGAGAGATGACATCTTGGAAGGGTCCTTAAATGAGGCTTTGTGGGTAGAACTTAGAATTGTTAAGGGGGCAGCTACTTTACTGGGAATGTACTATAGGCCCCCAAATATTTAGGCGGGGTTAAAAAGGAGCAAATATGTAAACTGTTCACACATATGCAAGAGTAACAATTGGGTAATTATAATAGGGGATTTTAACATTCCCAAAATAAATTGGGTTGTCACAGTGTTAAGTGTTTAGCGGGAGCTGATTTCTTTAAAGGTATCCAGGGGAGTTTTTTTGTATCAATATGTTGAAGGCCCAACAAGGGACGGTGCAGAGCTAGATCTGGTTCTGGGGAAAGAGGCCAAACAAGTGTTCAATATGGCAGCGGGGGAACATTTAGGCAATAGTGACCACAATATAGTATGGTTTAAATTTGTTATTGACAGGCAAAAAGATGGCCTGCAAAAGACACGGCAGACTCAGAACAGCTCCTTGCGGCTAAGTCTACAGCAGAGCAATTGGGGGAACAGCGGGGCTTGTTCAAAAAGGAGCTGAAGAGTACACAGATCCAACATGTATCCTTTAGAGGGAAGTGTAGAGCAATTAGTTCTGAGAATTCTAAATGTCTAGACCAATTCAGGACTGGATAAGGTCGAGTAGGGATTTTAGCAATTCCAGAAGGGGGGAATTCGGCTGCAGCCCCACAGGAATACCAGAAGTGTAGGAGAGAACTTAAGAAAGCAATTAGAAGACCAAAAAGGGAACACGTAAAAGAGTTGTGAACAATATTAGGGAGAATCCCAAGGTATTTTAGGAATACATGAAAGGGAAGAGGTTAACCAGGGAAAGAGTAGGGCCCATTAGGGACCGAGGGGGCAACCTGTGTACAAAGCCACAGGATACTGGAAGGGTGTTGAATGAATACTTCTAGAACATAGAACAGTACAGCACAGCACAGGCCCTTCGGCCCACAACGTTGTGCCAACCTATTATCCTACTAAGATCAATCTACCCTGCATACCCTACATTTTACTATCCTCCATGTGCCTAGCCAAGAGTCGCTTAAAAGTCTCCAAAGTATCTGACTCCACTACCACTGCCAGCAGCGCATTCCACACGCCCACCACTCTCTGTGTAAAGAACCTACCTCTGACATCTCCCCTATACCTTCCTCCAATCACCTTAAAATTATGCCCCCTCGTAATAGTCATTTCTGCCCTGTGAAAAAGTCTCTGACTATCCACTCTATCTATGCCTCTCATCATCTTGTACACTTCTATCAAGTTACCTCTCACCCTTCTTCACTCCAATGAGTGAAAGCCCTAGCTCCCACAACCTTTCCTCATAAGGCCTGCCCTCCAGTCCAGGTAGCATCCTTGTAAATCTCCTCTGCACCCTCTCTAAAGCTTCTACATCCTTCCTGTAATGAGGTGACCAGAATTGAACACAATATTCCAAGTGTGGTCTAACCAGAGCTTTATAGAGCTGCAGCATAATCTCACAGCTCTTAAACTCAATTCCCCTTCCAATGAAAGCCAACACACTATATACCTTCTTTACAACTCTATCAATTTGGATAGCAACTTTGAGGGGTCTGTGGATGTGGACCCCAAGATCCCTCTGTTCCTCCACAGTGCCAAGAATCCTGCCATTAACCCTGTATTCTGCATTCAAATTCGACCTTCCAAAATGAATCACTTCACACTTTTCTAGGTTGAATTGCATCTGCCACTTCTTTGCCCAGCTCTGCATCCTGTCAATGTCCCGTTGTAACCTACTACAGCCCTCCACTCTGTCCACAACTCCACCAACCTTCGTGTCATCGGCAAACTTACTACCCCACCCTTCCACTTGCTCATCCAAGTCATTTATAAAGATCACAAAGAGCAGAGGTCCCAGAACAGATCCCTGCGGAACACCACTGGTCATCGAGCTCCAGGCTGAATACTTTCCATCTACTACCACCGTCTGTCTTTTACTGGACAGCCAGTTTTGTATCCAAACAGCCAAATTTCCCTGAATCCCATGCCTCCTTACTTTCTGAATGAGCCTACCATGTGAAACCTTATCAAATGCCTTGCTAAAATCCATAAACACCACATCCACTGCTCTATCTTCAATGTGTTTTGTCATATCCTCAAAGAATTCAATGAGGCTTGTGAGGCATGACCTGCCCCTCACAAAGCCATGCTGACTATTTCTAATCAAATTCGGTCAAATTTCTAATCTAATTCGGTCTTCAGTCTGTAAAAGGAGAACGTAAGTATGGAATTCAGGAAAAGGTACTATGAGGAACTTGCACAGTTTGACATCGGAAAGTGGAGGCTCTGTCAGGCTTTAAAACAGACAAATCCTCCGGCCTGGATGAATTGCATTCCAGGTTGCTGAGAGAGGCACGGCAGGAAATTGCAGGGACACAACAGAACTTTTTAATTCCTCTCTGGTGGGAGGAGTGCCAGAGGATTGCAAAATATGGTCCCACTTTTTAAGAAGGGTGATAGAGATGAACCAAGAAATTACAGACCACGGAGGCTCACGTTAGTGTTAGGGAAACGACTGGAGAATATTCTGTAGGAGCGATAGAAAGACATGGGTTAATTAGGGGTAGTCAGCATGGCTTCGTCAGAGGGAGGTCATGTCTAACAAATTTGTTAGAATTATTTTGAAAATGTGATCAAGTGCGTGGATGAGGAAAGCTCAGTTGATGTAGTTTAAATGGATTTTAGTGAAGCTTTTGACAAGGTCTCACATAGAAGACCGATTGAGAAGGTTAAAGGATACGGAATTCAGCGGAGCCTGGCAAAATGGATCAGAAACTGGCTTAGTAATACGTCATCAAGGTAGTGATAGGAGGCTGTTTGAGTGACTGGAGGCCAGTGTCGAGCGGTGTACCAGAACGATCAGTACTGGGTCATATTGTTTGTTATAGACATAAACGATATAGATGAAAGTATGGAGGGAATGTTAAATTTGCAGACGACACCACGAATGGTACAGTGGTTAATAGCAAAGAAGATGGTTATAGGTTAAAGGAAAATCTAGATGGGTTGGTCAGATGGGCAGACCAGCGGCAGATGGTATTTAACCCTGATAAATGACAGGTGATGCACTGTGGAAGAAGAAACAAGATGAGGGAGTATTTAATAAATGGCAGGACACTGGGCAGCTTAGAGGAACAGAGGGATCTTGGGGTAATTATTCACGGGTCCCTGAAGTCAGCTGAGTATGTCAATAGGATAGGGAAGGCAGCATATGGGACACTTGTTAAATAAGGAGTGCTTAAAAAGGTACGCATTCAAAAGGCAACATTCTAGAAAACTCTAAAGGCAGCCTTAAAAATAGTCACATTCACTTTTTACAATTGTCACATCATTAGCTTATGTACATATATACTTAGTGGCAAATGTTTTGATAACATCACTAACTGTCTGCTTCCTGGTTGTAATAACATTCACCAGATAGGAATAGCATAAGGAGCTTGAATTAGCTTTCCCTCACCACTTAAAACAGTTTGCAGAAGTTCAGTTTCAGGAAATACCACCAAGCGTACAGATCACTTAATTTGCAAATGGATAGTTTTATAACATGACATTACAAATAAAAACATTACATTACACAAAAAAAATTGAAGAAAACATTTTTCACCCAGAGGGTGGTGGAAAACTGGAACTCACTGCCTAAAACGGATGGTCGAGGCAGGCCCTCAAAACATTCAAGAAGTATTTAGACTAGTTGTTTTAAATAGCATAGAAAGGTTACCAGACAAGTGCTGGAAAATGCAATTAGAATAAATAGATACTTGATGACTGGCATGGACATGATGGGCCAAAGAGCCTTCTTTCATGCTGTAAAAAACTCAGACTCTATTTAAAGCAACAGACTTGGAACTACTTTACAAAATATTTCCAGAACTGAAACTGCCCATTCATCCAAAAGACCCATGTAAGTGCTTCACAAGCAGCTTCACACACTCTTCTTCACCTTAGCCGGTTTATCTTTCTATTCACTTCTTACTCATGATACGTATCTAACTTCCCTTAAATGCACTTAGCGTATTCATTTCAGCTCCATCCAAATTCCACATTCTAAAAACTTCCATAGAATCACTGACGTTTACAGCACAGAAGGAATCCCTTCAGTCCACTGCCTCTCTAATGGACCCTATTCTTTCCCTCCTTATTCTCTTGCTAAATATTGCAAAACCTTTTCCTTTATTCCACCCACCAATGCTTCCTCGAGCACTCAAGTTGTCTTTATTTCCTTTTCAAGTTTCCCCCTGCACTTTTAGGCTCCTCTAGGGACTCTGACAAATGAACTCTCAATGTCTGCCACAAGATTCTCTGTTTTTCTTAGTCATAACCTTTGTCTTTCGACATCCAGGGTTCTTCAGTCTTGGTGCAACCCTTTGTCTTTACAGGAACATATCTGCATTCTACACTTAGAATTGCCTCTTTGAATACCTCCCACTGTTCTGATATAGTCTCTATTGCAAGTAACCGATCAGAGTACAATTGGGTCAAGTTCCATCTTATCATCACAAACTTTGGCTCTCCCCAGTTTAGAAATATTATTCATGGCCCATTATTACCCTTTTCCATAACTATCCTAAATCTAATTGAGTTACGGTCACTGCTTCCAAAATACACCTCAAATGATAGGCTTTCTACCTGCCTGTAGATTTCCGAAAATTACTGAAATTTCTCAAAAGGAACTACCCCCTTCTTGTTCAGGTTTCTATATACTGCCTAAAAATGTCCTGGATGCGATTTAAGAATTTTGTTCCCTCCCTGCCTTGCACACTAAAATCTTTCCCAGAAAATATCTAAGTTGTTAAAATCCCCTAATACTGTCTTATTATTCTTACCCTTCTGAAATCTGATTACATTTGATGATCCTCTATCTCTCCCCAACTGTTTGGGGGCCTAATAGTACAAACACAGCAGCGTTTGTCCCTTAAGTATATTTTACTTCTACCATGCAGCCTCATTATTCTTGCTTATCTCAGACAAACAACCAGAATCACTCAACTCTATCAAGTGAAAAACATTTAGTTTAAGAGCTCTAAAGTGTTAATTAACAACGTAACAGAAAGTGGTGAAGGTTGGTACAATTACAACATTTAAAAGGCATCTTGATGGGTACATGGGTTTACAGGGAAATGGGGCTAGATTAATTTAGGATATCTGGACGGCATGGACGAGATGGAACTAAGGGTCTGCTTCCATGCTGTATATCTCTATGACTCTCTAGTGTAAAGTTGTGGCATCAAACTTCACATTTGATAAGTCAGTTCTACTGCCGGTCTGTCTACACCTGGGGCCTCGCTGCTCTTTTAAATCCTGACAGCCAACACTCAGCTCTGCCGCTGTTGTATCTGCTCTTGGGACCTTGCTGCTCCTTTAAATCTCACCACCATCATTTCTGAGTCTCATACAGGTCCACCACTGGACTGTCTTCTGTCTCTCTGGATAAACATGTTTCTCTTGAAATCCCTATCTAGTTTTTTTTAAGCGGTCTTTTGGAGCAGTTGATGGTGCCCTTGCCACAGAACCCAAAGGTCCAGGTTTGAGTTGCTCCTCAGAACTTGAAGGCCAAGGAAAGCATATTCACAATACAGCCAAATAAGTCCAGTGTCAACTTCTAAATCCTATCAACACATGCTGATGGCAGGTGGTAAGAGAGAGTAAGATTCCTGGTCAATAGTGTTATAATGGACAGTCTCCACCATCATTAACTCTGGTTCCATACTACAATATGCAAAGTGCTTGTGGCCACAGCAACTCATACTCTGAGTGAACTGTAACACACCATAATATATTTTTCTGGGCTCTCCCTTATGTGGTAGTAACTTTTTTACGTCAATCCAATTAATTCCCAAAATCTAAAATCTCTATCAGTTCACCCACCGGTCTTATAGAATCCCTAGTGTGGAATGACGCAATTTGGCCCTGCAAGTCTGCACTGACCCTCAAAGGCATCCCACCAGACCCAGCCCCCTACCCTATCCCCGTAATCCTTCATTTACCATGGCCAATCCATCTAACCTGCACATCTTTGGTCTTCTTTCAGAAAACCAAAGGAGAGCCCAAGCCTGTTCAATCTTTGAGAAAAGTATAATTTCCTCTCCGAGTTTTGGATTCATTCCGTTACGTAGTTTTTGTCCCCTCTACAGTGCCTTTACTTCACAGAACTGTTTTATTAGAAATCAGAATGGTTCAGTGCTTCAGCTGTGTTATAACCAAGGTTCTAAGTTAGTTTAACGTAGTATCACCATCTTTTAAATTCTATTGCTTTAAAAATGAACACCAGTGCTTTGTTCAAATATCTCCAGCTTTTACTTAATTCAAATTGCAATTTCCTAGTTGGACTGTTTGCAGCTATGCTTAAGTTGCCTCCCACACAAAATGTCATTGGCAGAAAAAGCCCGTGTGTATCATTGTTTGAAAAAAAGGCCACCACATATAAAAACATGGCTAAGATGTACATTGAAGCTTTCTGTCTTGCATTCATCAAGACAAATGTAAGAATACCAAAGTGAAAATGTCCACAGCAATTTAAACCATAGGAGAAAAGGATGCCGATTGGTTCACAAGTCGATGCTGACGGGCCAAGGTGGTGTCACAGTAAAGCAACAAGGAACTATAGGCTGACTAAGCCCTTGGGTAATTCAAGAAAGAAGCAAGGCTTGAACACATTCCCTTTCCCTACAACAAGTAACAGATTCCTGCCTATTAACATATACCACTTCTGGCATACATAAAAGAAGCCATGTTGCCAGCTGAACTGATCATAATACATTGATCAAATGTCTAAGAGCTACATAAACAACTGAAAGAATGTCATTTACTTGTTAATTTCATTCCATTTGTTGCTAAATGAATAAAGTATAACAATGGAGAAGTGTTGCTGCAACTGTCCAAGGCATTAGTGAGATCAGAGATAGTAGGAACTGCCGATGCTGGAGTCTGAGATAACAAGGTGTGGAGCTGGATGAACACAGAAGGCCAGGCAGCATCAGAGGAGCAGGAAAGCTGACATTTCGGGTCGGGACCCTTCTTCAGAAACGGGGGAGGGGAAGGGTGCACTGAAATAAATGGAGAGAGGGGGAGGCGATGATAGAAGGTGGATAGTGGAGCTGGACAGGTCAAGAAGTCTGGGATGAAGCCAATAAAGGTGAGTGTAGGGAGGGAGTTGGGATGGGGGTTGGTCAATTGAGGGAAGACGGACAGGGCAAGGAGGCAGGGATGAGGCTAGTAGGTAGGAAGTGGGGATGGGGATTGGTCAGTGAGGTGGGAGGAGCAGATAGGTGGGAGAAAAGACGGACAGGTCAAAGAGGTGGGGACGAGAGGGGCTTGTCTTGGCGCGAGGTGGGGGGTGGGGAGATTTTGAAGCTTTTAAAGTCCACATTGAGACCATTGGGCTGCAGGGTTCCCAGGCAGAATATGAGGTGCTGTTCCTCCAGCCTTTGGGTGGCATTGATATGGCACTGGAGGAGGCTCAGGATGGACATGTCGTCCTAGGAGTGGGAGGGGGAGTTGAAGTGGGTTGCGACTGGGAGGTCCAGTCGTTTGTCACGAACCAAGTGTAGGTGTTCCACAAAGTGGTCTCCAAGCCTCCGCTTGGTTTCCCTGATGTAGGGGAGGCCACATCAGGGACAGCAGATACAATATATCACATTAACAGATATTCACCTGCACATCTGCTAAACGTGGAAGGTCTTCTTGGAGCTTGGGATGTGAGATCACACCTGCAGTATTGCATACGATTATGGTGCCCTTACTTGAAGGAGGATGTAGTTGTATTGGAAGCAGTTCACAGGAGGTTCATGAGATTGATTCCAGAGATGAGGAGCTCATTTTATGAAGAGGGATTGAGCAGTGTAGGCCTTTTACTCTCTGGATATGAAAGGAGAACTAATTGAAGTTTATAAAATGCTGAAGGCGATTCACAAAGTAGACGCAGAATAGATGTTTCCTCATATGAGGCAATCTAAAAATTAGAGATCATTGTTTTAAGGTAAGGGGTGGGCTTATTGCAAGATTTCCAAACAGGCACCGAGAACAGTTCAATGTTACTTAACAATCAATTTCAGGCATTTGACCAGGCGCTCCAATTTTGGAGGTAGTCAATGGCGAAGGTCGCTACCTTCAGGCTGCTATTTAGACAATGATACACACAGGCACATGCTAACACAAGGAGGCTCCATGTTAAACTGTGCTGCTACTCAGATGGACCACTGAGAAAGCAACTAATCTACTTTGTTTATTTGAGGTTCAGGAAGAATTCTAAGCATACATTTGATACTGCTGGACAAGGGCTCGAGTTCAAGAGGTAAAACAAAACGGAGAGTACCAACACAGCAAAACAAGCTTTCTATGCTTGTGGGCAAGTGCTGCAATGTATTTTCCAGGATCCAGGAAAGCATGGACCCTGGAAAATAAGGTGAAATAGCAGACTACGATGAAGCACTATTTCTTTGTTCATTTTTGCAATCTAGGTGTCACTGGTGAGGCCAAAATTTAAAGTCTATCCCTAAATGCCCGCAAGGAGATGGTGGTGAGCTATCTTAGAGTCATCGAGACGTACAGCATAGAAACAGACCCTTCGGTCCAATTCCTCCACGCTGACCAGAAATCCTAAATAAATCTAGGCCCAGTGTGTTTGATTGCAGATGTTTCATCACCCTGATAGGTAACATCGTCAGTGCGCCTCCGGTGAAGCGTTGGTGTTCTGTATTCAACAAGTGTACTGCGTTCAGTTCTGGTCTCCCTGCTATTGGAAAAATGTTGCTTAAACTTGAACGTGTTCAGAAAAGATTTACAAGGATATTGCCACGGCTGGAAGGTTTGAAATACAGGGAGAAGCTGAATAGGCTAGGGCTGTTTTCCTTGGAGTGCTAGAGGCTGACAGGTGATGTTATAGGGGTTTATAAAATTATGAGAGGCATGGATAGGGTGAATAGCCAAGATTTCTAACCCCACTAATTTCTGCCTCAGTTTATTCTTGATTATCAGTAAAATCATGGAAGGTGCCATCAACAGTGCTATCAAGCAGTATCTGCTCAGCAATAACTGGCCACTAGTTTGGGTTTTGCAAGGGCCATTCAGCTGCTGATCTCAAACAAGCACAAAGTGCTTAATTCTAGAGGTGAGGTCCTTGAGAGCAGAGCCACACTCAGTCCAGCATGGCTTCGAGGAGTCCTCGCAAACCTGGAATCAATGGGAATCAGGGGGCAAATTCTCCATGGTTGGAGTCATGCCTGGCAAATAGGAAGATGACTGAGGTTGCTGGAGGTCAGTCATTTCAGCTCCAGGACACCTCTGCAGGAGTTCCTCAGGGTAGTATCCTAGGCCCCACCATCTTCAGCTGCTTCATCAATGACCTTCCCTCAATAAGATCAGAACAAGGATGTTTGCAAATGATTGCACAATATTCAGCACCATGCACAACTCCTCACATACTTAGGCAGTCCATTTTCAACTGTAATACAACCTGTACACCTTGGGCTGACAAGTGGCAAGGAACATTCGCGCCATACGTGTCAGGCTATGGCCATCTCCAATAAGGGACAATCTAACCACAACTCTTGACATATGATGGTGTTACAATTACTGAATCCCAAACAATCAACATCCCAGAGTTACCAATGACCAGAAAGTCAACTGGATTTGCCACATAAACAGAGATAAAAGGTACTGCAGATGCTGGAGGATCCGAGATAACAAGCATGGGGCTGGATGAACACAACAGGTCAAGTAGCATCATAGGAGCAGGAAAACTTGACGTTTCGGGCCTAAACCCTTCATCAGAAATGGGGGAGGGGAAGAGGGTTCTGAAATAAATAGGGAGAGAGGGGGAGGCGGATAGAGGATGGATAGAGGAGAGGATAGGTGGAGAGGAGGCAGACAAGTCGAAGAGGCGGGGATGGAGCCAGTAAAGGTGAGTGTAGGTGGGGGGGTAGGGAGGAGATAGGTCAGTCCAGGGAGGACGGACAGGTCGAAGAGGCGGGGCTGGAGCCAGTAAAAGTGAGTGTAGGTAGGGGGGTAGGGAGGAGATAGGTCAGTCCAGGGAGGACGGACAGGTCAAGGGGGCGGGATGATGTTAGTAGATAGGAGATGGGGGTGTGGCTTGAGGTGAGAGGAAAAACAGGTTAGGGAGGTGGAGATGAGCTGGGCTGGTTTTGGGATGCGGTTGGGGGAGGGGAGATTTTGAAACTTGTGAAATCCACATTGATGCCATTGGGCTGCAGGGTTCCCAGGCTGAATATGATTTGCTGTTCCTGCAGCCTTCGGGTGGCATCACTGTGGCATTGTAGGAGGCCAAGGATGGACATGTCATCTGAGGAATGGGAGGGGGAGTTGAAATGGTTCGCGACTGGGAGGTGCAGTTGTTTGTTGCGAACTGAGCGCAGGTGTTCTGCAAAGCGGTCCCCAAGCCTCCGCTTGGTTTCCCCGATGTAGAGGAAGCCACAACGGGTGCAGCGGATGCAGTATACCACATTGGCAGATGTGCAGGTGAACCTCTGCCTGATGTGGAATGTCTTCTTGGGGCCTGGGATTGGGGTGAGGGAGGAGGTGTGGGGGCAGGTGTAGCACTTCCTGCGGTTACAAGGAAAAGTGCCGGGTGTGGTGGGGCTGGAGGGGAGTGTGGCGCGGACAAGGGAGTCGCGGAGGGAGTGGTCCCTCCGGAAGGCAGATAAGGGTGGGGAGGGAAAGATGTCTTTGGTGGTGGGGTCTGACTGTAGATGGCGGAAGTGTCGGAGGATGATGCGTTGGATCCGGAGGTTGGTGGGGTGGTATGTGAGGACGAGGGGGATTCTTTTTTGATTATTGTTGCGGGGACGGGGCGTGAGGGATGTGTTCCGGGAAATGCGGGAGACACGGTCGAGGGCGTTCTCGACCACTGTAGGGGGGAAGTTGCGGTCCTTGAAGAATGAGGACATTTGAGATGTGCGGGATTGGAATGTCTCATCCTGGGAACAGATGCGGCGGAGGCGAAGGAATTGGGAATAGGGGATGGCATTTTTGCAGGAGGGTGGGTGGGAGGAGGTGTATTCCAGGTAGCTGTGGGAGTCAGTGGGCTTGAAATGGACATCTGTCTCTAGGTGGTTGCCCGAGATGGAGACAGAGAGGTCCAGGAAGGAGAGAGAAGTGTT
>JAHRHZ010000249.1:16724253-16759549 GCA_024137785.1 Ginglymostoma cirratum
GAAATGCGGGAGACACGGTCGAGGGCGTTCTCGACCACTGTGGGGGGCAAGTTGCGATTCTTGAAGAATGAGGACATTTGAGATGTACGGGAGTGGAATGTTGCGGCGGAGGCGAAGGAATTGGGAATAGGGGATGGCATTTTTGCAGGAGGGTGGGTGGGAGGAGGTGTATTCCAGGTAGCTGTGGGAGTCAGTGGGCTTGAAATGGACATCTGTTTCTAGGTGGTTGCCCGAGATGGAGACAGAGAGGTCCAGGAAGGAGAGAGAAGTGTTGGAGATGGTCCAGGTGAACTTCAGGTTGGGGTGGAAGGTGTTGGTGAAGTGGATGAACTGCTCGAGCTCCTCGTGGGAGCACGAGGCGGCGCCGATGCAGTCATCAATGTAACGGAGGAAGAGGTGGGGTTTAGGGCCAGTGTAGGTACGGAAGAGGGATTGTTCCACGTAACCTACAAAGAGGCAGGCATAGCTTGGGCCCATGCGGGTACCCATGGCCACCCCCTTTGTCTGTAGGAAGTGGGAGGAATTGAAAGAGAAGTTGTTGAGGGCGAGGACGAGTTCGGCTAAGCCGATGAGGGTACCGGTGGAGGGGGATTGGTCAGTTCTGCGGGACAGGAAGAAGCGGAGGGCCTTTAGGCCATCAGCATGGGGAATACAGGTGTATAGGAACTGGACATCCATCGTAAAGATGAGGTGTTGGGGACCGGGGAAACACACTGGCTCCAAGATCAGGTCAGACGCTCAGAGTACAGCAGCAAGTTAGTCACCTCAAAAGCAGCAGACTTGGCTGGCACCACATCCACAAATATCCAGTCCCTGTACCACTGATGTTCAGTAGCAGCAGTGTGTACTATCTACAAGATCCTTAGACAGCATCTTCCAAATACACGATCAGCTCCATTGAGAAGGACAAGGGCAGCAGACATATGGGAATACCACCACCTGCATGTTTCCCTCCAAGCTACTCACCATCCTAATTTGGAAATATACTGCTGCCCCTTCACTGTCGCTGGGTCAAAATCATGGAATTCCCTCACTCAGGGCATTGTGGATCTACCTACAGCAAACAGACTCCAGCAGTTCATGGCAGCTGCTTCCCATCAAATTCTAAAGGGTAACTAGGGACGGTCAATAAATGCTGACCCCGCCAGCCATGCCCATGTCCCATGAGTGACTAAAAAAATTTGACAAAATGCTGCTTACAGCAGATAGAAATTTAACTATATGTCTAAAGAAAATTGCCATTAATATTAATAGATATGCTGCCATCAACTTTCCAACACTGGGGACACCATATACGAGAAAACCTTCATAATTACGTATTTCACAATCAAGAATTCTCTCCTCTGACCAAAATGGAGTGTAGTGACCTCAACTTCTTCCAAATATTAAGAGATTAAACAATAATAAATCATTCGTCACACCCGCAGAGAAGTTCCCTACTCCCCCACCTACACTCACCTTTACTGGCTCCATCCCCGCCTCTTCGACTTGTCTGCCTCCTCTCCACCTATCCTCTCCTCTAACCATCCTCTATCCACCTCCCCCTCTCTCCCTATTTATTTCAGAACCCTCTTCCCCTCCCCCATTTCTGATGAAGGGTCTAGGCCCAAAACGTCAAGCTTTCCTGCTCCTATGATGCTACTTGGCCTGCTGTGTTCATCCAGCCCCACGCCTTGTTATCTATAATGAAATTTAAGTTGCATTTCTATTCGAATTATGGCACAAGTAAACAATGTATACCACCAAGAATTGCTTGGCAGCTGCATTACAATCGAGCTGCCCAAGTCCTAAAAGACATCGCTGCTAGATTGGGTCCTCAGCAGGTGATGAGGGAACCAAGAAGAAAAAACATACATGACCTCATCCTTACCAATCTGCCAACTGCAGATGCATCTGTCCGTGTAAGATGGTAGAAAGAAAATTGCCTGGACCCATATATTCATGTCAAAAACTAAACAAAGAAAAATAGAATCTCCTCAGGCTAGTTACATTAGTATAAAACAGTTCATATTTTAAAGAGATATGAAAACAATTGCATCAGGTTGTAACAAAGCATAGTAAACAAGCATCTACTCCAAACTCAAGTCTACCATGAGTGCCTTAGTTAATTAGGAGGAGGAGGAGGAGGAGATGAAGTCAAACAAAATGCCTAAACTCCCTGCCTCTCAAAAGATGAATTTTCAACCTACTTCAACAGAAATCTACAGACAGAATGAGAACCAAATTCTACTGACAAATTGAAGATGTGACACATACAACTCGACTAAAACACCACAAAGGGATAAACAACATGTAAAATTCAAAAATAAATACTGCATGGAAGAAAATGCCTATATTGCAGGGAACGCACCAGCAGTGATAAAGAACATATGTACTTCACCAAAGGGACCTGTGAAAAGAGGTGAAAGACCTTCCAAAAAGAACTACAGACCTCAGACAGACAGGAAGGTCATCCAAGTCAATTACTTTCAACCCAACAAACTTACATTCTTCCAAGTCCAAAGTAAACACTTCATCCTCATACACTAGTCACTGAATGTAAGCACTAAGGTGCTTCAGGCAGTAAAGAAGGCAAATGGTGTGCTGGCCTTCACAGATAGATGATTCAAGTATTGAAGCGAAGATGACTTGCTACAATAATACAGGGCCTTGGTGAGACCATACCTGGAGTATTGTGTGCAGTTTTGGTCTCCTTATGCAAGGAAGGACACTTTTTGTACACCGAGTGCAGCAAAGGTTTACAGGACTGATTCCTGAGATGGCAGGACTGATGTATGAGGAGAGGTTGAATTGGTCTGGATAATATTCACTGGAGTTCAGGAAGTTTGGGAAGGGGGTAGGTGAGGGAGGAATCCCATAGAAACCCAGAAAATTCAGTCAGGGCAAGACTGACGCAGGAAAGAGATTCCTACTGGTGGGGAGGTCCAGAAGCATATGTCAAGGGTCAAGGTCTAAGGATATCAGGTGTTCTTTTATCATTTTATGGAGGAGATTGAGATAAGGAAAAAAAAAAAATTTTAAAAAATAAATAAAATCAGGGAATTGGTGGCCTAGCGGTATTGTCACTGGACTACTGATCAAGAGACCCAGGAAAAATTCTTGGGGGATAGTCAGGGTTCAAATCCCACCATGACAGATGGTGGAATTATATCTTATACAAATCTGTAATTAAAGACAACTATGTTGAGCATTATTAATTGTTATGAAAAACCCATCCTTAAGGGAAGGAAACTGCCATACTTATCTAGTCTGGTCTGCATGTGACTCCAGACTTAGCAATGTGACTTACTCTTAAATGCCCTGTGGGCAATTACAGTTGGGCAATAAATGCCAGCCTAACCAGTGATGTCCACACATCACTGAAGGAAAAATTCCTTCACCCTGCAAGTGAATTCTGGAGCCTCAGAAAGCAGTTGTGGCCACAACACTATACAATTTCAAGGAGGAGTTGGATATAGCACTTTGGGCTAAAGGAATCAAAGGATAGGGAGGAAATCGAGAACAGGTTGTTCATTTGAATGATAACCATGATCATACGGAATGGCAAAGCAGGCTAATCCCAGGGAGGGGAGGGGGCTGGAGGAAGGTCTGCAAGCATGTTGTGAATGGATCTGAAATGGTTAATATTTGATTGTCCGCCATAAACATTACCCACTATGTTGTTGTCACGGGATTTTACGCTAATTAAGTAAACGAACAGTTGGTAGGGAAAAGATCCGAGGCTAATAGGGCGGCTCAGTGGTTAGCACTGCTGCCTCACAGTGCCAGGGACCCAGGTTCAATCCCAGCCTCAAGCAACTATTTGTGTGGAGTTTGTACATTCTCCCAGTGTCTGCGTGGGTTTCCTCCCACAGTCCAAAGCAGTGCAGGCTAGGTGCATTGGCCATGCTAAATTGCCCACAGTGTTCAGGGATATGTAGATTAGGTGGGTTATAGGGGAATGGGTGTGGGTGGGATGCTCTGAGTGTCGGTGTGGACTTGCTGGGCCAAAGGGCCTGTTTCCACACTGTAGGGATTCTATGATTCTAATTCTCAGTTGTAATGTAGGTTAATTTCACGTAATCTGTAAAGAGTTGCAGTCATGCAGCAAACTTTACATTGTTTACTCAATGAGACTCTTCTCGTTAGACCAGAAGGGTTTATCCTCATCCATGCTAGAGCACTCATGGGCTTGAATGAACCTATAATTATGAACAGGGACTAGCAATATATCCCATTTGAGCTCAATCAGGATGATCCAAGAGAGTCTCCCACTGCAATACCCAACTGGCTCTGAAATCTTCTTAGGGCCTTTGGCCCCGCAACCGAACCAGACAGTCTAATCCAAATGCTCATCACATTGTGCGAAAAAAATTACTATTCGTCCTAAACTTGATTCACGTGAGATTGTAAAAAAAGTAAGAAAGGTCACAGTCTCAATTTAGTAAGTGTGTGGACTTTATACTTGCCATTCCCTCACCCACTGTATATACCTCTATCAAATTATCTGACACTTCCTTTCAAGGCTGCACAACCCAGGTCTTTCTAATTTTCCAACATAATTCAGACCACTAAGGTTAAGTGTCAATCTTATATGCATTGCCCCAAATATTTAAATGTTTCCCCCATCTCTTGATGCCCAGATGGCTCAGGGATGGACAGAGCTGGCAACTTAATGTTCCAGGGTATAGATGCTATAGGAAGGGAGGGGGGAGCAAGAAAGGAGGGGGAAAGTGGTGTTTTTGATTAGGGATAGCATTACTGTTCTACTTAAGGAGGATATTCCTGGGAATACGTCCAGGGATTTAATTTAGGCGGAACTCAGAAATAAAAAATACATGATCACCTTATTGGGATTGTACTATAGACTTCCCCCAATAGTCAGCAGGAAATTGAGAAACAAATTTGTAAGGAGATCTCAGTTATCTTTAAGAATAATAGGGTAGGAGATTTTAACTTTCCAAACATACAGTGGGTCTGCCAGTGTTACGGACTTGGATAGACAGGAATGTGTTAAGTGTGTACAAGAAAGTTTTCTGATTCAATATGTGGATGGACCTACTCTTGGGGAAGCAAGGCAGGGCAGATGACTGTGGCGTCAGTAAGGGAGCACTTTGGGGACAGTGACCACAATTCTATTAGTTTTAAAATAGTGATGGAAAAGGATAGACCAGATCTAAAAGCTGAAGTTCTAAATTGGAGGAAGGCCAATTTTGACAGTATTAGGCAAGAACTTTCAAAAGTTGATTGGGTGGGCGGATGTTCACAGGTAAAAGGGTAGCTGGAAAATGAGAAGCCTTCAAAAATGAGATAACTAGAGTCCAGAGACAGTATGTACCTCGTAGGTTGAAGGACAAGGCTGGTAGGTGTACGGAATACTGGATAACCAGAGAAATTGAGGTTTTAGTTTTGAATAAGGAGGTAGCATACATCAGGTATAAATAGCAGAGATCGATTTAATCTCTAAAAGAGTTTAAAGGCAATAGGAGTATACTTAAGACAGAAATCAGGAGGGTAAAAAGGGGACATGAGATAGCTTTGACAAATAGGGTTAAGGAGAATCCAAAGGAGGTTCTACAAATACATTAAGGACAAAAGGGTAACCAGGGAGAGAATTGGGCCCTTGAAAGGCCAGCAAGGCTGCCTATGTGTAGAACTGCAAGAGATGAGGGAAGATACTAAACGAGCATTTTACGTCAGTGTTTACAACGGAGAAGGATACGGAAGATAGAGAACGTGGGGAAATACATAGGAGAGGTGGTGCTGGACAGCTTAAAACACATAAAAGGTGGATAAATCCCCAGGGCCTGATCAGGTGTACCCTAGAACTCTGTGGGAAGCTAGGGAAGTGATTGCTGGGCTCCGTGCTGAGATATTTGCATCATCAACAGCCACACGTGCGATGACAAAATACTGGAGGTTGGCTAACATGGTGCCACTATTTAAGAAAGGTGGTAAGGAAAAGCCAAGGAACTATACACTAGTGAGCGTGACATCAGTGGTGGGCAAGTTGTTGGAGGGAATCCAGATGGACAGGGTTTACATGTGTTTGGCAAGACAAGGACTCATTAGGAATAGTCAACATGGATTTGACTTGGGAAATAGTGTCTCACTAACTAGGGTGAGTTTTTTGAAGAAGTAACAAAGAGGATTGATGAGGGCAGAACAGTGGATGTGATCTATATGGACATCAGTAAGGTGTTCAACAAGGTTCCTCATTGTAGACTGGTTAGCAAGGTTAGATCAGTTGGAATAGAGGGAGAACTAGCTATGTGGATACAGAACTGGTCTCGAAGGTAGAACACAGAGGGTGGTGGTGGAGGGTTGCTTTTCAGATTGGAGGCCCGTGACAAGCAATGTGTCACGAGGCTCAGTGCTGAGTCCATTGCTTTTCATCATTTATTTAAAATGATTTGGATGTGAACATAGGAGGTATGATTAGGAAGTTTGCAGATGACACAAAATTTGGAGGGTGGTGGACAGCGAAAAAGGTTACTTCAGAGTATAATGGGATCTTGACCCGATAGTCCAATGGGCCACAGAGCAGCAGATGGAGTTTAATTTAGATAAGTATGAGGTGCTGCATTTTGGAAAGGCAAAAAAAAAAGGGCAGGACTTATACACTTAATGGTAAGGCCCTGAGAATGTTGCTGAACAAAGAGACCTTGGAGTGCAAGTTCATGGTTCCTTGAAAGTGATGTCACAGGTAGGTAGGACAGTGAAAGTGGAGTTTGGTATACTTGCCTTTATTGGTCACTGCATTGGGTATAGGAGTTGGGAGGTCATGTTGTGGCTGTGCAGGACATTTGTTAGGCCACTTTTGGAATGCTCCGTTCACTTCTGGTGTCCCTGCTATAGGAAGGACGTTGTGAAATTTGAAAGTGTTCAAAACAGATTTACAAGGATGTTGGCAGGGTTGGAGAGTTTGAGCTAAAGTGAGAGTCTGAATTGATTGGGGCTATTTTCCCTGGAGCATCGAAGGCTGAGAGATGACCTTATAGAAGTTTATAAAATCATGAGGGGCACGAATAGGGTGGATTGTCAAGGTCTTTCCCCTGGGATGGGGAGTCCAAAACTAGAGGGTATAGGTTTAAGGTGAGAGGGGAAAAAAATTTAAAAAGGGATCTAAGGGGGCAACTTTTTCACGCAGTAGGCGGTGTGTGTATGGAATGAGCTGCTGGAGTAAGTGGTGGCGGCTGGTACAATTACAACATTTAAAAGGTATCTGGATGGGTATACGTATAGGAAAGGTTTAGAGGGATATGGGCCAAATGCCAGCAAATGGGACTAGATTTACTTAGAATATGTGTTCGGCATGGACGAGTTGGATCAAAGGGTCCGTTCCCAGCTGTATATCTCTATGCCTTTACAACTAAGTGTGGAATTTAAGGTCTCTGATCATGGCTTCTTTTTTTATACACTCCTATTTTGGTCACTGACTTTGTTGATGGCTCTTCAGGACTTCTTCCATAGAGAGGTTGACAGCTCAGTCTTCTAAGGACTCCCAGATTGCCATCAATTTTATCTTCAACTGTTTCATTATTCATCATGGAAAAGGTGTACTGCCCATTTTTCTTTCCAAAGTATACTCACCTATACCAAATTCCTCTGCTACTCTGATTTTATCATCTGGGCCACAACAACCTTTGATCATAAACTCTTATAACCAATATTGCTTCTGTCAGTCAGTTTTCAAAAGCAATGGATATTTCTCTGTACCTGTTGGTTCTAAAAATTAAGCTCACTAACAGCCGAGTGCTGGACATAGAGAAAGAAAGACTGGACATAATGCCAGATAACAAACTAGTAAAATTGAGAAACATAGGTCTTAGAAATACCTAGATACAGAGGAGCAGGAGTAAGCCATTCGACCCTTCTTACTACCAGTTGATAAGATCATGGATGATCTAGTTATGGTCTGAAGTCACTTTCAGTTAACGCCTGCAACATTTTCCCATCATTCACTCTAACCTCCCTGCTTGGGACACTGAGTGATAGTTGTGCCATCCACTTTCATCTCTCTTAATACCTGCCTCTCTCTCATTTCAGAAGACAAACAGCCTCCAACAGGACAGAAGATGATCATGGCAGGTGGTGAGCTGCCTGATATTTAGCTCCTCACACTCTGACTGTGACCAGCCAAAGTAACTGTTTCCAAGGCCCAGGACTGGTAGCCATTTCTGAAGAAGGGTCCCAACCCGAAACGTCAACTTTCCTGCTCTTCTGATGCTGCCTGTCCTGCTGTGTTCCTCCAGCTCCACACTGTGCTGTCTCTGACTCCAGCATCTGCAGTTCTTGCTATCTCCTGGACTGGTAACGTAGTTTGCCTTTCACTTACTATGCTGGGACCCTTGCATGAATGCTAATCTCCTTGACTTGACTAAGGCCTACTGACAACCATGACAAGTTTCCTTTTTTGGTGTTTGCAATAAATTGCAAGACAGAATTAATGAGTCTGGCATCCCTGGCTGAGGAGGCAAAGGGAAAAAGGCAAGGCAGGATGCTTGTAAGAGTCCTGACAAAGGGTTTTGGCCTGAAACATTGACCATCCTGCTCTTCGGATGCTGTCTGACCTGTTGTGCTTTACCAGCTTCCTATCTATTGATGTAGGATCCTTGTAAGCATTCAGTTGGTCTCAGACAAGCAAGCACTGTGATAGCAAAATGAATAGATACAGCTTGATCCAGTCCATAAGCTGGTCATGTGTCTCTGAGCACACAATGTCCTTGCTGCAGCATGACTATGATAAATTACTGGTGCAGCATTGTGGTGCAGAAGTGTCCTGTAAGTGAATCGGTGGAGGAGTGCCATCAGAGATCTTAGAGGCTGGCACATGGTGGACATCAATGTCCATGGGCATGGGATGTATGTGACTGATGCCCTGATATGTTGGTGCCCAGTGTCCTTTAGAGCAAGCACTCAGCTGAATCAGCCAGGTACCCGTTCTGACTCCGATGCCAAAAGTTTTCTCAGCTTGTTTGGTGCACTTAGAAAAATGGGAAGTTGAATTTTAATTAGGCAAGTAAGGCTGTTAAGAAGGTGCTTAACAAGCAATAACCCCCTTAATTGGCAGCATGCCAATGCCCAACAAGAAACTTGCCACGCTGCCTGTCAAAAACGTAAAATGGAATAAGATGCTCCCGACGTCAAGTTGGGCTTCAGTGGATTTCTCGTCCAATTTGGACACAAATCTTGCCATAGCTAATGTTGCTCAAACACCTGTAAGATATCTCTCCATATTGTTTCACCTTTGAAAATTAAACACTGGAACCTTGCTATGTAATTACGTCAAACTTTAGTATCACCAGATTGTCAAAGTTCAGAGGTTCTCTCTTTTAAAGTGTTTTGTTAAACCAAATACAAAAAATGTGCTACATAGAGCATCACGCATTTAAATAGCACTTCAACAGACTCTGGTTTATTTAATTTGATATGCCTGTAAAGGAGACAAGGAAAACAAAGCACTAAAGGGCACATTCAGAAAAATACCATAAATAATTGGAAAATAGCTCTTTGCAAAGAGCATAGTGGAACAGAGTGGAAATTAGCAACAATAGAATAAAATTAACAGGCTAGCAGAATCTATTGCTGCTTCAACAGGTATGAGGTCACATTGGAAAGAAAGCTATAACCTCATCATCTTGTTACATTAGCACTTGATGCGCCGCACAACAGTTACTGGTATAAATCATCTTTGAGAACAGATATTTGCATATGCCAATCGTGGCATTGTTACATAGTCACTTGGGGTTGGAAATCTCATGACAAGCATCTGCAAAGTCAGAAAACAAAGAAATGGAAAATAAAATTGAATAATTTGAAAAATGTACTAAGTCAGTGACATCCAACACAGAATCGCAGAACATAGAACATAGAACATAACAGCGCAGTACAGGCCCTTCGGCCCTCGATGTTGCGCCGACCTGTGAAACCAATCTGAAGCCCATCTAACCTACACTATTCCATTATCATCCATGTGTTTATTCAACGACCATTTAAATGCCCTTAAAGTTGGCAAGTCTACAACTGCTGCAGGCAAGGCATTCCATGCCCTTTCTACTCTGAGTAAAGAATCTACCTCTGACATCTGTCCTATATCTATCACCCTCCCAATTTAAAGCTATGCCCCCTCGTGCTAGCCGTCACCATCCGAGAAAAAAGGCTCTCACAGTCCACCCTATCTAATCCTCTGATCATCTGATCATCTTGTATGTCTCTATTAAGTCACCTCTTAACCTTCTTCTCTCCAACAGCCACTAGCCAAAGATAGCTAATTACATATTTGATTTACAAGTAAACATGAATAATAGACATTATTGTCATGCAAACTCAACATTCATTCACATGCACCCCACACTATGTGAACATTAACTTTTCTGTAAAAACCAAAAGAACTGCAGATGCTGTAAATCAGGAACAAAAACAAAGTTGCTGGAAAAGCTCAGCAGGTCTGGCAGCATCTGTGGAGGAGAAAACAGAGTTAACATTTCGGGTCCGGTGACCCTTCCTCAGAACTCTGATTCAGAGTTCTGAGGAAGGGTCACCGGACCCGAAATGTTAACTCGGTTTTCTCCTCCACAGATGCTGCCAGACCTGCTGAGCTTTTCCAGCAACTTTGTTTTTGTATTGGTAAACTGGCAATATGAAAAGCAGAAGTAGAAACAGAACATGCTGGAAATACTCTGCAGATCATGCAGCATCTGTGGAGAGTTTCAGGTCAATGAATTCTGACAAATTTTAATGGCCACTAGCTAAAATATTAACTCTACCTGGCCTGCTGAGATCTTTCAGCATTTTCCGCTTATATTTCAGATTTTCAGGCTCTGAACGACTTTGTTGAAGATGAAAACCAGAGTGCTTTCTTTGGCTGTTATGTGACTTAGTTCTCTAGTTAATGCTTCCTGTTACCTGATAAATGACTCTATGCCATTGATAAAAACAAAAGATTTCAATAGCATGAAGTACCTGCAGCTTTATATGGGAAAAAAAAGTGAGATTAGCCAATCAGAATAAGTGATTCAGGCTAGCAGAAGAAAGGAAACAAGTGAATAATAAACAGTTTCAATGGAACATGGCAAAGGCAAGCCGTACCATTCATGTTTTGGACAGACAGCAGATGTGGATCGGCTGGTCTCGCTGCTGAGAAAACTGTCACTTAATCACACTGACAATGTCAAAATTCCAGCTCATAGCTAGATAAAAACGCAGAATTTATACCAATGTCTGATTACAAACACAAAAAGGTTGGTGAAACTAAAAGACTGCAGAGTTTTAGATAGAAAACTGGTAGATATTTAAGTATGAAATATCTTGATCTGTGATGTGTGAGAAACACTCAAAATGAGTGCATATGACTAAAATCATTTCATCATCATTATTCCCGTGGTTTAATCAACTATTTTGATGGGACAAAACTTTAAGCCATACACAAGAGATTTCACATTTGATTTGTTATTAATGACTTCTTCTCCAATATAAAATGTTCAGCTATCACAAAACAGTCATACAGCACCCGAAATCCACTGGCTATTTGATCACCGAACACAGAACAGTATAGCACACCATGTCTGTGCCAACCGCAATGCCATTTTAAACTAATCCCATCTACCTGGACACGGGCCATATCCCTCTATTCCCTGCCATTCTCGTGTCTGCATCAATACCTCTTAAATGTTGCTATTGAATCTGCTTCAGCCACCTCCCCTCTCACATCAATCCTACACCCTCTTGTATTTGACATTTTACAACCTGGGAAAAAGACTGTTGACTATCCACACCATTCATGCCTCTCAGAATTTTAAATACTTTCAGTCATCCCTCAGCCTCTGACTCTCCAGTGAAAACTATTCAAGTTTGTCCAACCTCTCCTTATAGCTAATGCACTCCAACCCTGGTAAACTTCTTTTGCACCCTCTCCAAAGCCTCCACATCCTTCCTATAATGTGGCAACCAGAACTGCACACAATACTGCAAATGTGGCCTAACGTTTTGTACAGCTGCCAATTTTTATACTCAATACTTCAACTGATGAAGCTAAGCATGCCATACCCCTTCTTTAGCACCTTATACCCTTGTGTTGCCACTTTCGGGATCTACTGACGTGCACCCCAAAATCCCTCTGCATATCAAGAATCCTGCCATCTACTGCCTACTTTCCCCTGCATCTGACCTCCCAAAATGCATCACCTCATTTGTCCAGCTTAATCTCCATCTGTTATTTCTCTGCTGAACATTCCAACTTATCTATATCCTTCTGCATCCTTTGACAATCTTCCTCACCATCCACAACTCCACCAATTTGCGTCATGCAAACTTATTAATCGAACCCACCTACATTTTCATTCAAACGATTTATATATATTAAACAACAGAGGTCCTAGCACTGATTCTTGCAGAACACCACTGGTCTTACATCTCCAGTCAGAAAAACATCATCTACGACAAAGCCAGTTTTGTATTCCACTCACCAACTCACTGTGGATGCCATGTGACTTCAGCTTCTGGACCAGCCTACAATGCAGAACCCTGCCAAATGCTTTGTTAAAAACCACACAGACAACATCCACTACAGTTCACTCAATCATCTTTGTCACTCCCTAAAAAGCCTCAGAAGTTTGTGAAACAAGACTTCCCCTGCACAAAGCCATGCTGACTATCCCTAATAAGTCCATTCTTTTCCAAATGCAAGTATGTCCCTAAGAAACTTCTCCAATAATTTCCCTACCACTGATGTAACAAAGGAACCACGTTGGCCATTCCCTAGTCTCCTAGGATCTCACCTTCATCTAAACAAGATACTCAAATTTCTGTCAAGACCTTAGCAATCTCCTTGCTTGCCTCCCTCGGTATCCTGGAATTGAAGGTAAACTTCACAGTGCCCATTATATTGGCTCAATTTAAGATGAACTCCCATCCCCTGTAGTAGCCAACCAAAGTCTATCCTAGATAATAGGTACTGCAGATGCTGGAGAATCCGAGATAACAAGGTGTGGAGCTGGATGAACACAGCAGGCCAAGCAGCATCTTAGGAGCAGGAAAGCTTGACGTTTTGGGCCTAGACCCTTCATCAGAAGGGTGTTCCTAAGATGCTGCTTGGCCTGCTGTGTTCATCCAGCTCCACATCTTGTTATCTCAAAGTCTATCCTACTCCCCTTTCAACATCACAGCCTGCATTTATTTTTCCTCACATCTCTTCAAGATCTTGCAAGTCAATGCAACTGAGAATGGTCTCTTCAGCAATCTTCAGAGTTGGCATGATAAGATGTCAGAATTTTGAATAAATTATTTCCATACTAAATTTCACTTTCACTTTCAAAACTCTTGATTCAATCCTATTTTAGTTTTACAATGCTGTTAAGAGGCATTGGTGGTCAGGGCAAAGCCAACAATGGGGATATTGACAGTGAAAATAATTAAATAGCAAACATGCTCAATAATAACTTCTTTCATCTTCATAGGATGCCGGCATTGCCTGCAACATTGTTTATTGCACATCCCCAGCTGCCCTCGTGAAGGTGGCAGTGGCAAACTGCCTTATTGAACTGCTGCAGTTCATTTAGTTTAGGTATACCCACAATGCTGTTAGAGAGGCAGTTCCAGGATTTTAACCCAGGAAGCGGGTTTAGTGATATATTGCCAAGTCAGAAGGTAAGTAGTTTGGCAGGGAACTTACAGACAGTGGTGCACCCATGTATTTGCTGCCCTTGCCCTTCTGGAAGGCAGTGGCTGTGGGTCTGAAACATACTAAGGAGCTTAGGTGAATTCCTACAAATCGTCTTGTAGTGGATGCAACTGCGCCTTCTGAATGGTGAGTCAGGTGAATTACTCGTTGCAGCATTACCAGCCTCTGATGTGCTCTTGTCGCTACCATATTTGTGTGTCCAGGTCAGTTTCTGATGAATGGTAACCCTCCAGGATGATGGTGGGATTTAGAGATGGTATTGCCATTGATCGTCAAGGGGTGACGATTAGATTGTCTCTTATTGGATGGTGAACAGGGTACTTGTGCGGTGCAAAGGTTACTTGCTACTTGCCAGCCCAATACTGGATAATGTCTCGGTCTACATTTTGACATCAATTACTTCACTATTTGAGGAGTTGCAAATGGTGCTGAACATTATGAATCGTCAACAAATATCAGAATTTCTGGCCTTGTGATGGAAGAAGGGTCATTGACAAAACAGCTAGGACAACTACCCTGAGGAACTCCTACAAAGGTGTCGGAGTCATGGTGACTGCCCTCCAAAAACCACAACCATCTTCCTTCCTAAAAGTCCTATGTTTAGTTTCCTAGCATGCCCTCCTGCAGTCTTCACTGAATCAGGGTAATGCCCTGGTTAGATGGTAATGGTAGAGTGGCAGACCAGGTGATTGCAGATTGTAGTGGAGTTCAATTCCGCTGTTGCCTATGGCTAATCACCATGGATACTCAGTCTTGAGCTCCTACATCTGTTTGAAGACTCTTCCACTTTACAGAGGCGGTGCCACAGAACAAGATAGACTGTATTATAAAGGTGAAAATGAGACTTTCATTTATACTATGGCTGTATAGTAGTCACCCCTACCACTAATGTCATGGACAGATGAATCTGTGGCAGGTGGATTGGCATGGATGAGCTCAAGTATTTTTTTTCCCCTGCTGGTGTTTGTTTGCTAACCCACTGCTAAACTGGTTCCATGGTAGATATGTCCTTTAGAACTTGACCAGCACAGTCAGTAGTGGGATTGTCCAGCCAGCCCTGTCAAAGGGTATTTTTGTTTCTCTCCATGCCCTTGCCATTCTCAGTACGACCTCCAAGTACTGATCAACACGAGGACGTACCAATCTGTCATTTGATCAGTACATGGTCGTCAGCAGGAGGTTTCCTTGTCTATATTTGATCTGATGCCACGAGACTGTGCGGGGTCTGGGATCATGTTTCAGCACTCCCAAGTCAATGTTCACTATTGTGTCCCCACCTTTGCTGGGTTAATCCTGCCTGTGGGACAGGACATATCCAGTAATGTTGATTGTGACGAATGGAATAGTCACACTCACATAAATATTCCTACAGACAATGTCAGGCTGTTGCTTGGCTTGTCTGTGAGGCAACTCTCACAATTTGGCACTAACCCCCCGATGTTACTAAGGACCTTGCAGGGTCAACAGGGTTGAGTGTGCTGTTGTCATTTATGGTGTCTAAGTTGATGCCAGGTGGTACATTTGATTTCATTCCTTTTCAGAAATTTTTAAGCAGTTGATGTAACTAAATGACTTCAGAAGAGTCAAGACAGAGCTGCATTGCTGTAGGTCTGCAGTCACATTTACATTAGAACAGGTAAGGATGTCAGTTTCCTTGCCTAAGAGGCGTAAGTGAACCCGAGATTGATTTCTTTAAAATGACAATTGATAAATGGTTATATGGACATCACTAGACTTCATTCCAGATTCAACCTGAATTCAAATTTCACCATCTCCCATGGAGGAATTCAAACCCAGTTCCCTGAGCACTGCATGGGTCTATGGATTATTAATCTAACAGCAATGCCACTACACGATCACCTCATAACACTGTTAAGAGTTACTCTAACTCTAACAAGTTAGAGTTTTACAGGTTGGAAAGAGGCCCTACAATCCATCATGACTGTGCCAGTCATTAAGTACCTATTCACTCAACCCAATTTTCCAGCAGTTCATAGAACACAGAACGGTACAGCACAGAAACAGGCCCTTCAGCCCACCACTGCCATTCTAAATTAATCCCATCTGTATCCACATTGGCATTAGTCTAGTATGCAATTGCATTTCAAATATCATCTATATTCTTCTTAGATGTTAAGGGCACCCACCTCTACCACCCTTTCAGACAGTGAGCTACAGATATCCGTTATCCTCTTGGTGAAAAATATTTTTCCTCAAATCACTTATAATCCTCCTGCATTCATGTTAAACCCATACCCCCAGGTTATTGACCTTTTATCCTTATTTGTGTATCACATTCTAGATCAACTCCACGTCCCATCCCTCTGCCAAATTAGTTTAAATCCCCAATAACAGAACTCGCATACCACCACAGGGATGTTGGTCCTGTTCTGGTGCAACATGTCAGATTTGTACAGAGACCACTTTGCCCAGAAAATGACCCAGTGATCAGAGAGCAGTTTGACCCTGCAACAAGAAATTAGAGAGCTAAGAAATAGATTGAAAGGCAGAACTTCAAGAGGTTGTAATCTCAGGATTACTCCTAATGCCATGTGGTTGTGAGGATAGAAATATATTGCTGTTCCTTCAGTGTTGCAGGGTCATTATATTCATGTTGTCGGTAACTATATGAACCACAATCTGAGTGTCCGCACTGCAACCAGTGAAAACCCTGGCCTGAAGAAGTCAACACCAATCCTGGAATCACAGCAATGACCACAAAACTGTCATTACGGAGACTCCTACTGCTTCCTGCACAGCTGTTTTCTGGCTGCACTCCCACAGTAACATTTTCCAAAGAAACACTGTTCTTGAGTGAGATGCACTCTGAGGTTTTCTTTACTACCTGCCTGCCTGCCTCCCCTCCTCATCTGACTGGTGGTCACCCATTTGTTCTCTGACTGCAATTCCTTAAGTCTTGGGGCAGGCCAGAGGTGGCAGAAAACAGCTGGCCATGGATTTTTCAGTTGGCATTAAAATGGCATGGATGATTTTAGTTACAGTAGCAAAAATAGTGGAGCGTTAGAGTGAGAGAAGTTAGAACAATGGGAACAACAAGATAAAGCAAGGTAACAAATAGAGCAAAGAATATTACAAAGTAAAATACAGGAAGATTTGTACAATCTCACAGCGGCAGATATCTGTATGAGCCAGTCTGAGAAGTGATGTTTGGGAACATCCAACCCAAAGTTTGTAGTTTATCAAGAAAGAGGAGTATGATCCTACAATAATGGAGATTCTTTAGGTAACTGAATAGGGAGAAATTAAGAAATGCAACCTACAACTAACGCTAAGAGATTTGGCTGAATTTCTTTAAAACAAAAGGATCATAGTGGACAGAAGCCCCCATCCCATTGGTAAGGGGGACTGAATGACAATTGAGTAAGCAGATGACCTCTAAAGGGCACCAGCTTGTATTCCAGAAAATCAACAATGGCCACTTTACAACCTAAATAAACAAACCTAGATAACAATAATTCAAATGAAATGAACTCTCACATTCAATGATCAGATGGGTGGGTTGGTGGGAGTAGTACAGAGATACTTTGTAAAGCCTTAGGAATTCAGACAAAATTCTTGAGCTGGGAAAGTGAGTTTCAGTCTTATTTTGGAATGTGACTAGATGTTGTCTTAACTAAAATAGTTGGCGTGGAAATATTTAGAGTAGGGACAGTATATTTCATCTTAAAAGCCAACTTCTGTTTAAAATACACTTACAGACAGCATGCGAATAGGAGAAATTATAATTGCAGCTATAAGATAGGGGGCAATGCTTGCTTGATATTCAAGGTCAGGTGAGAAAGAAGCTGCTCACAACTCTTTGGCCAAAGAATTTTAACATTAGGTATAACCGTGCAACTTTTTATATAAATAACATTATATGAGACACAATATTATGAATTTTATAGCAACTATTTGGAATTAGCATTTTTTGTGCCTCCTGTAATAACTGCAAGGGTTAGAATGTAAATTAATGAGATTCATTGCAAGAAAATTAATGAGTCTTAAAGATCAGCAAGGCTGCCTGTTTGGAACTGCAAGAGATGGGGAGATACTAAATGAGTGTTTTGCATCAGTGTTTACTGTGGAGAAAGATATAGAAGATAGAGAACGTGGGGAAATAAATAGCGACATCTTGCAAAATGTCCATACTACAAGAGGAGGTGGTGCTGACATCTTAAAACAAAGGTGGATAAATTCTCTGGACCTGATTAGGTCTACACTAGAACTCTGTGGAAAGGTAGGAAAGTGATTGCTGGTAGCCACAGGTGAAGTGCCAGAAGTCTGGAGGTTGGCTAATGTGGTGGCACAATTTAAGAAAGATGGTAAGGAAGAGCCAGAGAACTACAGACCAGTGAGCCTGACATTGGTGGTGTGAAAATTGTTGGAGGGATAGTCAATATGGCTTTGTGCGTGGGAAATTGTGTTTCACTAACTTGATTGAGTTTTTTGAAAAAGTAACAAAAAGAGTTGATGAGGGCAGAGAAACTGACATGATCTACATGGACTTCAGGAGGGCATTCACAAGTTTCCTCATGGTAGACTGGTTAGCAAGGTCAGATCACATGGAATACAGGAAGCAATAACCATTTGGATACAGAACTGGCTCGAAGGTAGAAGACAGAGAGTGGTGGAGGAGTGTTGCTTTTCAGACTGGAGGCCTATGACCAGCAGTGTGCCACAAAGATCGGTGCTGGATCTACTGCTTTTCGTCATTGATATAAACGATTTGGATGTGAACATCGGAGTTATGGTTAGTAAGTTTGTGGATCACACCAAATTTGGAGGTGTAGTGGACAGCAAAGAAGGTTACCTCAGAGAACAACTAGACCTTGATCAGATGGGCTGATGGGCCAAGGAGCCAAGAGGTGGCAGATGGAAGTTTAATTTAGATAAATGTGACATGTTGCATTGTTGGAAGGCAAATCAGGGCAAGACCTATACACTTAATAGCAAGATGTGGGGAGTGTTGCTGAACATAAAGAGACCTTGGGTTGCAGGTTTATAGCTCCTTGAAAGTGGAGGTGCAGGTATCTAGGATAGTGAAGATGGCGTTTGATGTGCCTGCTTTTATTGGTCAGTGCATTGAATATAGGAGTTGTGAGGTCACGCTGCGGCTGTACAAGACATTGGTTAGGCTACTTTTGGAATGCTGCATGCAATTCTTGTCACCCTGCAATAGGGAAGATGTTGTGAAACTTGAAAGGGTTCAGAAAAGATTTATAAAAGGATGCTGCCACAGGGTTTGAGCTATAGGGAGAGGCTGAATAAGCTGGGGTTATTTTCCCTGGAGTTTATAAAATCACGTGGGGCACAGATAGGGTAAATAGACAAGATCTTTTCCCTGGGGTGGGGGAGTACAAACCTTGAGGGCATAGATTTAAGGCGATAGCGGAAAGATTTAAAAAGGGACCTATGGAGCAACTGTTTTCTTTAAAAACAGAATCCCTACAATGTGGAAACAGGCCATTTGGCCCAACAGGTCCACCCGACCCTCCAAACTGCATCCCACCTAGACTTGCCTGCTCCCCCCGCCCCCGGTCCCCCCTACCCTATCCCTGTAACCCTGCATTTCCCATGGCTAACCTGCCTAACCTACACATCCCTGAACACTATGGGCAAATTAGCACGGCCAATCCACCTAAGCTGTGCATCTACGGGCTGTGGGAGGAAACTGGAGCATCAGGACAAAACCCACGCAGACACAGGGAGAACATGCAAACTCTACACATACACTTGCCCATAGCTGGAACTGAACCCAGGTCCCTGGCTTTTCACGCAGAGAGTGGTGCGTGTATAGAATGAGCTGCCAGAGGAAGTGGTGGAGGCTGGTACAATAACAACATTTAAAAGACATCTGGATGGGTATATGAATAGGAAGGGTTTAGAAGGATATGGGCCAAGTGATGGCAAATGGGACTAGATTAATTTAGGATATCTGGTCAGCGTGGACGACTTGGACTGAAGGGTCTGTTTCCATGCTGTATAACTCTATGATTCTATGAGATGCATTGAAAGATCCCAAGGACGAGTGAGAGGCATAGGTCATGGCAGAACCTAGAGTTATCCATAGAAGTGTCTATCATTGATTGGGTGTTTAAAGGATTGGATGTATAGATTAAAAGGGATGGAACAATAACATCAATGCTACATGTAATTATGCTAACACAATTATGTACTTTGTTGGGAAAGTTAGAATCCCCTAAAGACTTCTCCTCCAACCTGAGCTGTGATTAAGAGGGCAACTGGGCCCCACACGAAAGTCAGATTCAGAGCGGTCTCTGGCCTCTCTCACGCGTGTGGCAAAGATGCTCTGAATAATGATCAATTTGTGCTACTAAACACAGGACTAAGACTCCTCTTTAAAATCCCTCTCCAACACCACATAGCATGCACTACAGTGTCTCCAGCTCTGAAACATGGCACTCAACCTGATCAAACCAATGGCACTTCCTACAAATGTGGTTATCCAGAAGATGAGGAGTATTCAAGACTTCCAACATACTGCAGGCCATGCAATACACAAGATTGAGTTACTCTGCCATAACGTCAGTTTAAATAAAAACTATTTGAAAGAATATTCTAAGGAAAGCTAGAACTTTTACCTTTCCTGAATCCAGCTTTAAAGCAGAGAAAAACAACTGACTACCGACCAATCAGATCCCCACCTTACCTTGACTTCACTTTTAATCAGCCTTTGTAAATATTAGCAGGGGTTTGGATGGTGTTAGCCGCCACTCTGATGAACTCAACCTCTCACCTGTACTCTCTCTGGTTTTATGATGTCAAATTGCTCATCTTACACCTGAAGTATTGGCCCTCACCTCACCCAACGGTCTCAGTGACGCAGACTGCCTGTCTCAGGGTTCTCACACTGTCCACTCATCTTGGTGATGCTGAGTAGATGTCTCAGGGTCCTCATCTCGCCTGCTCCTCTTCACTTTAAAGGGTCATAGCTTTTGCAGCATGGGAAGAAACCTTTCAGCCCATTATGTTTGCACGAGTCATCAAACATTCATCTATTCTGTTCTCATTTTCCTGCACTTGGCCTGTAGCATTGAAATCTTCAACATATCAAGTGTTCATCTAAATAGTTCTTGAATGTCTTGAGGGCTTCCATCACCACCACCACCACCCTTTCAGGCAGCGGGTCTCAGATACCCATAACCTTCTAGGTGAATGAAGTTTTCCTCAGATCCTCTGTTCCTTACCTTAACATTGTGCTCCCTGGTTATTGACCCCTCCACTGGAGGGAAATGTTTCTCCCTGTTTACACCCTTCAAAACTTGTACACCTCAGATTCCCCCTCAGGAAAACAACATCAGCTCATCCAACCTTTTTTCATAGCGGAATCGCTCCAGCCCGAGCACTATCCTGGTAATTATAATCTGCACCCTCTCTAACACAATCACTTCCTTCATTTAATGCGGCAACCAGAATTGCATATAGTACTGCAGCTGAAGCCTAACTATCATATACAGTTTTATCATAATCTCTTTGTTATTTAGTTCATTGCCTTGACTAATAAAGGCAAGTATGCCATATGCCTTCTTGACCACCTTATCTTTGTGTCAAATGCTCTCAAGGTCTAGGGACATCATCTGATTCTTCCGATCCTCTGTACTTTCTAGGGTCCAACTATTCACTATGTACTCCCTTGCCTTCTTAGTCCTCCCAAACAGCATTACTACACACTGTTTGGGATTTAATTCCATTTCCACTGTTCAGCCCATCTAACCAGCCTGGTGAAATCAGTCTGGAGACTAAGGAGTTCCTTTTTTTGTAAAATGTCAGTAGAAACTAATATTCAAATCAGAACAAAATACCAATAAAGAAAATAGCAATTGAAGCGTACAAATCCTTAGAACCAGAAGAATCACATCTCAGGGCTTTATTAAAAGTAGGGGTATAAATTTTCCAAACCAGTCTCAATTTGGGAACACCTCTCTTAGATTGGGAAACTGCACGCATCACTCCAGAGTTTAAGAAAAAAGGACAGAAGAAAACCAGGGGACTATAAACCACTTCACATTATATTTATTGTCAGGTAATTGCTACGCTCTAGTAATTACAGATCACAAGCAAAGTAAAAGGACAGATGAAAGGCATAATTGAATGACATGTCACAGACTGGTTGCAGACAATGGATGTGAGAATGCCATACATGCAAGTGTAGCGTACAATGACAACAGATCTTCTGGCAGGAGTAGCTACATAAAAAAACTTAAAAAACAGGAGCAGAACTGAGCCATTTGGGCCCTCATGCCTGCCCTGCTATTCAATAAGATTATGGTTGCTCTGCCCTGGCCCTCAACTCAGTTTTTATGCCAGTTCATCAAAGCTTTCAACTCCCTTAACCTTTGACTTTTTAGCTTTATTACACACGTTGGTTCTATTTTACGCTGCATTCTATGTATCTTTTCTATCCCTTCCTGCCACACTTTAATTATCACTCAAAGTAGCAACAGTACAGTTATGGATATACTGATCAAACACCTTGAAAATTTTCAGCTGACTTGCAAGGTGGCTTGGATTTGTAAAGGACAGATCTTACCTGACAAACCTGGTTGAATTTTTTTTTTTTGGCCCAGGAGATTAAAGTACTGGACAGGGTATGTCTATGAAGTTTATTTTGTGAGATAGACATTTAATAATGTCCCTCATAAGAGACTGTTAACTAATTTAAAGGATCAATGAATAAATTACCTGGTTAGTTAATTGGTTAATCAGAAGACAGTGTCGATAAGTATTCTAATTGTTAAAATGTGACTAGTAGCATCTAACAGACATTTGTGTTGAGCCCTCAACTATTCACTGACTTAGGTAATGGAATAGAAAAAGGTACATAACAAAATTTTCTAATGACACAATGATAGGTGGCAGTGAAGGTATGTATGTGGAAGCATAATATCATAAAAAGATGTTGATAGCTTTAGTGAATGGGCAAAACTGTGGCGCATATAAAATTATTTACCTAACAAGGGTAGAACAAAGTGACTTTCTTTTTAAAAAATTCCTTCACAGTACATGGGTGCTACTGTTTAGGCCAGAATTTATTACCAATCCTTAACTGCTCTCAAGAAGGTGGTGGTAAACCACTGCTGCCTGTGTGGTATAGTTATTACTACAGTGCTATTTGAGTGGTCCAAAATTTTGACTCAGCAACAACGAAGGAACTGTGATCGAACACAGAGATCCTAAAATTTAGGCTATTTGACCACGAGTCTCTCTATCATTCGACAATGGCTGATATTACTCTCAGCTCCATTCTCCTACCTTCTCCCAATAACCCTTGATCCCCTTACTAATCAGGAACCTATCTCTACCTTAAATACACCCTTCTGCGGCAATAAGTTCCACAGATTAACCACCCTATGACTGAAGAAACTCCCCTTCATCTCAGTGCTAAAGAGTTGCCTCTTCACTCGGAGGCTGTGCCCTCAGGTCCTAGTCTCTCCTAAGAGTGGAAACATCTTCTCCATGTCCGCTCTATTCAGGACTCAGTATTCTGTAAGTTTTCCTCATCCTTCTAAACTGCTTCTCATGTAGCAAGACCTTCATCGCAGAGATCATTCTTGTAAATCTCCTCTGGACCCTCTCCAAAATGAGCACATCCATCCTTATTTACAGGGCCCAAACTGTTCTCAATATTCCAAATGCAGTCTGACCAGAGCCTCACACAGTCCCTGCAGTAAATCTCTGTTTTTGTATTCCAATCCTCTTCAAATGAATGCTAACATTGCATTTGCCTTCCTAGCTGCCAACCAAACGTACATGTTAACCTTAAGAAAATCTGAACTAAGACTTCTAAGTCCCTTTGTGCTTCAGATTTCAGCAGCCTTTCCCCATTTAGAAAATAGTCTACATCTCTATTCCTCCTACCTAAGTGTATAACCTCACACTTTCCCACATTGTATTCCATCTGTCACTTTTATGCCCACTCAATGTTAAGAAACTTATTAAATGGTGAAAAGCTTAAAACAATAGAGAGTCAAGTAAATCTGGGGGTTCAGGTATGAGGTCCTTAAAATATCAAATTTTAAAAAATGTCAAAAATGGCTAATAGAACCCTGGTCTTTATGTTTAGAGGATAAAAGACATGTTTCAGCTGTGAAAAACTTTGGCTTGAGCAACTTGGCATGCTCGAAAATTTCTCGGCACCACATTTTTTGGGGTGGGTGAGTGAGTGGGTGGGTCATACTGGTTTTGGAGAGATCAGCACAAATTTACCAGAAAGAAGTCTGGAATATAACGGTTAAATTGAGGTGTGCAAGTATTGAAACTAGGGTTGCATTCCCTGGAACAGAGCAAGTAGATGGGCTGTTTGATTAAATATTTGAGGTTAATAACAGAAATGGATAGGAGAACCAGAGACAGGGGAAAGAGAAAATCAAACAAACAAACAAACAAACAATCTTCATAGTGGGAAGTGTGGCGAGCATAATCTTGAATGGCATTAAGACAGCAGTTCAGAGGTCAAACGTGACCCTTGGGGGAGTAGGTGTAGTTTGTAGAGAATTTTTAAAGAATGCACGAAACAATTTCTCCGCCAGAAACAGCAAGACAGAGGGAGAAAAGAAAAAACATGGTCCATTATTACAAAATAACAGTAGAAAATGTAGTCTTGCATGGGCTGCTGACAGGGTGTCCACACCAGAAGCTTTCAAAAATGCTCTTATTCTCAGTAATGGACCTTGGCTAGCTAGTAAAGTTTCATATTTACTTCTGGATGGAGAGGAGGTGGGAGCGAGCTGTTGCCATGCATTTCAGTATATTCAATTTGGACTTATGCAATTAGTGCCATTATAATACCTACCTGATCTGCCGAGTACTTCCAGTACTTGTGTTAACATTAGCCTCTTCTTAGTTTGATTCCAAGAATCACGGCAAAATTGTCAGTTTTGTTTACATTGTATCATGACGGAAGCTCTAACATGCTTCCTTGTAATGATTTGTATCTTCCTGAAAATGTCACATTCAATTGAAGATTTCTATTCCCACATATTCTATTGTAATAGAAATTATGTCAGAGAAGTGTTTTTTTATATATCAAAGTAGTAATCTCCTTTAACCCTGTTAAATGTCTGAACGTGAGTAGATGCTTTTAATACTGAATTTGACCAATGGCTGTTTGCATTGGGTATGATAATAATTTCCTGCAAATGGCATATATATCCAAGCTTTAACTACAGCAGAAGCAGTTCAGTCAGCATATACCAGAATGTTGATGGTGTCACACTTGTCTTTTATTTCTGGTTTGTTGGGCCTGTCTCATGATCAATTACATCAGTGAAACAGCCGTCTTTTTAAAAAAAAGGTCAGATTAGAGCAGCAAAGCATTATTAAAACATTATACATATAGTACTTTCGTGTTAAGTACTTTACAGATTTATCTTTTTGCTTTGGGCTGTGTCCATTTGTAAAGGATTGAACAGCCATTGAAGTAAAGAGTAAAGAAAAGACACACATATAGGATGAGGGCGCAGGCCAGCCGGGATCTCAAGATGATAGAACAGATACAAAGAAAGAAATGACTTTTGTTCCTATGATATCACCAACCTTCATCAGCTCTGTTCCACAAAACATTGAATACAAAAGCTATACTTTCACAAAATAATTTTTCTATGGTCTGGCCTTGGAAACCATCTTTAGTACTACAACCCTCTACATACCCTTCATTCTTCAAACTATACCAATGTGAGTTCAAATAAAATCAGTGCTCGCAAAATAATCTTCAGTCAACTGTTATCAAGTAATAAAAGACAAGGTCTGTAAAACTGCAACCTCCATGACTTCAACACATAAGAGGGAGAATTTTCAGGGCAGGAATTCTTTTTAAAAATGAAAGAGGAAAACTTATTTTAAATACATACATCAGCAAAAGGACCTTTCAGGCAGACATCCTGCATACATTATCCAACTGATATTTAAATGAGAAACAAAAAAAAAATTACTGGAGAGACTCAACAGGTCTGGCAACATCTGTGAAGAGAAAGCAGAGTTAACATTGAGTCCAGTGGCTTCTTGAGTTCTGAAAAAGGGTCACCAGACTCAAAACATTAACTCGGCTTTCTCCCTACAGATGGTTTTGTTTCAGGTTTCCAACACCGCCGTTTTATTTTGATACATAAATGGGAACTTTCAACCAAATCCAATCCAGGCTACCATAGATTTAAATCCTAGTCAATTCAGAAGAGTTAAATACGAGAATGATTATTTGAAATCAGCTGTGGTAACCAGGCCTGAAGTTAGTATCAAGAGTTGATACTCGAATTTCACATCACAGTCAGAATCAAATTGAACTGACAGGAATGTTAGAGATGAAAAGTGAGAACAAGCAGGGAGAAAGTGAGTTTATAGACATCAGTTAAATGTTTGCAGTCATTTTTCTGAAGAAAAGCTTAGTAATCTTGATCCTCATCTTACCCAACTTCAATCGGTGAAACAGTAAGCAAAAGGGCAAGAATTTTTAAGTTTGTTTTGCTTTTGAGCTGTTTTCCTGAGTTGTGCAAAAGTAGCAGTAACATTAGAATTGTGCACGATTCTGACATCAAATAAAGTAAGAAAAAGCTGAAAGAAATTACCAGCTTAATTAATATTAAAATAAAACAATATTTAATTATTCAAAATCTAATTCATTTCCTTTGAGGGTACAGTCGATCTGTGCCTTCTACTCATTTTCAGTTTTTATTTTAACTTTTACAGTAATCACATTATGTCATTCATGGCACAGAACTGTATTAATAAACAACATTCATCGTTTATTTTCATGCAAGAAATATTCAAAAATGCTAAATAGGAGGGCAATTAATATACCTAGTTCAAGTATTTATATAGATATACAACTATCTAAGGAACCAACTGTCTATATTATTCATGGCTTTTACAACTTTGCCTCCTTGTGTTTACTACATTTAACTAAAAATTATAGAAAAGATGTAAAGGTGTACTAATATTGAAAAACAGGTTTTCATAAAGCAACAGTAGAATTTTTCTATCTTTTCAACATCTATCTTGATCTTTCTCCCAATTTCACCAAATAGCTACGTACTTAGAGAACTGATGCGGTGTTTGAATTTAATTGTTCTTGATTGTGCCAGCAAATGGTACTAATAATAAAACTCGAAGCTCTTTATCAAGGTCAATTGTTACAGTAATGTCGGGTTACCTCACCCAACCTAAGCAACAATGTATCAAACCATTAGCCTGACTGACATATCGAAACAGATTAAACTTCTATCTCCACCATCCTCGGTGTTAAAATGCCATTACCGGCAATGCACAAGAATCCTGGTAGGTTCACAAATTACTCAAATTTACACATTGACTCAAAAATGTGCTTCCAAGAAAACCTGACAAAGTTAGTATCTGCATTAAAATGAAATACATCATGGCATCATTACATATTTCCTATTTCTTGAATTACCACCACTACAAAATGGCATAGTGATTGAGAAAGAACAAGTTTCCACGGTGGAGCACTGGAGTCATTCTCTCAAATGGCACAATACAATCACCCTCCCGCAAACCAAGGAGTTACATCATTTATCCCCCTCATTGTTTCAAAATGATTTTAGCTGTATTAATAATCAGTCAATCTCCTAGCTCAGCCTTTGAAGCATGTTCTTTTCACTGTGTGCGTGTGGCACAGATTACGTTAAAAAATAGTTTAAAACACGTGTAAGCTATAGGGTCAAAAGGAGTACGAAGCTATTAGGGCCTTCCAATTTACACAATATTTTTATATTTAGATTCTTCCAACTATGCTTGCATTTTGCTTTTAAATAACACACAGTGAAATATTGAAAAATGATGTGTCCAAGAATTGAAGTATTTGCTCTGAAACCACACAATTCCTCTGGTGCAAACATCACCACAGATAGTTAAGATTGGTTACAATGAAACTGAAAAAAATCAGTTTGGTAAAAAAACAATCAAATAAGTATTGTAAAATCAGCCAGTGCCCACTGAGAACCCCAAGTCTGTTGCTGCTTTCTTAAAACACAGAACTTTCAGTGAATACAAACCAAAAGAACTGCGAGTGCTGTAAATCAGGAACAAAAACAAAGTTGCTGGAAAAGCTCAGCAGGTCTGGCAGCATTTGTGGAGGAGAAAACAGAGTTAACGTTTCGGGTCCAGTGACCCTTCCTCAGAACTGATGGTGGCTGGGAAAACGTCAGTTTATACGCAGAAACTGTTGTTATCATACGGATAAACATACGGACGATAATGGAATAGTGTAGGTTAGATGGGTTTCAGATTGGTTTCACAGGTCAGCGCAACATCGAGGGCCGAAGGGCCTGTATTGTGCTGTAATGTTCTATGTTCTAGAAAATAGGGAGGTGGGTGGGGTAGGGAGTAAACGATAGGATAGAGCCCAAAGAGAGAGAAAGACAGTTGGACAGACAGAGGACTTGCTAACGATCAGGCTGGGAGGGTGAATAACTGCCCATTTACCTCCTCCCTCCCCAGTATCCAAGGGCCCAAACATACCTTCCAGGTAAAGCAACACTTCACCTGCAATTCCCAGAATCTAGTCTACTGCATTCGCTGCTCACAATGTGGGCTCCACTACATTGGGGAAACGAAGCGTAGACTTGGCGACCGCTTCGCAGAACATCTACATTCTGCTCGCAAAAAAGACCCTGAACTACCTGTTGCTGCCACTTCAATGCACCACCTTGCTCCTTGGCCAACATCTCCGTCTCCAGCTTGCTACAGTGTTCCAGTGAAGCCCCGTGCAAGCTGGAGGAACAACACCTCATTTTCCACTTGGGGACCCTACAGCCCTCGATATTGAGTTCAATAATTTTAGGGCCCAAACTCTCCCATGTCCCAGACCCCACCCCACACACCAGGCCTTGTTACCACATAGCCTGCCACTACACACCCCCTGTTGTTAGTGACTAACAGTCCCCATTAACAACTACTCACCCTCCCAGCCTGATAATTAGCAACTCCTGTCTGTCCAACTGTCTTTCTCTCTCTTTGGGCTCTATCCTATCGTTTACTTCCTACCCCACCCACCTCCCTATTTTTTGCATAAAAATGGACGGTTTCCCAGCCACCATCAGTTCTGAGGAAGGGTCACCAGACCCAAAAAGTTAACTCTGTTTTCTCCTCCACAGATGCTGTCAGACCTGCTGAGCTTTTCCAGCAACTTTGTTTTTGTTACAGAACTTTCAGTATCTCAGCATGTCTGCACTTAGCTTAAAAAATTTGAACACTGTAAAATACAAAAAAAAACTTTGTCCAAGTGTCAGTTTCATCAAAATTTTTGCAGGTTTTGAGAATTGTTTTAAAGGCCTGTAAGGCCTGGCTAAATCTCTCACATCTCACTACAGTCACCTCATTAACTACCTACAGATAAAAGGTACTGCAGATGCTGGAGATTTCTGATGAAGGGTCTAGGCCTGAAACGTCAAGTTTTCCTGCTCCTGTGATGCTGCTTGGCCTGCTGTGTTCATCCAGCCCCACGCCTTGTTATCTCATTAACTACCTACTTGTCCCTATGACGCCCTGCTCGCTTTACTTTTGCCCCATATTACTACAACTCACTATTCACCAGGTAGCTCTAACAAAAAGCTAGTTTCCCTGGTGACGAATGCCAAATTTAACAGTTGAGCACTGGCATTTCAAAGCTGTCCATCAACAACCAGGGCAGTCATTTTGAACATTTTGGAGAAGGGGAAAATGGAGCATCGATTTTCAGACATAGACCTGGAAATTCTGATGGGTGGGGTGGTGCAGAGAAGGAGCACCCTTTTCCAGGTGGACTGGGAGAGGAGGCCACAGTCTCTGGCATCCTGGGTAGAGGTCACCACCAGGGTCAGTGCAGTCTCCTTGACCTGGGAATTGGACAGCAATGCAAGTGGTCAATGACCTCCTCTGCTCCACAAAGCTAAGTGCCACACTCTTCTCTGCACTGTCCCATGTTCATTCTATTTCTATTGCACCCACCAAGGGTCATGCTCTGCCACTCTTACTACTGCCTGCAACATCTTCCCTCACTCGTTTTCATTTCCCTCCTAACTTTCTAGATTACTAACCCTACATGGCCTCTACATTTCTTACTCACATTTCCCAGGACATCTTTAACTACCTGCATCGATACAAGCAGCCACGTCACTCGCATCTCATTCAGTATCTCCTTCTCTTTCATTCATTAGATATAAAAACATTAGTTAACCTCACGCAGTGCTGCTTCAGAACTATGCAAGACTGCAGCAAAACTCCATGGAGGAGAAGGAGGCCTAGTGGTAGCTGCTATTAGGGAAAATGCAAAAGTTCCATTGAGAGGTCATTAGGTCTAATAACAAACTTGGAGCAAATTCCAAGCACCTGATGACCTGGTCCTTCTACAGTCATACAGCACAGAAACAGACCCTTCAAAACAACCAGTCCATGCCGACCATAATCCCAAACTAAACTAGTCCCACCTGCCTGCGCTTGGCCCATATCCTTCCAAATATTTCTTATTCATGTACTTATACAAATGTCTTTTAAATGTTATTACTGTACCAACATCCACGACTTCCTCTGGAAGTTCTTTCCACACAAAAACCACTCTTTTGTGTAAAAAAGTTGCCCCTCATGTCTTTGTTAAAATCCTTCTCCGGTCACCTTAAAAATATGCCCCCTAATCTTGAAATCCCCCACCCTTGGGAAAAGACACCTGCCATTCGCCTTATCTATACTCGCAGACCATGGCTTGTCTCTTTCAAAATAAGTAGCTTGGATTTGAGTGTAAGAGTACAACTTTAGGTCCAGTACAGATCTGGCAGCACCTGTGAATGAGAAAGCAAATTTAATGTTTCAGGTCCAGTGATCCTTCTTCCAAACAGATGCTGCCAGATTGCTGAGTTTTTCCAGCAAGTTCTGTTTTTGTTTCATCTGCTTCACTAATGTTTAACATGATTCTATAAAGGAAATCTGCCATCCTCAACTTTTCTGATTTACATGTGACTACAAAGCTGCAGCACTATCGTTGACTCTTAACTGCACTCTGAAAATGGCCTATCATACCACGTAAAACCCAAACAAAGTAAAATCAGACAGAACTCCTTTTGGAGAAAGTACTAACTGCATGGTGTGCAACTTCAATATCCATCACAGAGAGGCTCAGTAGTACCACTACTGATTGAGCTGTTGAGAACTCAACAGCAAAGCTGCCAGACTTGGTGTGCAACAGGTGGTAAGGGAACCAACAATTAAAAAGGGAAAATATACTCAACCTTGTCCTCACCAACCCACCTGCCACAGAGGTATTTGGCGTAACAATATTGGCAACAGTGACCAACACAAAGTCCTTGTGGTTAGGCCACTTTTGGAACACTGCTTTCAATTCTGGTCTCCCTGCTATAGGAAAGATGTCATTAAACTTGAAAGGGTTCAGGAAAGATTTACGAGGATGTTGCCAGGACAGTGTGACCTATAGGGAGAAGCGGAATAGGCTGAAGCTATTTTCGCCGGAGCATCGGAGGCTGAAGGGTGACCTTACAGAGTTTATGAAATCATGATGGACATGGATAGGGTCAATAGTCAAGGTTTCTTCCCCAGCGTTGGGGAGTCCAAAGTTTAAGGGCAGAGGTTTAAGGTAAGAGGGTACAGATTTAAAAGGGACCCAAGGGGTAACTTTTTCACACAGAGGGTGACGCATGTGTGGACTGAGCTGCCAGAGGAAATGGTGGAGGCTGGTAACACTACAACATTTAAAAGGCATCTGGACAGGGACATGAATAGGAAAGGCTTAAGAGGGATATGGGCCAAAAGCTGGTAAATGGCACTAAATTAATTAAGGAGATCTGGTTGGCATGGACGAATTGGACCAAAGAGTCTATTGCCACGCTGTACATCGCTATGCCTTTAAACAAAGTCCTGTTTTCACGTTGAGGCTATTCTGACTCATGTTGTGTGGCACTACCACACTATCAAAGGAAGTGGATGCAATCCATTCGCATTTACCACCAAGGCACAATGTCAGTGCGTATGTTTTTTTTTTAAATTTACTTGTGGGACGAGCTTTTCTGCTGGCCAGCATTTACTGCCCATCCCAAGTTGCTCTCGAGAAGGAGATGGCGAGCTGTCTTCTTGAACCACTGCAGTTCACATGTTGTAGGTTGACCCACAATGCCTAGGGAGAGAATTCTAGGATTTTAACTTGGTGACAGTGAAGGATCAGCAGTATATTTCCAAATCAGAATGGGGAGTAGCTTGGAGGGGAACTTGCAGGTGGTGGTGCGCTTATCCTTCTAGATGTAAGCAGTGTGGGTTTGGAAGGTGCTTTCTAAGGAGCTTTGGTGAACTTACAAGGTGCACTGCAATAACTCACCAAGACGTCTCTGAAAGCACTTTCCCAACCAACAAACTCTACTACGCAGAAGGACCAGACCAGCAAATGTATGGGAACACCACCACCTGTAAAATCCCCTCCAAGCCACACACCATCTGCACTTGGAACTTTCATGCCATTACTGTTGCTGGGTCAAAATCCTGGAACTCTCCCCTTAACAAAACTGCATACATATCAAGAGACTGCAGCAGTTAACATAACTAGAAAGAGAGTAGAATTCTTTCACACAGAGGGTTGTCATAACCTGGATCAGACTACTTGAAAAGGATGGTGCATGCTGATTCCACACGAACTTTCAAATTGCAATCTGACATGCATATTCAAGAAGGCAAGGTGCCACCACCTTCTCAGGGGCAAATATAGACAGAAACAAATGCTGATCCCACCAGCAACACCGACATCTCACGAAATAACAAACTTAAAATGTAAAGAGCACACATTTGGAGGGTTACAGGAAAAAAAAGCTGGATTGGAACGCTTTTTCAAAACATCAACTCAGTCAAGATAAAGTAAGCAGGGCTTTCTTCACCTTCCTGTGGGCAGGTTCACCACAGAGATGAGAAATTTCAGGCTCATGGAAGCACCACTAAAATAATACATCCTTTTATAAACACTCTTATGGCAAAATGGTGAGCCAGCTATTGTTACCAACGAACCCAAGATTTGAATTAAGGTAGCTACTATTCTCCTTAATCTACAAACTGACCAGTGTAAATAGAATAGTTCGAAGCTATAATTTAAAACAGGCATATTAATCATTTTAGATTATGAAAATGATTTAAATCGATATCGCTTGTCTTACCAGCAGTAACTCAGTACTGCTCAAAACTAGGCCTACACTTGCTAAAGTCAAGAAGAATGAGAGGATACCTAATTGAGGTACAACAGAAGTTAAAAAGGGGTTGACAAAGTGGACGCAAAATGATGTTTCTTCATGTCGGGTAATCTAGAATGAGCGTCAATTAATGTGGAGCTGGAAAAGCACTGCAGGTCAGACAGCATCCAAGGAGCAGGGAATTCAAAGTTTTGCGCCAAAACCCTTCATCAGGACTGGGGAGGAGGAGGGGAGTGGGGTTGAGGGGAGATTAGGTGGGATGGAGATAGGTGGATGCAGGTAGGGGGTTATGTGGTTGGTGAGGGGGAAGGGTGGTGCAGATAGATGAGTCAGAAGATGGACAGGTTGGGGTGGAGAGATTTTGAAGCTGGTGAAGTCAATATTCAGGTCATTGGGTTGTGAGCTCCCAAGGCAAAATATCAGGAATAGTAGGAACTGCCAATGCTGGAGTCTGAGAGTAACACAGTGTGGAGCTGGAGGAATACAGGAGGCCAGGCAGCATCAGAGGAGCAGGAAAGCTGATGTTTCAGGTCAGGACCCTCCTTCAGCTTTCTGGTGGTGGTGGTGGTGTCTGATTGTAGGTGGCGAAAATGTCAGAGGATGATATGCTGTATTCGGAGTTGGCAGGATGGTATGTGAGGACTATGGAAACTCTATGCTTATTGTTGTTAAAGGGAGAGAATTTGAGGGCTCAAGCATGGGAAATAGGGGAGGTGTGATTGAGGGCATCCTTAGTAACAGAGCAGGGGAAACTATAGTGTGTAAAGTAGAAGGATGTCTGGGAAGTCCAGAATAGAACGCCTCATCCTGGGAGCAGATGTGGCGGAGGCAGAGGAATTCAGAGTACGGAATAGAATTTTTGCAGGAGGGTGCGTGAGAGGAGATGTAGTCCAGGTAATTGTGGGAGTCAGTGGGTACCCCACCAAAAAAATACTTACCTCCCCACCCCTGTCAGCTTTCCCCAGGAACCGTTCACTCCACAACTCATTCATCAGCTCCATACTCCCCACCAAATCTGGTACCTTTCCCTGCAACCACAGGAGGTGTTACACCTGCCACTACACCTTCTCTCTCACCTCTATCCAAGGTCCCAAACAATCCTTCCAGATCCAGCAGAGATTCACCTCCACTTCATCTAACCTCATCTACTGTATCCGTTGCTCCCGATGTGGTCTCCTCTATATCAGGGAGGCCAAAATCAGACTCAAAGACCAGTTCCCGGAAGACCTACACTCTGCATGCACCAACAAACCCGATCTTCCAGTTGCCATCCACTTTAACTCCACCTCCCTCTCCCCTGGTGACATGTCTATCCTTGGTGTCCTCCATTGTCAGATGTAAACTGGAAAAACAACACCTGATATTTCGCCTTGGGAGCTTATGGCCTGAATATTGATTTCACCAGCTCTAAAATCTCAGCACTTCAACCTGTCCATCTTCCAACTCACCTGTCTGCTCCATCCTTCCCAGTGACCAACCACAATAAACCTCCACCTATATCCATCTCACACAACATCCTCCAAGCCCCACCTATCCTTCTATTTATTTCTGGGCTCCCCTCTCAAGTCCTGACAAAGGGTTTCTGCCCAAAACGTTGACTTCCCTGCTCCCCGGATGCAGCTCCACATTTGTTGGCTCTAGCTTCCAGCATCTGCAGTCCTTAGTGTCTCCAAATCTAGAATGACAGGTCATTGTTTTAGGCTGAAGGGTGGCAGATTTAATGCAGAGATGAGGAGAAATTATTGCTCTTGAAGGGTCATGAATTTGCAGAATTCAGAGTCTGGGGACACTGAATAAGTTAAATAAAGAGATAGAAATATTTTCAATTACTAATAGGTTAAAGGCTTATGGGAAGTGGACAGGAAAGTGCAATTGAGATCAGCCGTGATCATGTTAAATGGCAGACGAGCTTGAGGGACTGGATAGCTTATTTCTGTTCCTTGTTCTTATAAGACCGTGACCTACAGGAGGAAAATTAGTCCATCAAGTCTGCTCCCTAACGTTCTGTCATTAATTAGGAACGAAGCTTCCATTCACATTGTCCTTTGTATTTTAAAAAGAGCAGTAATGGCAATAGAAAATCACAAGAATGTATGATCGCTCCTTCTCCCTGAGGTGAGAACGGAATCAGTCTCAATCTTTCTCCTCCCTAAAACACACAGTTGGTCAAACAACACAGCACTAGACAAACAATCTTGTATCAAAGCAAAGAACCGGAGCGCTGAGACCAGACCTCGAGGTCGTTTTGGGAAGGTAAGAGAAATAATATGAAAAGAAAATCCTCATCAAATAGATAAAGAACAGGATTCATGCCCGTCGTGCAAATAGATGATTGACAACGAGGATGACTACTTCGTGAGCGCCACGTTTTCGCCAAGGGTCTCATTGGCCAATCAGATATGTGGGAGGCGGACCTTCCGGCGGGTGGCCCTGGAGCCGACCTCCCCCC
>JAHRHZ010000249.1:16769549-16799810 GCA_024137785.1 Ginglymostoma cirratum
GTTTGGAGTCACATTTAGGCCAGGCCAGGAAAGGATGGCAGTTTTCTTCCCTAAAGAACATTAATGAACTAGATATATTTTTCCTGACATTTGATAATGGGATTATGGTCATCATTAAATTTGTAATTCCAGACATTTATTGAATTTAAATTTCACCATCTGCCATGGCAGGATTTAAACCAGGTTCCCCAGAATATTACCATAGGCCAGTAATAACACCACTGGGCCATCATCTCCCCCTTGTGCACCAGGTAGTGAAGAAGGCAAATGGTACATTGACCTTCAAAGTGAGAGGATTCGAGTAGGGATGTGTTGCTGTAACTGTACAGGTCCTTGGTGAAACCATGCCTGGAATATTGTGTGCAGTTTTGGTCTCCTTTTCTGAGCAAAGATATTCTGGCTATGGAGTGAGTGCAGTGAAAGTTTACCAAATTGATGGGATGGCAGGGCTGACGTATGAAGAGAGATCGGATTAGTTATGATTTTAACTGATTTTCAGTGGATTTTAGAAGAATGAGCAGAGATCTGAAAGAAAGTAATAAACATTTAACAGAAATGTACAGGATAAACATAGGAAGGATGTTACCATTGACCAGAGAGTCCAGAACCAGTGGTCACAGTTTAAGGATATGGATTAGGCCATTTAGAGCTGAGGTGAGGAGAAATTTCATCACTGGATTTGATTTGATTGATTTATTGTAGGGAGTCACATGGTGCCAGCACGGTACTCAGAGAGCGGTGAGTCTGTGGAATTCTCTGCCACAGATAGCAGCTGAGGCCAAAACATTGAACAGTTTCAAGAAGAAGTTAGATGTAGTTCTGAGGACTAAAGGGATCAAAAGGCATGGGGAGAAAGTGGGAACACGGTACTGAGTTGGATGATCAACCCTGATAATACTGAAACTTGCAAATAATATCAAGACGGACAGCGAGAGCTTCTTTAAATAAATAACAAGGAAGAGAGAAGCAGGAATGAACATTAGCTCCTTCAGAAAATGAAATAATGTTAGGGAACCATGAAATGGTTGAGGAGTCGAATAAATACTTTGCATCAGTCTTCACAGTAAAAAACATTAATAGCATCCAAAATTACAATCTATGCAAAGTGATAATGAAACAGCAGAAATAAATACAATAGCTAAGACTGCAGAAAAAGTCCTAGAAAAACTAATGGGGCTAAAGGCCATCAGAAATTTTCTGATGAAGGGTTTAGGCCTGAAACGTCAAGTTTTCCTGCTCCTATGATGCTGCTTGACCTGCTGTGTTCATCCAGCTCTACAAGAAAACAAATTCCTTTGCATTTTAGTTTTAAACGAGTGTCCCCTTATTCTATAACTATTCCTCTAGTTCAAGATGTCCCCACTAGTGGAATGATCCTGTAAACATCTCCCCTTTCATGACCTCATATGGAATGGAGACAGTGTTATTAGTACCTATATTGTTATTGTTTATTTTAAAATTTAGATTTTGAAAAACTGGTATGTGAGTTTTGGACTGTGCATGAGAAGGTTTAATGATTAGCTTGCCAGTATTTCTGGAGACTTTTTAATCTGTATGACAGCGTGTTTCTGGAGTGATAATGGGAATTTGTTTGCATTGGGAGAGTTCTGTAACTGGACGGAGTAAACATTGAAATGCATTAGCTTGATCTCAGTTTAAAAGAATGAGTAATCGATTTTCTTTTGCATAAGCTGTCTAGCTTTTGGTTTCTGTTCACAGAAGCCTTGATGAAGTTGGATGTAAGGTACAGTTTTTCCTGAAGAAGTGATTAGTTTAGAACAGTTAGAAGATAGTTTACTTCAGAGTAAGGGTTGAGTTGAAAAGTTACAGACCAGAAGGTAGAACATTGAAGAGGTTAGTTGAAGCTAAGAAAGTTAAAGTCAGTTGCATGACTAATTAAGAAAAATGCTATCAAACTGCTTAATTACTGATGATGTTGGGAATAATTGAAATTGTGTGGTATGTAAATGGTTTGGTTTTTCTGTTTTATCTTCATTTCCTTCATGTATTAAGTTTCTATTTATTGTTCTAACCAAATCCACAGCATTACAAGTGTGTATTTCATTGAAAGACCACATCACTAAACACAATAAAATATGATAGACTGACACAGATTTTAGTCTGGCACCTGAGGTGTCCAGTAGTAATGCCAGCTGGGATTATAACAAGTGAAGGATCTTTTGAGATTTGAATTCATTGGATTTAAGAGGAATCTGTATCTTTTTCTTGAATATAATGTGTATGTGACAGTTCTGGAAATAAACAATTGCGTTATGCTGAAGTCCATTGCACAGAATTTGAAGATGGCTTTGAATATTGCAAGGAGTTTTCTGGAAGTGAAAGATATAACAGTGGGTAATTTGAAACCTTTTGAGTAAATCTAAACTGAGAGAGTTAGCAGTAAAATTTAAGATTGACGTCAAAGCAGGATTTCATAAGGATGAGACAACAACGTGTAGAGCTGGATGAACACAGCATCAGAGGAGCAGGAAAGCTGACGTTTTGGGTCATTCTTCCAAAATGGGGAAGGGGAAGGGGATTCTGAAATAAATAGAGAGAGACGGGAAGGCGGCTGGAAGATGGATAAAGGAGCAGATAGGTGGAGAGGAGACAGATAGGTCAAAGAGGCGGGGATGAGGCTGGTAGGTAGGAGGTGGGTGTGGGGGCTGAGGTGGGAGGAGTGGATAGTTGGGATGAAGGATGCAAAGGTTAGGGAGGCGGGGATGAGCTAGGCTGCTTTTCGGGTGCGGTCGGGGGAGGGGAGATTTTGAAGCTTGTGAAGTCCACATTGATACCATTGGGCTGCAGGGTTCCCAAGCGAAATATGAAATGCTGTTCCTGCAACCTTCGGGTGCCATCGTTGTGGCACTGGAGGAGGCCCAGGATGGACATGTCGTCCAAGGAGTGGGAGGGGGAGTTGAAATGATTTGCAACTGGGAGGTGCAGTCGTTTGTTGCGAACTGAGCGTAGGTGTTCTGCAAAGCGGTCCACAAGCCTCCGCTTAGTTTCCCCGATGTAGAGGAGGCCACATCGGGAACAGCGGATACAGTATACCACATTAGCAGATGTGCAGGTGGACATCTGTTTGATGTGGAAGGTCTTCTTGGGGCCTGGGATGGGGGTGAGAGGGGAGGTGTAGGGGCAGGTGTAGCACTTCCTGTGGTTGCAGAGAAAAGTGCCGGGGGTGGTGGGGCTGGTGGGGAGTGTGGAGTGGACAAGGGAGTCACAGAGAGAGTGGTCCCTCTGGAAGGCAGTGGGGCGGGAAAAATGTCTTTGGTAGTGGGGTCAGATTGGAGGTGGCAGAAGTGGCGGTGGATGATGCGTCAGATCTGGAGGTTGGTGGGGTGGTACGTGAGGATGAGGGGGATTCTGTTTTGGTTGTTATTGCGGGGAGGGGGTGTGAGGGATGAGTTGCAGGAAACGCGAGAGATGCAGTTGAGGGCGTTTTCGACCATTGTGGAGGGGAAGTTGCAGTCCTTGAAAAACGAGGACATCTGGGATGTCTGGGAGGGGAATGCCTCATCTCGGGAGCAGATGTGGCGGAGACAAAGGAATTGGGAATAGGGGATGGCATTTTTGCAGGAAGGTGGGTGAGAAGAGGTATATTCGAGGTAGCTGTGGGAGTCGGTAGGCTTGAAATGGATATCGGTTTCCAGGTGGTTGCCAGAGATGGAAACAGAGAGGTCCAGGAAGGAGAGAGAGGTATCGGAGACGGTCCAGGTGAACTTAAGTTTGAGGTGGAAGGTGTTAGTGAAATGGATGAACTGTTCAAGCTCCTTGTGGGCGCACAAGGCGGTGCCATTACAGTCATCGATGTAACGGAGGAAGAGGTGGGGGATAAGGCCAGTGTAGCTTCGGAAGATGGATTGTTCCACATATCCTACAAAGAGGCAGGCATAGCTTGGGACCATGCGGGTACCCATGCCCACCCCTTTTGTCTGTAGGAAGTGGGAGGAATTGAAGGAGAAGTTGTTAAGGGTGAGGACGAGTTCAGCTAAGCAGATGAGGGTGTCAGTGGAGAGGGACTGGTGGGGCCTGCGGGACAGGAAGAAGCGGAGGGCCTTTCGGCCATCTGCATGGGGAATGCAAGTGTATAGGGACTGGATGTCCATGGTAAAGATGAGGTGATGGGGAGCAGGGAATTGGAAGTTTTGGAGGAGGTGGAGGGCGTGGGTGGTGTCACGGGCATAGATGGGGAGTTCCTGGACCAAAGGGGGGGAAAATGGAGTCAAGGTAAGTGGAGATAAGTTCGGTGGGGCAGGAGCAGACGGAGACAATGGGTCGACCAGGGCATTCAGGTTTGTGGACTTTGGGAAGGAGTTAGAAACGGGCGGTGCGGGGTTGGGGAACGATGAGGTTGGAGGCTGTGGGTGGGAGGTCACCTGAAGGGATGAGGTTGTGGACAGTTTGGGAGATGATGTTTTGATGGTCGGGGTTGGGGTCATGATCAAAGGGGCGGTAGGAAGAGGTGTCAGAGAGTTGGCGCCTGGTCTTGGCGATGTAGAGGTCAGTGTGCCATACTACAACTGAGCCTCCCTTGTCCGCGGGTTTTATGGTGAGGTTGGGGTTGGAGCGGAGGGCTGCACGTTCTGTGGGCGAGAGATTGGAATGGGTGAGAGGGGTGGAGAGATTGAGGCAATCTTTCCTAAGGATGAGATGCTTCATCTGATTATCCAATATTTAGAATTGGAAGAAAGAAAACCTGAAGTTGGGGTATCATAGCTGGAATTAGTAAAGAGCACTTCAGGAATGAAAATGCTTGAGTTAGAAGTGAGAGAAAAGGGTGGCACAGTGGCTATGCAATTAGCACTGCTGCCTCGCAAAATCAGGGACCAAGCTTCCACTCCAGCCTTGGGTGACTGTGTGGCATTTGCACATTCTCCCTGTGTCTGCATGGGTTTCCTCCGGGAGCTCCAGTTTCCACTCACAGTCCAAAAATGTGCAGCTTCGGTGGATTGACCATGCTAAATTGCCCCATAGTGTCCAGGGATGTGCAAGTGTGTTAAATGCAGGGTTACAGGGTGAGGGTCTGAGTGAGATGTTCTTCAGAGGGTTGGTGCAGACTCAATGGGCTGAATGGCCTCTCTCTGCACTCTGGAATTCTATGATTTTATGAAAAGCAGAGGATAGTGGAAACAGACATAAAGTTTTAAAAAATGCTTGAAATAGGAAAGGATTAAAAAAAGGTAATGGAAATTGAGGAAAAAGAAAAACAGAAGGAGATGAATTTTTTGAAAAAGCTTTAAATCCAAAGAGTTAGAGAACTGTGACTTGACCCAAGAAAAGCTGACAGCAAAGAGGAAAGGTGCAAATTATACCTCATATTCTGATCCAAAGGAGGGAATTGATTTAATTAACAATCTGTGCATCGTGCCTAAATTTACTGAGGGTGGAGTTGAAAGGCATTTTACCTCATTTTAGTTGGACAGCTGAAGTGGTCAAAAGTTGTTTGGACCTTCATGTTACAGAGCATTGTAATAGATATATCTAAGATTATGCACACCAGCCAGTTGAAAGAACAATCTGCAGAGTAGAAAGCTGTCAAAGGGGCAATACTCAAAGCTTATGAGCTTTGATTTGAATAATCTACATTTGATTTGATTTATTTATTGTCATGAGTAATTAGTTACAAAATACAGTGAAAAATGTATGGTGTCACCAACACGGAAAAATAAACAAAAATGACATAGAATATAAAGGTAGGAAAATAAAGAAAAAGCATTCAACTTTACAGTCCTTCTTGTTAAATGCTCTGCTATGGGTCATGGGCCTGGTGGCCAGACACAAGTCTCCTTCAAACCATGCCACTGGAACAAAAGTCACCACTCTCTGGCACCATCTCACCACCACTGATACCCTCGCCACTATGAGTCCTTGATGGACCTCGCGAATGCAAATGCCACTGAAGCCACCGGGTACCGCACCAGCCCAAACCCAACTCCACCACCGCCGTGAGTGCACTTCAGGCCCACCTCGCCAATGCAGCCGATGCCACACTGTGGTTTCTTCTACATTGGGGAAACGAAGCATAGACTGGGTGACCACTTCACAGAACATCTACATTCTGCTCACAAAAAAGACCCTGAGCTACCTGTTGCCTGCCACTTTAACGCACCACCCTATCCCCTGGCCAACATTACTGTCTCTGGCTTGCTGCAGTGTTCCAGCAAAGGTCAATGCAAGCTGAAAGAACAACACCTCATTTTCCGCTTGGGGACCCTACAGCCCTCTGGACTCAATATCAAGTTCAATAATTTTAGGGCTTAAATCCTCCCATGCCCTAGCTCCCTACCCCACACACCAGGCCTTGTTATCACATAGCCTGCCATTACACACTACCTGTTGTTAGTCACTAACAGTCCCCATTAACAACTATTCACCCTCCCAGCCAGATCGTTATCAACTCCTTTGTCTATCCATCAGCTCTTCTCTCTCTTCGGGCTCTATCCTATTGTTTACTCTCTCTGCCATCCCCTCCCTATTTTCTGCATATAAACCAACGTTTTCCCAGCTACAATCAGCTCTGAGGAAGGGTCACTGGACCTGAAACATTAACTCTGATTATTTCTTCACAGATGCTGCCAGACCTGCTGAGATTTTTCAGCAACTTCTGTTCCTGTTTTCTCTCAATTTACCTACATTATTCAATGAGATTACCTCTCATTCTTCTAAACTGCAATGAGTCTCAACCTGTTTAGCCTTTGCTCATAAGACAGTCTCTGAAAATATAAACCTCAGAGCTTTAATAACTTCAGAGATTGAAAGAATCAGCAATAACTCTTTCTGGAACAAATTGTTTCCTGAGATGAAAGAGAGGAGAAACTGTTATAGACGAATTAAAAGCCACATGCTGATTAACCATCCATGGGAAAAAAGGAGTCAATGCAACATAAACAAACTGTTTCCTGGGAGAGAGGAGGTAACACTACCTGCTAACCCGCTGCCTCATGACAAATGGACAATTACGACTTCCTGCAGAAGAAATGTCCTGAAATAAAAAAATTACAGGAAAATCTGTGTTTTAATCAGACAGCTGACCATGAATGTAACTGGGAACAGGGAAACTACTCCCCATAAGAAGGCAAGTTATAGACTTGAGGACTCCAGACATGTAATCAATGTTGTGGATGAAAGAATCTAAAGGATTAATGTCGTACCACAAACTTGAAAGAGAAATATTTTATAAGAATTCATCTCCAGGAATCAGCAGCAGAACTTCAAAGAAGAACACTACACAAGGATTGAACCCTGGACAGACACTGTTGGTTGGAATCATAGCTAAAATCCACCATTAATCGGGTAGTAGCCAAGTTTACTTGTGAGACAACTTGCTTACTTGAGGGGTCTTATTTTGGTTACTACATGTAATAAAGTTTAAATCATTCCTTCAGTACTCGATTTTCCATGAAATTTCTTATTAAGTAGCTGAATCAAAGCTAGCTTATGGTCATTTACATACAACAAATCCTTCCGTATCAGGGATCAGGCTGGTGGCCCTTCTCTGAACTGCCATTAATGGAACAATGTCCTTTTTTCTAAATAAAGGGACCAAACTGCTCACAGTAGTCCAGATGTGGTCTTTGAAATAACTCCACAGAGGCTGACATCCTGTCATCACGTCACCCTCTATTTTCACATGCATAGTACTTGATGCTGGTCCAGCTTCCTCAGAGCCAGCTTTCAGAGTGAACAGAATCTCTGACACTTCTGTTTATATCTGTCAGCCAGGACTCCATGATTGGACCAGGTTAATAGCCCCAGTCAGGGAGCTCATATTCTGTGAGGTCCATTTGGCTGACCTCGTTACAATCAGTACAGTCTCAACAGCACCTTATACAGTTGCAGTAAGACTTCCCTAATCTTATACTCCAACCTGCTTGAAGGAAGGCCCAACATTCTATTAGTCTTCCTGATGGCCTGTTGCGCCTGTGTACTAGCTTTCTGTATTTCATACACAGGTATCCCCCAAGTCCCTTTGTTATTGCAGCTTTCTGCAATTTTTCTCCATTGATGTAATTTTGTTCTCCACTCCAAATTTTTCTGCATTGTACTTGCCAACATTTTTTGCCCACTCTCTTGGCCTATCAATAGCTCTCTGTAATCTGTGTGAATCCCTCTTGTAACTTGCTTTTCCACCTACTTTTGTATTGTTTGCAAATTTGATTACAGTACATTCACTTTCTTTCTTCATATTCTCTGTAGGTTGTAATATGTATTTATACGTAAGACATAGACATATAAAATAATATACAGATTTCCAGCAGTTTCCATATTTTGCTTTTTTCAGGTCAAGCATTTCTGCTCAGTGGAGAATAGCAATAGTATTTCTTGTCTCCCCAAATGATTTAAGTCCCAAGTCCCTGCTATCACTCTTTAACAAAAACAAAGTTGCTGGAAAAGCTCAGCAGGTCTGGCAGCATCTGTGAAGGAGAAAACAGAGTTAACGTTTTGGGTCCAGTGACCCTTCCTCAGAACTCTGTTTAATCTCGTTAACACCTTCTCTAAGGCCTTGCTGTCTGACCTAATAGACAGTGCCACACCCAAATTCAAACCTCCAGTTAGAGTTTAACTAATCAGTAACTCTAACTTTCTTTCTATATTTCTACTCAAGGAATGTGCTCTTAAAGCAAAGGATTCCACATTTTATACATATTAGATTTAGTCATTTTTCCTACTACCTTCTGAGGTTTGTGAGTATCTACCACATGATTCAATCTTCCTGCATCACCTTTAAAGATTGGGCCATTCAGTTTATGATCTCTGTCTTTCCTGGTAGGAATTTCGGTGGCCATCAGGAAGTTAAATGAAAACCAATAGATTTATTTTGTTAATGCATTTCAGTGTCTATTCAAAACACAGTGATGGAATTTAGCACTGTTTGCAACAAACAAACCATACATTTAAAATGGAATTCTAGATTCTAGTTGTAAAACATGCCATTAACAAGTAGTACAGCTCTGGATTTTAAAATGTTTCATGATCTCAATGTATGTTTTCACAGGTGATTTATTTCTTACATTTTCTTGAGACTGTTTTGGGCTTTTTTTTCTCAAAATGTGGGTCACTCCAAATCCTTTCATTTAAAACTGTGCAAATATAACCTGTCAACAACTAGTAAAAACAAAGTCAAGGTTCATTTAATTAAAAAAATTGAGTGAACTATTGTTAAAATAAATACACAGTAGAGAATGTTGATTCATGAAAAAATGATGTGTACACCTGTTATAAATCATTCATCCATGCAGTGCCTGGGAGTTATACAATCTGTATCATTCGGTAATTTATTTTGCGTAGCCACTGGTTCCTAATGTGTTTACTCTTTCATACTCAATTCAACATCTCACAATTTATGTCCCCCTCAATTTGCTTAGCACCTTGTATAACTCGCAATGTTCATTATCCAATGTTTATTACACTATTCTGGTTTTTATTCTTTGCTGCACAATTCCTCTTCTTACTATAATAAATTGCTTTCAATTGCTGACAGTGATGACTTGCTTTATGCAAATTATGCATGTTGAATTCTTCTTTATATGTGAATTATTAAATAAATAATGCAGACTGCTAGTTGAAAATAAACTATGGTACCCATTAATAATGTTATATTTTACATCTAGAATCTGGAATTCTACACTAAATTCATGATTTGTCTGTTGCAAAATTCCATATTTCATTTCTGCATTATGAATAGACACTGAAATGCATAAACAGAATATTTTAAATTTTATATTCAGTTGGCAAAAACAGTAGATTTTGCTCAAATGAATTTTGGTGTGTTTTTTTGCTATTCCAAATTCAATATTGTGTTATACTTCACACAACATTCTCAAGTGCAATGGAAAGAGACATTATGGCAAAGAAAGAGACAAGAAATGCATCACTACACATATTTAATAATTCAGTGGTACCAGAGGTGGATAGTCAGCGTAATTCCGATATTTAGGAATGAGATCAGAACCTATCCTTGCAATTACAGACCAGTCAGTTTTAACATCAGTATTAGGAAAATTAATGGAATCTCCACTGAAATGAGAATAAAAAAACATCTAAAAACAAAAAAATGTAACAAGCCAGATCTTCCAATAAGAAGATGATGCTTGGAGTAGCGTACACTGGAGCTCCCAACTTTGAGCTAGAGTCAGAGATTTACATGGGTTCCAACTCACTTACCTGAATGGTTAGCTTAGAGACATTGAGGGAATTAAAAACTGCTGTAAATCCTGGCTACCTAGATTTTTTTCCTTTATTCATTAACGGAATGAAGGCATCGATGGCTAGCCAGGACTTATTGCCCATCCCCAATTGCCTAGAGGGCAGTTGAAAGTCAACCACATTGCTGTGGGTCTGGAGTCACATGTTGGCTAGACCAGGCAGTTTCCTTCCCTAAAGGACATTAGTGAACCAGATGGGTTTTTCCAACAATCGACAATGGATTCATGGTCATCATTAGATTCTTAATTCCAGATACTTTACTGAATTCAAATTCTACCATCTGCCGTGATGTGATTCAAACCCGGGTCCCCAGAATGTTATCTGGGTCTCTGGATTAACAGTCCAGCAATAATACCACTGGGCCATTGCCTCCCCCTGTCCTGTAGGCCCCCCAACAATTATCGACTCACTACTGATTTGCCCCACTAATAACCCTCTCCTGTAGGGGCTTGAGGAAACAATGCCCCAAGTTTCTGACACTCAGCAGATCACTGGAGACCAGTGACCTGCACAGCCCCAGGCAGAAGACGAACGACCTCTGCTATGAGCGACTTTGTCGAAATGAATAGAGAGACTCAGCAATAGCAGGCAGGTTTCTCAGAAACATTCAATGAATTGTATCAAAGAATGAATAAGTCTACTAACTTTATCAATGTCATGCTGGTTCTGGCATGAGTGCATCTGGCTGTCTCCATGGACAGACTGCCATGGAGACTCAGTTCCAGCAGAACACTGCCAGAAATGAGCACTGACCTGCACCATCATGTTGTTCAGCATCAATGACAAGGCAAAGGGACTCCAAGAGACTTCAACTTCACTTCAGGTTCTTTCAGGAGACAGGGTAGTGCCAGAAGGTATCAAGAGAGAGGAGGAGCCACACACAAAAGCTTTCCCCAGGGCCCTCCAGAGGTGCCCAGACCCTACTTCATAATCTTGCTTGCAGCCTGCAGAAAAGCATGATCCAACATCTGGCAGTGCACTGTCAATAGGTCTGGCCCTCTTGACCCTAATGTCCCTGGACACTACCAGTCAATTCTCCCAGGTCAACAAGGCCACCTACAGAGCAGGCTTCCTCCACTCTAGCTGCAGAAGTTAGACCTGCACTTAGAATGTAGTGGGAGGAAAAGGAAGGAAAAAAACTAAGCTGAGGGCACATGGGTGACACTTCATTGTAAATTATCCTGCACTTCTGTGTTGCAACAATCAATCCATGACAGTATTAATAAGAGTAACCACCACACTCTCCTTGTGAAGGTGAAGTCCCACAATCACTTTGAGAATACTTAATGCACCAGTCAGAATGCTAGTCAGAGTAGAAATGAAAGAATAGGCAGGATAAATGAGTGGCTTGAGAGATGGTGCAGGAGGGAGGCATTCAGAATTTTGGGACATTGGGACCGGTTCTGGGGGAGGGGGGACTATTACAAATCGGACGGTCTACACCTGGGCAGGACTGGAACCAATGTCCTAGATGGGTGCTTTTGCTAACGCTGTTGGGGAGGGTTTAAACTAATGTGGAAGGGGGATGGGAACCAAATGAGGAGGTTAGTGGACATTAAGGAGGTAGTAACAAAAGCCTGAAAGGAACTAGATAATGAAGTCAGTGTGACTAAGGGGAAGAGTAGGCAGAGAGCAGACGATGAACGTAAAGGGACAGGTGGTCTGAGGTGCATTTGTTTTAATGGGAGAAGTGTAGTAGGTAGCGCAGATGAACTTAGGGCCTGGATTTGTACCTGGGAGTATGATGTTATTGCTATTACTGAGACTTGGTTGAGGGAAGGGCAAGATTGGCAACTAAATATCCCAGGAAATAGATGCTTCGGGCGGGATAGAGAGGGAGGTAAAAGGGGTGGAGGAGTTGCATTACTGGTCAAAGAGGATATCACAGCCGTGCTGAAGGAGGGCACTATGGAGGACTCGAGCAGTGAGGCAATATGGGCAGAGTTCAGAAATAGGAAGGGTGCGGTAACAATGTTGGGGCTGTACTACAGGCCTCCCAACTTTGAGCGGGAGATAGAGGTACAAATATGTAGACAGATTATGGAAAGATGTAGGAGCAACAGGGTGGTGGTGATGGGAGATTTTAATTTTCCCAACATTGACTGGGATTCACTCTGTGTTAGGGGTTTAGATGGAGCAGCCTTTGTAAGCAGCATCCAGGAGGGTTTTATAGAGCAGTATGTAAATAGTCCAACTCGGGAAAGGGCCATACTGGACCTGGTGTTGGGGAATGAGCCCGGCCAAGTGGTTGAAGTTTCACGAGGGGATTACTTTGGGAATAGTGATCACAATTCTGTAAGTTTTAGAATACTGTTAGACAAAGACGAAAGTGGTCCGAAAGGAAGAGTGCTGAATTGGGGGAAGGCCAATTATAGCAAAATTTGGCAGGAATTGGGGATTGTGCATTGGGAGAAGCTGTTTGAGGGAAAATCCACATTTGATATGTGGGAGGCTTTTAAAGAGAAGTTGATTAGAGTGCAGGACAGACATGTCCCTGTGAAAATGAGAGATAGAAATGGCAAGATTAGGGAACCATGATGACAGGTGAAATTGTGAGACTAACAAAGAGGAAAAAGGAAGCATACATAAAGTCTAGGCGACTGAAAACAGGCGAAGCTTTGGAAGAATATTGGGAAAGTAGGACCAACCTGAAATGAGGAATTAAGAGGGCTAAAAGGGATCATGAAATATCTTTAGCAAGCAGGGTTAAGGAAAATCCCAAAGCCTTTTATTCGTACATAAGGAGCAAGAGGGTGACTAGAGAAATGGTTGGCCCACTCAAGGACAAAGGAAGGAAGTTATGCGAGGAGTCAGAGAAAATGAGTGAGATTCTTAATGAGTACTTTGCGTCAGTATTCACTGAGGAGAGGGACATGATGGATGTTGAGGTTAGGGATAAATGTTTGATTACTCCAGGTCAAGTCGGCATAAGGAGCGGAGAAGTGTTGGGTATTCTAAAAGGCATGAGGGTGGACAAGTCCCCAAGTCCAGATGGGATCTAACCCAGTTTACTGAGGGAAGCGAGAGAGGAAATAGTTGGGCCCTTAACGGATATCTTTGCAGCATCCTTGAACACGGGTGAGGTCCTGGAGGACTGAACAATTGCTAATGTTGTCCCCTTGTTTAAGGAGGGTAGCAAGGATAATCCAGGTAATTATAGACCGGTGAGCCTGACGTCAGTGGTGGGGGAAGCTGCTGGAGTAGATACTGAGGGATAGGATCTATTTACATTTGGAAGAAAATGGGCTTATTAGTGATAGGCAGTATGGTTTTGTGCAGGGAAGGTCATGTCTTACCAACTTGATAGAATTCTTTGAGGAAGTGACAAAGTTGATAGATGAGGGAAGGGCTGTAGATGTCATATACATGGACTTCAGTAAGGCGTTTGATAAGGTTCCCCATGGTAGACTGATGGAGAAAGTGAAGTCGCATGGAGTCCAGGGTGTACCAGCTAGATGGATAGAGAACTGGCTGGGCAACAGGAGATAGAGAGTTGTAGTGGAAGGGAGTTTCTCAAAATGGAGAACTGTGACCAGTGGTGTTCCACAGGGATCCGTGTTGGGACCACTGTTGTTTGTGATATACATAAATGATCTGGAGGAAGGTATAGATCGTCTGATTAGCAAGTTTGCAGATGACACTAAGATTGGTGGAGTAGCAGATAGTGAAGGGGACTGTCGGAGAATGCAGCAGAATATAGATAGATTGGAGAGTTGGGCGGAGAAATGGCAGATGGTGTTCAATCCAGGCAAATGTGAGGTGATGCATTTTGGAAGATCCAATTCAAGTGTGAAATATACGGTAAATGGAAAAGCCCTGGGAAAAATTGATGCACAGAGAGATCTGGGTGTTCAGGTCCATTGTACCCTGAAGGTGGCAACACAGGTCGATAGAGTGGTCAAGAAGGCATACGGCATGCTTTCATTCATCGAATGGGGTATTGAGTACAAGAGTTTTGCATGTCATGTTACAATTGTATCGGACTTTGGTTCGACCGCATTTGGAATACTGCGTACAGCTCCTGTCACCACATTACCAAAAGGATGTGGATGCTTTGGAGAGGGTGCAGAGGAGGTTCATCAGGACGTTGCCTGGTATGGTGGGCGCTAGCTACAAAGAGAGGTTGAGTAGATTAGGATTACTTACATTAGAAAGACAGAGGTTGAGGGGGTGACCCGATTGAGGTCTACAAATCATGAGCGGTATAGACAGGGTGGATAGCAAGAAGGTTTTTTCCAGAGTGGGGGGACTCAATTACTAGGGATCACAATTTCAAGGTGAGAGAGGAAAAGTTTAAGGGAGATATGTGTGTAAAGTTTTTTACACAGAGGATGGTGGGTGCCTGGAACGCGTTGCCAGCAGAGGTGGTAGAGGCAGGCACGATAGCGTCATTTAAGATGTATCTAGACAGATACATGAATGGGCAGGGAGCAGAGGGATACAGACACTTGGAAAATAGGTGAGAGGTTTAGATAGAGGATCTGGATCGGTGCGGGCTTGGAGGACCGAAGGGCCTGTTCCTGTGCTGTAATTTTCTTTGTTCTTTGTTCTTTGTTCTATCATATTGTGTGGCACTATCACTGTGCTAAACGGAACAGACTTTGACAGATCCACCATTTCAAGACTAGCCATCCATGAGGTGTTGTATCAGAGATAATAGGAACTGCAGGTGCTGGAGAATCATAGTAACAAGATGTGGAGCTGGATAAACACAGCAGGTCAAGCAGCATCATAGGAGCAGGAAAGCTTGACGTTTCAGGCCTCGACCCTTCATCAGAAATGGGGGAGGGGAAGAGGGTTCTGAAATAAATAGGGAGAGAGGGGGAGGCGGATAGAAGATGGATAGAGGAAAGGATAGTTGCAGTGGGCGAGACCGTTAGCAGCAAAATCATACCTTACCACAATCTGCAACCTCAGAGTCTGGTATTTCCCCTCCTCTAACATTACCATAAAGATTGCAGGAGGGCGTGCCTAGAGCAGCACCAGGTATAACAATGTAGTGCCAACCTGGTGAAGCTACAAAACAGGAATAGTTACATGTCAAACTGCATAAGCAGCAAATGATAGACAGAGCTAAGCGATCCGACAACCTCTGGATCAGATCCAAACCCCATAGTCCTGCCACATTCAGACGGAATAGTGTCAGAGACACAACCTTTAGCGTATCCAATGCTTCCAAGCTTTTATTGTTATCACGTGGAGTCAATGAAATTGGCCAAAGGCTGGCATCTGTAATGCTGGGGGAGGCCAAGATGGACCATCCACTTAGCACTTCTGATTGAAGATTGTAGCAAATGCTTTAGCCTTATTTTTTACATCCATCCAAACTGATGTTTTGGGCTCTTCTATCATTGTGGATGGGGATATCTGTGAGGCCTCCTTCAGTGAGTTTTTCAATTTCCTCAACCATTCACGAGGCCAAGTGGTGAGGATGACACAAAGACTTTGCAGAGGGATACAGACAGGTTAAGTGAGTGGGCAAAAGCTTGTCAGATGGAATATAATGTGGGAAAATGTGAGATTATGCACTTTTTGGAAAGAATATCAGAGCTGAATAATGATTAAGTGCCGAAAAATTGCAGAAAGCTGCAGCACAGAGAGATTGGAGTTCTTCTACATGAATCATAAGAATCTAGCATCCAAATTCAGTGGTTAATAGGGACGGCAAATGAAACATTGACCTTTATTTCAAAGGTGTTGGAATAGGTCTTGCTAAAACTATCCAAGGTACTAGTTAGTTAATCAGTAAGGGAAAAGGTTGGAAGGCAGAATTAGGGATTATCAGCTCAGCCATGATCTCATTGAATGGTGGAACAGATTTGATGGGCTGAATGGTCTACTTCTGCTCCTACATCTTATGGTTTTATGGTCTCGCACAAAGCATAGGTCTCTGTAAGCTTCAAAGTGAAGTCATGAAAGACTGAGGTACAGTGTGAGTGGGTCCAAAAGTGTGAAGTTGGTGATGCCCACTTGTGTGGAGGAAGAGGGTGTATGATGAGCAAAGTGTTACAGTCATGTAAATCGGGTGTGTAAAGTCTCTTCCTTGGCTTTGTGGAACTTTATCTGTCCATCTTTACATTGTATTTGTGTGGCTTCACCGAGTAGTACAGATGAAGAAACTGAAACATGGGCAGGATGTCCCACAGACGTGAGAAAGTGATAGTCGCCTGGTGTCTGAAGGGATTTGGAAAAACTGTAGTATCAACGAAGAAATTTCAGACACAATGTCTCAGTAAGTAATGCTTTCAGTAGAGTGGATTATTGAATTATGGCTTATACTTTGACTAGTCAGAATGGTGCTGTAAAACATATAGATGAAGGATGAAATTGCTCTTTTAATGAATACTGCCTGTTTCTGCCCAAGTAAGACTTGCTAATGAAAAAAAAAGGTTAGACGCTACATGTTTTAAGGCCAAATAAAAACTGAAACAACTGCAGATGGTGGAAATCGGAAACAAAATAGAAATTGCTGGAAAAGCTCAGTAGGTCTGGCAGCAGCATCTGAGGAGAGAAATTAGAGTTAATATTTTGGGTCCAGTGACCCTTCCTCAGAATTGTTTGAGGAAGGGTCACTGGACCCTAAACGTTAACTCTGATTTCTCTCCACAGATGCTGCCAGATATGCTGAGCTTTTCAAGCAATTTCTGTTTTTGTTTCAAAGCCAGATGTTTTCACAATTTCTACATCAATTTGATCTTGAAAGAGGAATTTTGAACTAATCATCACCATTAGTAACTGTCCTCAAACAGGTCATTACATCACTGGCATATCAGGGCTTACTCTACCCCATCGATTTACATTTATTCAATCAACAAAAGATGGGAGAATTAGAATTAATTCATTTTTATTGTCTCAAATAAATAATGGAAATACTTCAAACTGCTTAGATGTCACATCACAATTGTTACACTGAGGTATCATTTTACAGAGTTAAACCTGTAAATGCAACTTCCACATGATAATCACATCACTGCACCTTGTAAAAACAGAAACAACTGAGATAACAAGGTGTGGAGTTGGATGAACACAGCAGGCCAAGCAGCATCAGAGGAGCAGGAAAGCTGACGTTTCGGGTCTAGACCCTTCTTATGCAAATGTTATTCCTATTATATCAATAAATATGTGCACACAGAGGGTGGCACAGATTCATGTCAGTGGGCGCTCAGGTCACACACATGTAGAGTTTAACCTATTATCTTTCTGTTACAATATCGGATAATTTCATATTTTAATCATTCATGGGATGTAGGTACCACAACAGAAAACTATGAACTCATCAAGCTACCAGGTGTTTCAAAAAAGGCACATGACTTGAACATATTGCTTGTGAATGTTAGGCCTGTGATGTTGGGAGCAGCTCCTTGAGGCAGATACTATTAATTGTGTTTGGGGTAAATGACTTGGTGTGATTTTCTCAAGGAGATGTTCATACCTCAGTGGGACAAGTGATCTTTGTACCTGTGAGCTCAGACAGGGTCCTGGTAGGATGGACCATTGAGGAGGAGCTGCAGTGTCATCCACCTCAGTAGCTACAGAGGGTGGAGGCAGTAACTGAGAGATTTGATTTGATTTGATTTGATGTGATCACATGTGCCTAAGTATAGTGAAAATCTTGATTGTGAGCAGTACAGGCAGATCATAGTAAGCAAGGACATACAGAGCACAGGGTGTTTAGTGAGAGTGAGGCATACAGATTACACTGCACAGGAGGTGTGCAAAGCAACAAAAACAATGTTGCTGAGAAAGCTCAGCAGCTCTGGCAGTCAGTATCTGAACAGTTCTGAGGAAGGGTCAGCGGACTTGAAACGTTAACTCTGATTTTCTCTTTACAGATATTGCCAGACCTGCTGAGCTTTTCCAGCAACTTTGTTTTTGTTCCTGACTTACATCATCCGCAGTTCTTTCAGTTTTTATGGCGTGCAAAGCAAGATCAACATTAACAAGATCAACATTATTTGAAGTTAGAGAGTCCATTCATCAGTCTAATAACGGCGGGGAAGAAGCTGTTCTTGAACCTGTTGGTGTGTGTGTTCAAGCTTCTGTATCTTCTGCCTGACGTTAGAGGTTGTGAAAGAGTGTTACTGGGGTGGGAAGGGTCTTTGATGATGTTGGCAGCCTTTCTGTGGCAACAAGAACTGTAAATGGAGTCCCTGGATGGAAGGTTGGCTTCTGTGATGGAGGAGAAGCATTTGCAAGAGGAGAAGCGTTAGGCAAAGGGACACAACAGAGAGGATACCTGCATGGTAGAATATATAAGAAGGTGCTTTCTCAGCACAGGACCGACAGGCTAAATCTAAGCGTTGTAGACCCCTCTGGGAAACAGTCACTCTGAAAGCTGCGGGTCTCAGAACTGTTAATTACAGACCTTTGTGTCCTCTTAGATACAGAGGAGGCCAGGAAGAGAAGTGAGTACCCATTGCCCAAGGCAGTCAAGATGATTGTTCAATTCTTTTCAAGGGTTGCTGCTGATATTTGCAGAATTTCACCATCTGCAGCTGATAGCAGCATTACATGTCTGACCGGTGCTTTGCATTTGAGGGCATCAGACTACATTAGGTTTGAGATGGATGCTGTGAGTTCAGGCCAGAGGGCTGTCAAATCTGCCTCCTTGTCAGCAGCATTCCTTCAAATGCAGAATTTGATAGGCATTACCCATTTGATACTCTTGGCTCCTTCAGAGCAGTCAAGAGTATTTGTAATTAGGAACGGTTTTCACTTCTTCAACACAAAACTCTGTGGGAATTTCTGTCTAGGCCAGTCTTTATGCCAATCCCTCAATGATTTTGAGAATGTAGACCATGAGCTGCCTTTGTAAATGGCTGCAGTTCACACAGGTAAGTGCATGCAGAATGCTTTAGGAAAGGGAATGCATGGTTTTCACCCAGTGACAGTGAGGGAATGGTGACATACTTCCAAGTCAGCAGGGTCCGTGGCTTGCAGGTGGTGGTGCTGTTCCCATGCATCTGCCGCCTTGACCTTCAAGAGGTGCAAACTCTGTAAGGTGCTGGTGAGGACCCTTGGTGACTTGTTACTGTGCATTTTGTGGATCGGACACATTCCTGCAACTGTGCAAAGGAACAAATGTTAAAGGTATCAGATGGAATATCAGTTCAACAGGATGTTTTGTCCTTCTTGGTGTTGAGTTTAAAGAGGGAACACAGAAACAAACACAGAAATTGCTGGAGAAGCTCAACAGGTATGGCATCATCTGTGGAGAGAAAGCAGAGTTAACATTTCAGGTCTAGAAGTCGCATTCATCCAGGCAAGTGGAGAGTTTTCGATTGTACCCTGACTTGTGCCTCATAGATTGTAGACCAGCTTTGAAGAGTCAAAAGGTAAATTGCTTGCCACAGATTTCAGAGCGTCTAACTGACTCTCATAGTGACACTATTTATATTGGTGGTCTGGATCAGAATTTGGTCAATGGTATCCCAAAGATGTTGTTGATGGGAGAATTCAGTGATGGTAATGTCTTTGAATGTCAAGGGCAATGATTGGATTCTATCTTGTGGGAAATGGTCACTAACTACTTCTTGAGTGATATGAATGTTACTTGCCACTCATCAGCTCAAACCTGAATACTGTCCAAGTCTTGTTGCATTTGGATGTGGACTGCTTTAGTATCTGAGCAGTCACAAATAATATGTAACATTGTGCAGTCATCAGCAAACATCCCACTTCTGACCTCATAATGAGGGAAGGTCATTTTAGGAGTAGCTGAAAACAGTTGGACCTAAAATACTACCGTGAGGAAACCTTGAGATGATGTCCAAAGACTGAGATGAATGACAATCACAATCAACTTCCTTTGTGCTAGGTATGAATCGAACAAGCAGAGAGTTTTCCCTCTGATTCCCACTGGCTACAGCTCCTTGATGTCAAACTCAATCTAATGCTGCCTTGATATAAATTGTGGTCACCCTCACTAACCAAAACTGTAATGAGGCAGGGCGGAGTGGGCCTGGCGGAAGTATGTTGTAATATGTCACTTGTAATTACTGGGCCAAATAGTGTTTGAAAATATATATTATGACAAGTTCTGAAAGGTAAGTATGTACACTTAAAAATGACAGAATTCATGCATAACTATGGTAACTCCTAAATTTACAGTGGGTCCCACTGGTTAATTGTTATGTATCCTCTAAAGGTTTATTAATAAACCTTAAACAAATGTACAGTGCTGATGAGGGGGCCCGACTCAGATAGCAGTTAAGCATTAGGAAGTTTAGGCAAAATGTATACAATCCCAGGCAGATGGACGGGATTAATTTAGAATGGTATCATGGTCAACACAGACATGGTGGGCTGAAGGGCCTATTCCTATACTGAATGGTCCTATGTTCTATATTCTCAAATATCGTAAGATTGTCAACAGTTTAAATCAAAACTTATACTACACGGGAAAACTGAATGAGGCACAAGAATCTAAACAGAGAAAATTACTTTAAAAAGTGGGAAATACACATCAGCAGCACTTTATATACACAAATTACATCCCATTAGTAATCCTTGCCCTGAACAAACAATTAGGAGACATTGGGTTGCCCCAGAATCATCAAACAAAGATATTCCCTTTTCAAAAACACAACCATTGAAAATTAGTCATAAAACAATGGAAATATATACAATTTATAATTTCAATAATATCGCTGACAGTGTCCATGAAACGTCCAATCCCTCGAGTGCCCATTGTCTCAAATGTACCAGCAGACACAAAGTGCTCTTTCTCCTGGGCCACTGAGCATGGCTGAGACTGCAGGAGAGAGGCAGGCACCTACAGAGCTCACCCACTATGGAGGCATCCAAGCTGAACCTATAGGTAACCATTTTAGTTAGAGTCATGATAACATGCAATTTAGTGTAATCAGCTTATATAAAGTTTAATAAAATAAGGTACTGTTAATGATGAAAGCAGCTTTTCATTGAGGCAAATGCTATTTAATATTTATTCAGTACAGCACCAGTAACCTTTCCAATTTTATTCTTGAAATTTGAGCACCACTGGTAAAGCCCGTATTGATTACTCAACCACAAATGAATAAGAAGTAATCTTTCTTGAATGGTTGTGGTCTTTGTGGTGAAGTTACTTCCACAATGCAATTGGATCAGACGTTCCAGGATTTTGATACAGCAACAATAAAGGAATGGCAATACATTTCCAAGTCAGGATGGTGTGCACACTCTGAAGGGGAAATTGAAATTGATAGTGTTGCTTTTCACCTGTTATGCATGCAATCTTGATGGTGGCGGTTACATGTGTAGGAAGTATTAAGAAGCCTTGGTTTACTAATGTCCTTTAGGGAAGGAAACTGCCATCCTTACCTGGTCTGGCCCACATGTGACTCCAGACCCACAGCAATGTGGTTGACTCTTAACTGCCCTCTGGGCAATTAGGGATGGGCAATAAATGCTGCCTATCCAATAATGCCCTCATCCCATGAATGAATTTTTTAAAAATGCTGCAGAGATTCAGTAGATGGTGTACACTCCACCTTTGGTACTCCAGTAGTGGAAGAGTTAAATGTTTCAACAAGTAGATAGGATGGTGATCAAGCAGAATATTTTGTCCTAGATAGTATCAAGATTCCAGTCAAGCAGAGAGTATTTCTGGTGCCTGCCACTTATGCATTTGAGAGGCTTTTGATGAGTCAAGCAGTGGACCGGTCATTGTCACATAGTCAGTCTCTGACCTACTACAGTGGCTATGGCACTTTTCAGCTTGGCTAACTTAAGCTTCTGGTCAATGGGAGCCAGTGGGTGCAAGTCAAGGATTCAGTATTGGAAATGCAATTGAATGTGAAACTTAATACAGGTTCCATTCTGCTGGGGATCCTCATTGCCTATTGCAAATGCCATGTGAACCACTCAAAGAACTGGATTTTGCAGTGAGCAATAAATACAGGTTACCTTCTTTCTATGTGTTACTGTGTTAGATGTTCCAATCAACCAAATCTTGAAAGAGTGTAACCCCTTCTGCAGAGGATTTAGAACCTGTGCTAACATGGGGAGTAGCTGAATTTTTCCTTAACCAATCAGCAACTTTTAATGAACACTGCTGAATCTGACCAAGCAAGTGTAAGTTAGAATAGTGAATTCACTGTTATGCCAGGTACAGTACACAAATGGATCAAGGATTGTTTGATTTTTTTTTGTTACAGCCCTAATTTTTCTGATGAGCTTCATACATATAATATGGCAGCTGCATGAGCATTCTATGTATTTTACTGATGCGTCTCACAACAAGCTATCCTTACTGCACAACTTACAAAGGGGCAAGCCATCTCCAATTGCAATCTCTTGATTCACACATTTCAATGCATGTGTCACAGGAGGACGTAGTAATAACAATAAGCGTGGGTAGCCTCGTCATTATTGTACTGCAAATTCTAGCCTTTGCTGCTACTCAGTGTAGGGCTAAAAAGCTAATTACAGCAAGCTATAAAACAGGGCTTTATAAAATAGACGTAACCATTCGTTTTAATCTAAAAAGAAGAAAATTCAAGGATCATAGCCCAGAACACAATCAAACCTCAAAAGAGTGATATCAACCAAGAACCAGGTATAGTTAGATGATACCAAGATAGTAGAGATTCGAAAGCAGGTAGAAGAGAAAGAAAAGACTGGGGATGTAACAAAGTTTGACATCTTTGGGGTTCTAGGAAAGAAGCACTTAGAGTAAGCAATGCTGCTATAAATAAAGTTAAGGAAAACTACAAAACAGATTGTGGAGTAATGGCATACACATTAATAATGTATTCTCTATTATTTTAACTGATTAAGAGGCAATTTTATATATATTATTCTATTTGCTTGGAGTGCAAAAAATGTAATTGTGCTGTAGTACCGTGAGCATGATTGCAGTGGGATTAAATCCCATTAAGAAGAATGCAATTTGGACCACCCAATTGCAAATCAAATTCCCAAGTACAGGAGTGGACTCTGTCCATGCACAAAGCATGAAATTCCACTCTCACCAATCAATTTTCAACATTTTGTGTGTCTCAATATATTGCATAAATACATAATATTCAGGAACCTCAAGTAACCCATTCATGTGGTTTAAAAGTGACACCACGTTGATGTTAGATGTTTCACTGGTTTCAAATCAAAGGGAAGCAATCTGGAGAAGGTTTATGAGACTGATACCTGGAATAAGCAGATGGATTTATGATGAAAGCCTTGACATACTAGGACAGTATCCACTGGAATTCAGAAGAGTGACAGACAATACAAGATCCTGAGGGAACTTGACCAGATGGATGTCGAAAGGATGTTTCCTCTTGTGGGCAATCTAGAGCATGTTTATTGTTTAAAAATAAGGAGGTGTCCATTTAAAACAGAAATGATGAAGTATTTCTTTCTCACAGAGCACTGAGAGTCTTTGGAATTCCATTCCTCCAAAGGCAAGGGGATGTAAATTCTTTTAAGGCAGAGTTAGATAGGTTGTCAATTTCCAAGAGAATGAAAGATTATCAGGGATGTGCAGAGCGGTGATTGTAACAAGCGCTGGGCAGATATCATTAACTACGAGATCCTTGATTGGGGATGTCAACTGAGCCAATCAGGGAGCCCTGGCTAACAGATATAAACAGGAGATTCAGAGACTCTCCTCATTCTAGGGATTAGCTCTGAGCACATGTAAATAAAGGGTGACTTGGTGAATGGGGTACTGGCCTCTTAGAATTATTTCATGCAGGAATGCAGAGTTGAGGTTAAAATCAGATTAGCCATGATCCAATTGAAAGGTGAAGCAGACTTGAAGGGTCAAGTGGCATTTGTTTGTACGTTCATAAATAGATTTTAGACTAACTTTTCAAGTGATAGAAGAGAGTTAGGAATTGGGGAACCTCACACTGTTAGAAGGAATTCTAAATAAGGATTATTGATAGAAAGCTCAGGTTGTGGAATAAGCATTATGATCCATACTTTAACCTCCAATTTTATAGTTGATCTACTCCAATACTATAATTTTGCAGCAACATTAAAGTACAGCATAATAGCATCCTTAATGCCATAAAAGTTGTTTTCTAATTTGCTCTTCTTTGGTTAAGAAATTAACTTATTCTTTTGTTCAAACAGATTCAAGCCTCACATAGGATTTAAAATTGCAGTAAATTGGTCTTTAAATAAGCCCATTCCAGATAACAAACTGTTCAAGAAAAATGAGGATGATAAACCTGGCACTGGCTGAGCATTTTTGAGAGTCAATAAACTGAGACAAAATTAATTGCCATTTGGAATAGTTTTATTTTCTTTGTTCATTGGATGGGAGCATTGCTGACTAGGCCAGCAGTTATTACCCATCTTTGGTTGCCCTTGAAACATAGAAAATAGGAGCAGGAGTAGGCTATTCGGCCCTTCAAGCCTGCTCCACCATTCAACATGATGATGGCTGATCACCCAACTCAAAACCCTACTCCTGATTTCTCCCACAACTTTTGAATCCTTTAGCCCCAACAACTATATCTAACTATGATAATATGGTAGTGAGTTAACTTCTTGAACCATGCAGTGTAGGTTCTTCCAAATGCTGTTAGAAAGGGAGCTCCAGGATTTTGATCCAGTGACAATGAGGGAATGGCGATATAGTTCCAGTCAGGTTGGCACATGCCCTGGAGGGGAACTTATAGATGGTGGTATTCTACCTGCTGCCTTTGTTTATCTTGGTGGTACATGCCATGGTTTTGGAAGGAGTTGTCAGTGAGCCAATGATGGAGGGAGTGAATGTTTAGGGTACAGAGTGGTGTTGAGTTTCTTGAGTGATGCTGGAGTGCACTCATCCAGGTAAATGGAGAATATTCTATCATACTTCACTGACGAAAGTCAGCATTGAGTATGTTGACTAATCATATTTGACTAATTCAGTTGAGTTCTTCAATGAAGTAATGTAGGGGTTTGATGAATGTGATAAGGTTAATGTATTGAATATTGACTGTCAAAAGGCATTTGACAAAGTATCATTTAATTGTCTTGTTCACAAACGTGAAGCCGAAGGGATTAAAGGGGAAATATTAGCATGGTCATAAAATTGGCTCAGGGACAGAAAGCAAGGAGTAATGATGAATGGTTGTTGTTTAGACTGGAGGAGAGTAGGCAATCGCATTGCCCAGGGTTGGGGAATTTGGAACATTTCTCATTCTCATACAAACTAATGATGGGATTTGGATATAGAGGTGATAACTTCAAAGTATGCAGGTGACATAAAATTCTGAAATGTAGCAAGCAGTGAAGAGGCTAGTGACAGCCTGAGGATGATACAGACAACAGCTAAAATTATCAGACAGTGGTGGATGAAGTGATACATTTTAGTAAGAAGAATGGGAAAGATACTATGAACTAAATGATACAATTCTAGGGGTCAGTCAGAGGATGGTGAATCTTTGAAATTCACTGCCCAGAAAACTGTTATGTTTGACAGTGAGACCAATAGATTTCTACATTTGAAAAACATCATGTGATACAGGGAAAATGCAGGAAGTACAGATCAACCAGGATCTGTTTGAATAGCAGAACAGGCTTGAAGGACTGAATGGCTTACTCCTGCTCATAATTCTTATGGTCTTAAAGAACCCTGGAGATTTTTGGACACAGATTTTTCAACGTGTCAGAGCAAGTTAAGAAAACTGTTTCAAAAATCATAAGGAATGCTTGACTTCTTTTAAAAAAATATAGAGAATTGAAATAACAAAATTAAACTGAACCTTGATCAAACACTAGTTAGGCGTCATCATGGCAGCAACATCCTTCCATCCATATAAGATGATGGACATGCAGCAAGTATCATGCGGATGGGACAGATTCATGTAGTGCATTTTAGTTGATGGTGTTCAACTTAGAATGGAATGCATATTAAACATCAGAGAGGTCAGAGAGGAGATTTATTAAAATGGTATTGTGGCTGAGGAATTTCAACCATGTGGGGAGATTGGAGGAGCTTGGGGTTGTCCTTTCTAGAGCAGAAAAGCATAACAGAAGATTTGATAGAGGCATTCAAAATCATGAAGAGTTTTCATCAAATAAATTGGAAAAACTGTTCCCAGTGACAGAGTGGTTAGGAACCAGAGGGCACAGATTTAAAATGATTGGTGAAAGCACCAAAGCCCCAGGAATGTATAACATTGTATCAGGGCTGGTCAGACAAGATTGGGGGGACGGTGTGCGGATGCTCCTCCTTACTGGGGTGTCTTGAGCCAGAGGACACAGTCTCCAAATACAGAGCAGGCCATTTAGGAATCAGTTGAGGAAACATTTCCTCATTCAGAACGTGGTCAGCCTGTGGGATTCACTACTGCAGAAAGTTGTGGAGGATGGGTTGCTGAGTATATTCAAGGAAGGCATTGACAACTTTTTAGATATTAAAGGTGTGAAGGGGTATGCGGAGAATGTTGGGTTGAAATAGAGGATCAGCCATGATCGTATTGAATAGTGGTATAGGCTCAATGGTCCAAATGGCCTACTCCTGCTCTTAATTTCTATGAACCATTGTTTTCCAAGCAGCTAGATGTGATCCAGAAGACAGTGCCTGAAAAAGTGAAGGAAGCCAATCTAGTAATAACATTTTAAAAACTATTGGGTAAATACTTGGAAGGATTCTTTTATTTCCTCTGGGAGTGTGAGGAAAGAGTGCAGGATGAGAATTAACGAAATAGCTCAACCAAACAGCAGGTGCAGGCATGGCTAGGAAGACCTCCCTGTGCTGTGTGGTTCTATGTTTCTAATGTAATCCCCCCACTGTTCTGCAGAATGGCCCTTTCCAGTTACAGTACTTTGCAATTACACACAGCTGCCTTGTATACCCTTCAGTCTCCATCCTTACCTACATTGTAGGCTGGGCACAGATTGTTATCTCTCTGTATTGCCCGAGGTCTGAGTCCCCCCTCTACTCGTCCGACCAGCTAGATTTCCACATCCTGGAAATGTGCTGCTTTCCTCTGTTTCAAATGCCTGCAAACCGCAGTGAACACATCCTTGACATTCCTGTGTCCAAAAACTAGGACATACGAGCTGGCCGTGTAGTAGAGGGAGGAAATCAAACTGGATGTGTACTTCAAGGTCTGGTTCTGCCCTTGATCGGGCATAACTTTTGCAATCAGCATAATCCAGACGATGTCATTCGAGATCCAACAAGTCACGTAGATGCAGAGGAGAGAGACCAGAATCCTAGTAGCCTGCAGGGTGATCTTGCTCCCGGGATTTAACCCTTGCCCTGCCACCCCCACCCTCCTCTGATGCTTGCAGAGGAGCTGGATGATCAGAACGTTCAGCACCACCACCCAGACGATAGCTATCAGGTCCAGGCTGACCGAGATGTAAGTCACAATGTCAGAAGCCGAGCTACTGGCCAGGCCATTGCAGCTGGTGCTGGGCAGGTAACCGGCCGAGCGGTTCTGCTGGTCCTGCGACAAGCGGATGATTTTGTCCAGGGTGTACGGGATGTAGAAAGTGAAGCTAGTGAGCCACAGGGCGCTGATGGAAACATTGACGTACCTGCTCTGGTGGCTGAGGATGTAATTGACCAAAGCCCAGTTGGGCCGCTTGATCTTGATCAAATGCAGGAAACTGAGGTTGGAAACTGACCAGATGCTAATGCACCTCAGCGAGGAACTCAGGTAGACCAGGATGATGCAGCCTGTCTCCTGCATCAACTCGACCCTGTAGCATGTCAGCATTCTGGGGATGCCTTGGTAGAAGCACAGTAACAAGTTGACGAATGTCTTGTTGACGATCACTCTGTCCAGCGGTGGGAAACGTTTCTGTTTCACGGCAACGCTGATAAACGCGAAAAGGACGATGATGTTCCCCGTTGTACCCAACACAATTGTAACCACGAACACCAGCATAAAAGGGATCCCTTCTCCATCTACCATCGTTTTCTATCTCCCCCTGTCTCTCCCTCTCTTTTTCTCTCTCTTTCTCTTTCTTTTCCGGGGGTGGGAGGAGGATAGTTGCCAAAGCGTATTTACGATTCACCAGGTACCAGCAGTTGACATGGTGATTTATATTCTGTGACAATGTGACGGAGGGGGTGAACTCTCTTGGTCACATTGCTATAGAAACCAGTAGAGGACATCCCTCCAGAGGTGTGTGTGTGGGTGTGTGTGTGTTTTTGTTATAAATGGCAACTTCAACAGGCCAAAAAAAAAAATCGGCAGGTCAGACTGCATTTCCCTGGAGTGAAAAATAAACCATTTGAGAAAAGGTTTCAAATAAAGACTGTGTGCCTGGGAGCTCCCACGTGTTGCCTGACCTGCTTTAGGCTGTTTGCAATACTGACACAGGAACACAGAACTCAGGATCACAAATAGATAATACAGCCTCTGGAACCTGCATGGCCAATCAACAGGATCATGGTTAATGTGGATACCATCTCAAATCCGGTTTCCTGTCTGCTTTCCCCCCCACCCCCCTAGGACTATCAAAAGAATGAAGGCAACGATCCAGCCTCCACTGTTTTTGATGGAGAGAACTCCACTGACTAACACTGCCCTCAGATCTAAAACTCTATCCTTTGAGCTTATCATGGCATTCTAGCATGTTAGGATTGCTGTCCCCTTGAGGCGCCTTTACAAGGAGGTTATTGATTAATCCTTTCTCATTGCTTAATGTCAGCTCTAGAATAACCAGTCTTCTGGTTGGTTCCAGAACATTTTACTTTAAGAAATTGTTCCAAACTTAATCTACAAATGCATTTTTAAAGGTACCTTTGACAATTTGGTTCACCCAATCTACATGCAGATTAGCATCATCCACAATTATTGAGCTACCTTTCTTAAATGGCTCAATTATTCATTCCTGTATACTCTGTCCTACAATGTAACATCTATTAGAGGTGTGGAAACCATACCCACAAGTGTCCTCCTAACTTTCCCTTTTCTTATTTCCACACAAATGATTCTGCATCTCACTTTTTCAAAATAAGTTTGGCTGTCATTACTATACCTATGACATCCTTAAGAACTGCCCTACTAACTTCTTCTTGATTCCTGTCTTGTCAACATGTCAAATATCCCTTAACATTTAGAATACAGTCACATTGCAGCCATATCTTGGAAATGGCTCTCAGGCCTTTTTTTGTCTATCTGTGCTAACAATTCATCAATTTTATCTGTGCTTATGGGTTTTTATAATTTTCACAGCCTCTGGCCTTACCTGCTGGTGCAGTCACCACTTTGTAACTCTTTGTCCCTTCTTTATAATTTGGCCCCTAGCTTCTCATACTCCTTCTACATACTCCTTCTATGCTAATCCCCGTTCTAACATGTTATTGTACCTATGTGGACCACAATCACCGGATCTTTCCCTTCCCCCTGGAAGTTCTTGTTCAACCCTGAGTAGATCTCCCAATTCCGAATATCAGACAGGCAACACGGCCTTCTGGACTCATACTCTCAGTGCAGAGAACTGAACCCATCATGCTGACTATACTACTTCCTACGACTGTTAAATCCCAGCTGATGGTAACATCAGACAAGTGATATCCCAGAATGAAACCTGTCTTGATAGATAACTTGTTTAATTTTTGCAGTGTGCTAACATGACAGTTAGTCACTGACACATTCACACAAGGCTGCAGATGTTCTTTAACAACAGTAAGTGAGCATGTTAGACAAAGGATAAATAAAAGATATATATCTAAAGTAGTTAGAAAGATCTTAACATAAACAGCAAAGTTTCAACCCTGTTTCCCAACATCAGAGATAGCCCACCTCAGAGAAATTTTACTCTTTTCTCAACTCATCAGGCTTTTCCAGGCTACTGACTCTTCCTTGGACTGTTAAGACAATTTTATGATTCCTTTCTGAGTCTGTTGGTATGAATCTTTTACAATTCTGTTAACCTAAACTGTTTTAGTTCGAACAACTTGAATTTTTTATCTAAATCAATGGGCTTGGAAACTTCACAAATCTAAAAACACCTCAGCTACTGAAGAACCTGATTCCCCTGAATTAAAGATGAAAGGTACTGCAGATGCTGGAGAATCCGAGATAACAAGCATGGGGCTGGATGAACACAGCAGGTCAAGCAGCATCACAGGAGCAGGAAAACTTG
>JAHRHZ010000249.1:16800210-16814309 GCA_024137785.1 Ginglymostoma cirratum
CAAGTTTTCCTGCTCCTGTGATGCTGCTTGACCTGCTGTGTTCATCCAGCCCCATGCTTGTTATCCCCTGAATTAAAACTGGGTTCTCCTGCTAGGAGAAACATTTATCTCTTCTGAATTGAACTCCTAGTTCTTCTGAACTGAGACCATGAGCTTTCCATTCTGAAGTCAGAACAAAACCTTGTACTATGGTATAATCAGCAATATAATCATGCTACACTACAGGGGTTCTCCCAGGCAACTGAGTGCAGTCACATGCTTTCTTGGAACTGGGTTCACCTGTGTGGAGTCAACTTAACATATTGGAAAATAACCAGTACAGCTTAGAATTCAATGTGTTATCTTTATTGGTTAATGAATTCAGACATTGAAGCAGTTTTAAGATACAACTTAAAGTAAGCTGCTATACATGGTTAGATTATCCCGTTCTACTTAACTTGAGCGTTTACAAGGGGCCTATATATCATTTGTTCATGTCAGATGTTCCCCGTACAGGAACAGTTGATCAGGTTCACCCAGTAACAGATGTTCTTGATAATAAATCTGTGTAGCCTCTTGCTTCTTAAGGTTACCATCCTGTCTTCTTGGGACTCTGGATTTGTATATCCTTTTTCCAGGGTCCAGTAGGTTCCAAGCTGTTGTTATCACTGCTTGACCATTGCCCCATAACTTGTTCAGTTAATGATGTTCCACTTAACTGGTTTCCTTTTCCATTGTTTTTTCTATTTTTTAAATTTTATTCATTTGTGGGATGTGGGCAGTGCTGCCTGGGCCAGCATTTATTGCCTGTTGCTAGTTGCCCATGAGGAGGTGGTGGTGAGCTGCCTTCTTGAACCGCTGCAGGCCACATGCTGTGAGTTGACCCACAGATGCCATTAGGGAGGGAGATCCAGGATTTTGACCCAGCGGCAGTGAAAGAACTTTGGTATATTTCCAGGTCAGGATGGTGAATGGCTTGCAGGGGAACTTGAAGATGGTGGTGTTCCCAAAATCTGCTGCCCTTGTCCTTCTGGATGGAAGTGGTCATGGGATTGGTAGGTGCTGTCTGAGGATCTTTGGTGAATTTCTACAGTGCATCTTGTAGATAGTACACACTGCTGCTACTGAGCATTGGTGGTGGAGGGAGTGAATGCTAGTGAATGCGATGCCAAACAAGCGGGCTGCTTTGGTCTGGATGGTGTCAAGCTTCTTGAACGTTGTTGGGGCTGCACTCATCCAGGCAAGTGGGGAGTATTCCATCACACTGCTGACGTGTGCCTTGTAGAAGGTGGACAGGCTTTGGGGAGTCAGGAGGTGAGTTACTTGCTGCAGTATTCCTAACCCTGACCTGATCTGTGTTTATGCAGTGAGTCCAGTTGAGTTTCTGGTCAATGGGAACCCCCAGGATGTTGATTGTGGGGGATTCAGTGATGGTAACACCATTGAATGTCAAGGGGCAGTGATTAGATTCTCTCTTATTGGTGGTAGTCATACAGCCTGGCATTTGTGTGGTGTGAATGTCACTTGCCACTTGTCAGCCCAAGCCTGGATATTGTCTGGATCTTGTTGCATTTGAACACGGACTGCTTCAGTATCTGAGGAGCCACAAATGGTGCTGAACATTGTGCAATCATCAGCAAACACCCCCACTTCTGACCTTATGATGGAGGGAAGGTCATTGATGAAGCAGCTGAAGATGGTTGGGCCTAGGACACTACCCTGAGGAACTCCTGCAGAGATGTCCTGGTGCTGAGATGACTGACCTCCAACAACCACAATCATCTTCCTATGTGACAGGTATGACTCCAACTACTGGAGAGTTTGCCCCGATACCCATTCCAGCCCCGATTCCAGTTTTTCCAGGGTTTCTGGATGCCACACTTGGTCTAGGGTGGCACGGTGGCTCAGTGGTTAGCACTGCTGCCTCACAGTGCCAGGGACCCAGGTTCAATTCCAGCCTCGGGCGTCTGTCTGTGTGGAGTTTGCACATTCTCCCTGTGTCTGCGTGGGTTTCCTCCAGGTGCTCTGGTTTCCCCCACAGTCCAAAGATGTGCAGGTTAGGTGGATTGGCCATGCTAAATTGCCCGTAGTGTTCAGGGAGGTGTGGGTTGTTGGGGGGGGTGGGTCTGGGTGGGATGCTCTGAGGTTCAGTGTGGACTTGTTGGGCCGAAGGGCCTGTTTCCACACTGTAGGGATTCTATGAATGCAGCCTTGATGCCAAGGGCTGTCATGCTCACCTCACCTCTGGAATTCAGCTCTTTTGTCCCTGGTTGAACCAAGGCTTTAATGAGGTCAGGAGCTGGGCGTTGACCACATTACATTTTAGGAAAGCGATCATGAGCTGTCTTCCTTGAGATGTCTGTTTTGCAACTAATGTACTTTTCTATAGTCCTTAGGTCACCATAAGTTCAGGCCAGTATGTCAGACTGACCTTTTTCCCATCAAGCTTCAGACACAGACTCTAGCCTCAGGTCATACAGCCAAATGAATCACATCCATCTGCCTCTATTTTTAAATCCAAATTTAATATATTATATATCATTCATCACACTAGCACTATGTTGACCTCCCCCACTTGAATGGCATTCTGTACTGTGCCATGTGGCAAGTTCAGTTTGTTCATCCACCTTGTAATCCATATTTGCATCTATATAGGCTGCAGGAGCTCAAAGCTTCTGGTCAATTGCAAGACTGAAGGTTCTTCCACTCCTAGCTCTTGTCTCCATATCAACTTCACTTGCAGTCACAACCTCCTGTTCCTGTGCTTGTCTTTCAGAGATTGATTCCACTGGTCAGAGAACTGGAAACACAGGGGGCTTTGTCACAGATAAGGGACCAATTATTTGGACAGCATGGGGCAGCATGGTGGCTCAGTTTTTAGCACTGCTGCCTCACAGCGCCAGGGACCCATGTTCGATTCCACCCTCGGACGACTGTCTGTGTGGAGTTTGCACATTCTCCCTATGTCTGCATGGGTTTCCTCCAAGTACTCCGGTTTCCTCCCACAGTCCAAAGATGTGCAGGCTAGGTGGATTGGCCATGCTAAATTGCCTGTAGTGTTCAGGGATGTGTAGATTAGTTGGGTTATAGGGGGAAGGGTCTGGGTGGGATGCTCCAAGGGTTAGTGTGGACTTGTTGGGCTGAAGGGCCTGTTTCCACACTGTAGGGTTTCTATTATTTTTATTTTGGACTGAAATGAGGAAAATTAATTCGTTCAGAGGGTATTGAGTTTTTAAAATGCTCTATGAAGAAATTGTGGAAACTCCATTGTTTAACACATTTAAGGCTAGGATAGTCTGCCTTTTGGTTTTTTAGGGAACCAAGGGATATGGGGAGCCAACAGGAAAGTAGAGTCAGACTCCAAGATCAGCCTTGATCCAATAGAATGACAGAGCAAACTCATGGGATCCTTACTCCTATTCCTTGTGATTTTGTGAAATTATCCTTAAGTATATCAGCAAAAAGGTTGGTTGGTTATTATCACATTACTGTGCAAGAGCTCACTGTATGTAAATTGGTTTCAATGAATACTACACTGCAACAGTAATTATACTATAAAAATCTTAATTGTGCAATCTCCCCTCCCCCAACCACATCCCAAAACCAGCCCAGCTCAACTCCACCTCCCTAACCTGTTTTTCCTCTCACCTATCCCCTCCTCCCACCTCAAGCCACACCCCCATCTCCTATCTACTAACCTCATCCCACCCCCTTGACCTGTCCATCCTCCCTGGACTGACCTATCTCCTCCCTACCCCCCTACCTACACTCACCTTTACTGGCTCCATCCCCGCCTCTTCGACTTGTCTGCCTCCTCTCCACCTATCCTCTCCTCTGTCCATCTTCTATCTGCCTCCCCCTCTCTCCCTATTTATTTGAGAACCCTCTTCCCCTCCCCCATTTCTGATGAAGGGTCTAGGCCCGAAACGTCAAGCTTTCCTGCTCCTATGATGCTGCTTGGCCTGCTGTGCTCATCCAGCCCCACGCCTTGTTCTCCTGCATCTGCAGTACCTTTTATCTCTTAATTGTGCGATGCTTTGGAATACCCTGAGGTCATTAAACGTGCTATAAAAATACTAATGGTCCATTCAAAAGGAATGGCACTATTATTATATTTCTTGGGAGTTCATCAGTTTTAATAAATTCTTTCATTCATGCCAGCCTATTCTTTACATGCAATATTCCTAATGTTGCCCTGACTAAACAAATCTTTAAAAGAGAGACAATAAAAAATCTCTGTTTAACTCTGCTGAGAAATACCCACCTGTTGCAGGTCATTAGTATTTCTTCCAACTCCAAAGTTTAACATCCTGGTTTATTTCTCAATTTTTCAGTGATTTTATTTCGTAGCTACATCTGATGAATATGTACCTTTACAAAATAATTGGTTAGGAAAGGGACTGAGAGATTATGGCCATAAATCAAAGGTGTCACAGCTGATTAGGTTTGGAAACAATTCTACAGTTTTGTTTCAGAGATAATAGGTACTGCAGATGCTGGAGAATCCAAGATAACAAGGTGTGGAGCTGGATGAACACAGCAGGCCAAGCAGCGTCATAGGAGCAGGAAAGCTTGACGTTTTGGGCCTAGACCCTTCATCAGAAATGGGGGAGGGGAAGATGGTTCTGAAATAAATAGGGAGAGAGGGGGAGGCGGATTGACGATGGATAGAGGAGAGGATAGGTGGAGAGGAGGCAGACAAGTCAAAAGATGGGGCCAGTAAAGGTGAGTGTAGGTGGGGGGGTAGGGAGGAGATAGGTCAGTCCAGGGAGGACGGACAGGTCAAGGGGGCGGGATGAGATTGGTAGATAGGAGATGGGGGTGTGGCTTGAGGTGGGAGGAGGGGATAGGTGAGAGGAAGAACAGGTTAGGGAGGTGGAGATGAGCTGGGCTGGTTTTGGGATGCGGTTGGGGGAGGGGAGATTTTGAAGCTTGTGAAATCCTCATTGATACCATTGGGCTGCAGGGTTCCCAGGTTGAATATGATTTGCTGTTTCTGCAGCCTTCGGGTGGTATCGTTGTGGCATTGCAGGAGGCCCAGGATGGACATGTCATCTGAGGAATGGGAGGGGGAGTTGAAAAGGAGGAGACGTCTCTTCTGATAAACAACCTTCCCAACAGGTTAAAAAAATTTAAAACTACTTATGGGTGTCTGCATGGTTCACTCAGCAGGAAAAATAAAGGTCATACTTATTCACTGCAAGATGAGTTTCCGGAATTGCAAAAGTGTTTCTTTTAAATGCAATGAGGACATCAACAGCTAGGCCAGCATTTATTGCCCACCCCTAATCTCCTAGAGGGCAGTTAAGAGTCAACCACATTGCTGTGGGTATGGAGTCACATGTAGGCCAGACCAGGTAAGGATGACAATTTCCTTCCCGAAGGGACATTAGTGAACCAGATGAGTTTTTCCCCAACAATCAATTCATAGTCATCTTTAGACTCTTCATTCCAGATCGTCTATTATTGAATTCAAGTTCCACCATCTGTCTCAGTGGGATTCAAACCTGGGGCCCCAGAAGATTTCCTGGGTCTCTGGATTAACAATTCAGTGATAATACCACTGGACCATTGCCTCCCTGTCTATTTTTGCAACCAAATGGATCTGCCAATGGATTTATCTTTAAAAGTTCTGCCATCATATTCTCCAACAGTCAGGTGCATAACCATGGAGGTTCATCTACTGTGGAATCCAATATAATTCCACAGGAGATAGCAGAGGAGTGTGCAGCTTGTATGTGAGAAAAAGAAGAGATAGATCCTTGAGGGATTCCAAAGGTAATCAATCAAGAGTGACAAGACAGACTGTTGCACAAGATGTACTTGCAATAATAAAATGGAAATGGAAGACGCCATTTTCATCCATCTGGTTAAAAAGGGAGGTTGGTGTAGTTAATCATCTTAAAGACTGCAGACCAATCAAGAAGGGTACTGAGACCTAGAAAATGAACTTTGCACTTTTCTTTTAACAAATCAATAAATAACAAGATTAGTTAAACCTGGGGCTCCAATGAAATGTTAGAAAACATATGACAATTGCAAGACAATAATCATTGACCAAATAGTGAAAAAATTCCATTTTGTAACAGTTTTTATTAATTCAGGATTGAGATAAGGATTGGAAATCCTATTTTCAACCCTTATCGAACAAAAAAATCCACTGACTGTCCTCCAAATTTTTCTGTGCAATTTTCCAAGGGATGTTTATTCAAAATTGACTTAGAGCAGCAAATTCCAAAGGAGAAATCTCCCCTTCAATGAAGCCACATCCCCTTTCCATGGTCATATTCTGGTAAGTAAAGAGTTCAAACACCCAAATCGTCTTTGAAAATATATGGAGAGAAGATAACTGGGAAAGGGGAGAAGGTAAAATAAGACGGTCAAGTGCCTGAAGGGGTAGGGCAGGAAAACTGATAGATAGGGAGGGTGAGGTAAGCACCTTCCGAACTGATGTCCACTTCAATCTTGCCACCACCTTCCCAAGGGCAATTATAGACAGGCAATAAATGTTGGCCCAACCAGTGACACCCACATCCCATGAGTGAATTAAAAAAAACCTACCAGGACAAGAGCAGCAGATACTTGTGATCACCAATACCTGCAGGTTCCCTTCCAAGTCATTCACTAGGCTGACTTGGATTTAAAAAAAAATGCACGGCTGTACCATCATTTATTGCCTATCCCGGCTTGCCCTTGAGAAGGTGATGGTGAGCTTCCTTACTCAACTGCTGCGGCCCATGAACTTATCCAGGTTTTTGTCCCAACAACACTGAAAGAACAGCAACATATTTCACAGTTGTGATGGTGAATGGCTTGGAAGTGAACTTACAGGTGGTGGTGTTCCCAATTATCTGCTGCACTTATACTTCTAGATTGAAACGATCGTGAGTTTGGTGGGAGCTGTCTAAGGAGTTTGGTGAAGTTCTTCAGTGCACCTTGTAGATAGTTCCTCTGTAGTAGTGAGGAGGGAGTGGATATTTATGGATACAGAGCCAATCAAGCTTCGACCTGGATGGTATTAAGTTTCGCAAGTGTTGTTGCAGCTGCACTCATCCAGGCAGGTAGAGGATAATTCATCACACTTCTGACTGTGCCTAATAGATGAATGGCTGTGGGGAGTCAGGAGGGAGTTACTCATTGCAGTATTCCTAGCCTCTGACCTGCTCTTGTAGCCATCGTGTTCTGTGGCTAGTCCAGGGCAATTTCTGGTCAATATTAACCACCAGGATATTGATAGTGGGGACTCAGTAACGTAATTGCATGAATGTCAAGGGACAATTGTTAGATTCCCTCTTGTGTGGTGTGAAATTTATTTGTCATTTGTCAGCCCAATCCTGGATATTATCCAGACCTTGCTGCATTTGAACATGGACTTCTTTAGTATCTGAGAATTCATGAATGAGGTGGAACATTGTGCAATCATCAGTGAAACATCCCCATTTCAGACCTTATAAAGAAAGTAAGGTCATTGATGAAGCAGCTGAATATGGTTGGGCCAGGAATGCTACCCTGAACTCCTGCAGTGATGTTCTGGAACTGAGATGATTAACCTTCAACAACCACAACAATCTTCCTTTGTGCTAGATATGACTCCAATCAATTGAGAGTTTTCTCTAATTCCCATTTACTCTAGCTTTGTTCAGGGTCCTTCGTGTCACTCTCTGTTAAATGTAAAGACCGTAACAGTATTTTTCTGCATTTTTGATTGTGGACCAAAACGGGAAAAGGGCTGTTTAAAAAAAAACAGGGACTGTAAGAAAGGCCTAATGCACTTTTTAAAACCTGACATTCCTTTTAAGTATTCTTTACAGTGCTATTTATTAAAGCGATAGAGATTTGATCAGCAACAATTGGCAAAACTGATCAGTCTGTGGGATATGAGAGATAAAAGGTACTGCAGATGCTGGAGAATCCGGGATAACAAGGTGTGGGGCTGGATGAACACAGCAGGCCAAGCAGCATCATAGGAGCAGGAAAGCTTGACGTTTCGGGCCTAGACCCTTCATCAGGGCCGAAACATCAAGCTTTCCTGCCCCTATGATGCTGCGTGGCCTGCTGCGTACATCCAGCCCCACACCTTGTTAGCTCAGACTGTGGGATATGCCCGAGCTCTGGGCGGGGCCATGGCGGTCTGTGGGTGGGGCTGATGATTCGCGCAGGCGCATTGCAGTCGCTGGTCACTTGCCACCATGGAGATGAGCACTCCCATCCCGCAGCTAGTGGAGAGTTTTAGAAAGCAAAAGGCCGACTATTCATGTAACAGTCTGGCAGGGGGTGACAGTAGTAATAACAGGGAGATTAATAGATCCGTGCAAACGAACCAAGAAGGTGAGTTCAGCTCCAACAGTCAGTGCGACCACAACAGAAAATAAATAATAATTTAAAGGAGAATCTGTAGCCGCTGAACAAACCTCGTGATGAGGCGGAGCGGCCTAGTGCTCCTGCTTCTCTCCCCTGGGGCGAGGCCTCTGTGCCTGATGTCTCCCCGACTCTAACTTGTTTGTTTCCCTGGGAGTGGTGGAGGAAATCGAGGTGATTAATTAAATAAATTTATCATTCTTGGCCCCGCCGACCCCAACAAAATAACCAATAATTTACAAACTTTTAAAATCTTCAATGGCCTGGAAAACTCTGGGTTTGTTAACAAAAAAATCTGAATATTTTCTGACTCAAACCGGAAGGGTGGGAGAAGGACGTGACAGATACTTTTCCTTCATGTTTATTTGAAATTTGTGAAATTCAGTTTTAATTTGAGAGATGAAATGTTTGAAGAACTGATAAAACAGTTTTATATACACGATGTGATTTTATATGCGCATCGTACTCTGGGGTTATTCTCAGTTTGACAATTCATGAAAAATTAAAGTCATTAATATTCATCTTGAATTTTAAAATGTACTATGCTTAAAAAGACAGTTTCTGAATCTTGTACTGTATTTTTTATGGTCCTCATAGAAAGATTGGCTAAATTGAGGCCACTTTTTTACAGAACCATAAAAAACACTCTTCAAGATTAAAAGTTCTACCTATTATGAAAAGTGCTGTTTCATAAGCACAAACTGTTGTACTAATAATGTAAACTATTATAATGCAAAGTGTTCTGTTATCTTGAAATATAAATGCAAATGGACTTCTAGCATTTATAAAAAAAGCATAAGCAATATTTCAAACTTCACTTACATTTTTATGGAGAATACTGTTTCTGCATTCAAATCACTTATGGCTTATTTCTTTCCCTGTTCAGTGGCAGGAGGAGTAAACTTTGAGGAGAGAGAAAATTTTGAGATTTAGTCTGTCAATTCAACTAGATTCAAAAACAGGGCTGGCACATGAAATCCTTCAATAGCCGTTCACTATTTCCTTTTGATGCTTACCACGATCTTTCACTTTACAGTTTTGCTGGGCTGGTTACATTTCAGTGTTTTAAGTTATTTTGTGTGTTAGTAACAGACTTGATAATGCTTCCATTCTCTTAATTTAACAGAGGTGTTTGCCCATAAGGTTTTTGGGAAATTAACTTTTTAAAAATTTTCAATTGAATGTATTAACCTATTTATTGCTAATTTGTCAGCACAGTTTCAACCATGAAAAGCTAAACAGACAAAATGTACATATCAAGTAAAGGGTTATAGAATCCCTACAGTACAGGGACAGGCCATTCAGCGCAGTGAGTCCACACCAACTCTCTGGGGAATATCCCAACCAGAACTACTCCCACATTTCTTACCCTAGACACAATGGCCAGTCACCTAACCTGCACATCTTTGGACTGTGGGAGGAGACCGGAGCACCCAGAAGAAACTCGCACAGACACAAGGGGAATGTGCAAACTCCACAGAGACAGTCGCCTGAGGCTGGAATCAAACCCAGGTTCCTGGCGCTATGAGGCAGTAGTGCTAATCACTGAGCCGCCATGCCCCCATCATGGCCATCAAGTTGAAGTACACATTAGGGTCAGTGAAACTTGCATAAATATTTAGAGATCTGTACTAAAGATCATGAAAATTTCCCCTTTTAATTTATGCATTACACCCTAATCACAAATAACTTGAGTATTGCTGAAAAAGACATTACACTCACCAAGACAAATGCAACAATGTCAGATTTTTTAAGTGAACAAGAATTTAGACTGTATGAGAAGAAGGTGCTGATTGAGAATCAGCTTGCTAACCAGTCAGCAGCTTTTTCTGATGTAGTATAAAATGTTGTTCATTTTGAAATTTGGTATTCATGCTTGATTATTAATGAATGATTATTAATTAAAACCTTTGACAATGTGTCTCTTTTAGCAGCAATACACAGATAATTCAGACACTTCTGTATGGTTTTGACCGGCATTAACTTATGTTCACTTTATCCAGTGGCAAGAGAAATAATTGCACATAATTTTTGAACACTTTCTACTTGCACATTTGTCAAGCTGTGTGGCTATTCATTCGCATTAACATTACAGGCAAACTCGCATTCAAAAGGAAAAGCTTGCTGGCTTTGAAAGTGACTTCCTTGTGACCTTAAATGATCTGACTTTGCTGTTTGTATGAGAATAGTCAGTTCAAATTAGAGACCACTAAGTTAGGTATACTAGTCATAATCTAACAAAACAGTCAGCCTTCAGGAAGCGATGTGTACTGCTGTGAATATTGTATATCTCTATCAATGAGTGAATATGGAATCTCACTCATATTTCTTTTTATGCTATCGCTGGACAAGTAAGCAGAAGGTCCAGATTATTGCTATGGAGTTAAGGGTTCAAATTCTACCGTAGCTTCTGGTGGAATTTCAGTTGAATTATTAAAATTAGGTATTCAAAGTTAGTCTTATTAATAGCTACTGTGAAAGTATGATTGACTGTAAAAACTCATCTGGTTTGCTAGTGTCCTTTAGGGAAGAAATTTGCCATGTTTACCTAATCCAGTTAACATATCCCTCCAGATCTGCAGCAATGTGGTTAATTCTTAACTGTTCTATGAAACGACAGTTAAAGGGCAATTCAGATAGGCAACAAATGCTTGCCTCATAATCAACACTCACATCTGATGAAAGAACAAAAAAGTAATCAGAATTAGATAAACATTTTATTTTAATTTTATGTTCCAATCAACTGTGTTTCGTAAAATACTATTACTGTTAATCAGTCCAGAGAACCTTGGATGTCAAAGAACATACAGTGTTGGATAGTGGTTTAAAAAAAAAGCTTATGATCGATACTGAGGGCTCAAAACAGCAAACGCCCTAAAGTAGTATAGAAAGTGCAGGGGGTCACGTACAAAAGAAATTAGGAGAGTGAAGAGAGGATGTGAAAAAACAATGGCAAGCGTCTTCAAGGAAAATTCAAAGGTGTTTAATACATATATATATATTAAGGCCAAGAGAATAACTAGGGAAAGTCTAGGGCTCATTAATGACCAAACTGGCAATCTTTTGATGGAGCCAGAAGATTTAAAAGAGTACTTTGCATGTGCTTTCACCGTAGAGGAGGATAATGTTGATATAGAAATCAGGGAGGGGACTTGTGATATATTTCAGCAAATTGGCACTGAGAGGGAGAAGGTAGCTGTTTTAGCAGGCTTGATTGTGGATAAATCCCCAGGCCCATATGTGATGTATCCCAGGCTACTGTGGAAGGCAAGGGAGGAGGTTTCAGGGTCTATGACATTAATTTTCAGTTCCTCTCTGGCCACAGAAGTAATGCCAGAGGAATGAAAGACAGCTAATGTAGTACCATTATTCAAGAAGGGTGGTAGTAGTAAATCAGAAAACTAGAGGGCAGTAAGCCTAGCATCACTGATAGGGAAACTATTGGTAAAAATTCTGAGAGGCAGAATTAATGGTGCAGCAAGGGATTACTTAAGGATAGTCAGGATGACTTTGTCAAGGATAAATCATGTGTAATGAATGTGACTGAATTTTTCAAGGAGATGACTAGTTTTTACAGACTGTATGGACTTCTGTAGAGCTTTTGACAAGTTCTCGCATGGCAGACTGGTTAAGCTAAGAGCCAAGAAGATCCAGCGCATTTTGGCAAATTGGATCCAAAACTGGATCAATGACAGAATGCAGAAGGTGATAATTGAAGGGTGTGTTTATGACTACAAACTTGTGTCCATTGGCATATCACAGAGTTCCCTTGCTGTTTGTAGTGATCTAGATGTGAACATAGGAGGTATAATCAGTAATTTACAGACGACACTGAAAACGGTGATCTGGTAACTAGTGAGGAGGAAAGCCTTTGACTATAGAAAGATGTACACAGGCTTGTCACATGGGCTGAACAGTGACAAATGGAACTTAGTCCATTTTGGGAGGCCTGACAAAGCAAGAGTATACACGTTCAACCCAAGGAAGTACAGAGGATTAGAGAGACCTTGGTACACATGACCATAAATCCTTGAAGACAGCAGGACAGATAGATAAGAGTTAAGGAGTTATAAGGGATACTTGCCTCTGTCAGTAAAGACATTGAGTACATGTTTGAGGGGAAGAAAAGAAATGTAGAATTCCTACAGTGTGGAAAGAGGCCATTCAGCCCATCAAGTCTACACCAACCCTCTGAAGAGATCTCACCCAGATCGCACCCTACTGCATTTTAGCATGGCTATCCACCTAACCATCTTGGACAGTGGGAGGAAACCAGAGTACAAAGCAGAAATAAGGAGAACGTACAGACTCCGCACAGTCAGTCGCTCTAGACTGAAATTGAACCCAAATTCCTGGTGTTGTGAGGCAGCAGTGCTAACCACTGAGCCACTGTGGTACAAGTTTATGAAGAAGCTGTGTATCATTTTGTTTAAGTCACAATATAGGGAGGATGTGATTTCACAAGAGATGGTGCATGGGAGATTCACCAGGATGTTACCTGGACTAGAATGATTCGGATATGGTGGGAGACTTCATAGGCTGGAATTGTTTCTCTTAGAGCAGAGAAGGCCATGGGAGGATCTGATTGAGATGTTATGAGGAGTGTAAATAGGGAGAAATATTTCCCCTTAGTAGAGAGGCCAGTAACCGGGGTCACAGTTTTAAAGTAAGGAGCAGGTTGTTTAGAAGGGATTTGATGAAAATGTTTTTCACTCAGAGGGTACTTACTGCCTAAAAGGGTGGTAATGACAGGAACTCTCAAAACATTTAAGAAGTATTTAGAAGAGTTTTTGAAATACCATAGAATGTAAGGTTCCTGGCCAAGTGCTGGAAAATAGGAGTGGAATAGATCAATACTTGTTGACCAGGGCAGACACAACGGGATAACGGGTCTTCTTCTACGCTGTAGAGAACTCTGTGACTCTGCTTTCACAGGGATTTGAAAGAATGAAAAGATTAACTTTTATCATTTCAAGTTCAATTTAAACATTTATCTAAATCTTTGGAAGCTAAGATAAGGATCTCGGTATGAGAGGGATGAGCTTCATTCTGACATTCTACTCCTTAACATTTTATGAATTTAGGTGACAATGCAAAATTCAAAATTTCTACCTTTTTTTCATTTATACCTTGTATATACAGTTTGATGAGCTTACATTTGAGTAGGGTGCATTTATGGGTTCACCACCCAAACATGTTTTAAAACAGTTCTGTACAAAATAGCTTTGTATTTTTTAAAATTCAGTTGTGGGAAATGGGTGTCACTTCGCCCGTCCTGAGTTGCGCTTGAGAAGCTGGTAGTGACCTGCCCTCTTGAACTGCTGTTTAAAAACAATCATGAAGTTTAGATGAAAGATGGTGTTTGAGAGGTCCTTTCAATATTGTCATCAGTGGTTGATGGTAATTGGACATTGGAGCAGTAATATTATAATGTGCATAATTTTAAGCACACGTCATGCAGTAGATTTCTTGCTGTCTCATAATGGCAGAGTATGCAGTGGACACAGACCTGGAGAGAAAGGAAAACATTAGAGAAAAGGTTAGTGAACTGAGGGCACAATCAGTTTTAAAAATAGCATTATGGTATGTCATTGGACCTGTGATCCAGGGACCCAAACAAGTAATCCAGTGAATGTAAGTTTGTTGAACATTATCACAGTTTGATCATTTGAATTCACTGTGAAAACACACAATCAGAAATAAAAAGCTAACATTGGTAAAAGAATGGGGCTGGATGAACACAGCAGGTCAAGCAGCATCAT
>JAHRHZ010000249.1:16814709-16859840 GCA_024137785.1 Ginglymostoma cirratum
CGAAGAATAATGGCTCAGCCTGGCCTGGATCTGTGACTGCCATCCTTCCCCAATATGGTTCAAGAAGAAAACTACTGCCACTCTCTGAGGGCATCTAGGAAAGAGTAATAAACACTGACTAAAAACTGAAAGAACTGCGGATGCTGTAAATCAGGAACAAAAACAAAGTTGCTGGAGAAGCTCAGCAGGTCTGGCAGCATCTGTGAAGGAAAAAGCAGAGTTAATGTTTCGGGTCTGGTGACCTTTCCTCAGTTCTGAGGAAGGGTCACCGGACCCGAAACATTAACTTTGTTTTTGTCCTTTACAGTTGCTGCCAGACCTGCTGAGCTTCAATAGCAACTTTGTTTTTGTGCCTAACAAATACTGACCATGCCAGTGATGTTTGTATTCTGTGAATTAATTGTCTTTAAAGTAGACAGCAACTTGGCAAAGCAGATGACACTGGAGGGCAGCATTAGGGCATTGACTGAAAGGACATCCACCAGTTGTGGAATGGAGAGCATGTGCAAGAATGTAATGCATAGGAGATTGCCAGCGTGAGGTAGAGCCAGGCTAGGATGATTTGAAAACAGGGTTTAGATTTTTCTTCAGCAAAGTTATCTTTCACTGTTGCTAAATAACAGCAAAGCTTTTCACCTTGCACTCATCTGGACAAACTTTAAACAAATTTTAAACAAACTCAGCAACCTGCAGGAGAAAGGAGGCTGATTTAGTTGGCAAATCGACTGATTGGCTGAGGCAATGCCACAGAAAAAGTGATGGGGATCTATAGGTTCCCAGAGCGCTAGGGTAATACAAAACAAGGTGCAAAGTTTCATCATAGTCCTGACCATTAGTTCAAATTCTGCCTACTATACAATTTGTTTCTTAATTTAACCTATTTTTCTAATCAACTTGTTCAGAGACGTTATTACACACTTGGTTTGCAGGCGGGACTTGAACCCAGCCTCTCCGAGGACTTTAACTCTGCACTACAAGAGCCCCTCCTACCACACAGTTGAACAAAGTGGTGTATTCATTTCAGGTGGGATTCCAGGCATGCTGGACATAGATCTGTACAATTGGCATAGCTAATTGAATCAAATAGCATTCTCCTTTGATAGTTTGTGACAGAAAAAAGACCACACTGTACCAGCCTGCCTGCATCTGTAACACCCAAAGCAAAATGCCGAGTGTTAGATGTGATGCCATGATTGGGCAGCATGGGACAAACCTGAAAAATCCTGAGTTTTCTTGTAGCCATACAAACAAACAATTTAAAATAATCATTTGAGCTGATAAAGTTCATTTGCGCTTGCTGGAAGCAGCATACATATGTGCACAGTGATCTAATCTCAGGAAGCAAAAGGAAGAGGAGACAATGACAGAGTGGTGATGTGGGACTAGTAAGATAGAACTCCAAGCCAATGTTCTGGATATATGAATTCAAATTCAACCAGAACTCCTCGTGAAATTTGTGTTTAATAAAAAAAATCTGGAATAAAAAGCTGGCCTAATGATGACTATTTAACCACAGTCAATTGTTGTAGAAAGTCCATCTGGTTCAGTAATGATTTTGGTGAAGCAAATCTGTCGTCCTTACTTGGTCTGGCCTAAGTCTGACTCCAGACTCTCAGCAAAGTGGTTAACTCTCAATTAGGGATGGGCAATAAATGCTGACTTAGCCAGTGACAACCTACATCTCATCCACAAATTTAAAAAGTCCTGCACTTATTTTGAATTACCTGGGCACTGAGGGAGCCTGTGGTTCTCTGCTCCTGTACCATAATTTGTTGTGATTATTTGAAATTTGAATGTGGGGAGTATACAATTGGGGCAGTCTCCACAAAACAATGCTGGGACCAGTGTTCTTACCAATCACATAACTTGGAAAGTAGAGGGGATTTTAAATTGAATAGCGAGGGCAGGGGTTCAAATTTATGAAGAAGTGGTAATTCAACGAGCAGAATCAAGGCCAAAGACAAAAGTTTATTACAGAAAGCAATAAACCATGACAGGAAAGTGTGGAGATTGTAAACATAAACATCATAGAATTGTACAGCATGGAAACAGATCCTTTGGTCCAGTTGTCGATGCTGATCAGACACCTAAATTCATCTAGCCCCATTTGCCAGCATTTGGCCAATATCCCTGTAAACCCTTCGTATTCATATACCCATTTAGATGTCCTTTAAATGTTGTAATTGTACCAGCCTCCACCACTTCCTCTGGCAGCTCATTCCATGAATGCACCACCTTCTGCCTGAAAAAGTTTCCCTTTAGGTCCCTTTTAAATCTTTCCCCTCTCACCTTAAAACTATGTCCTCTCGTTTTAGACTCCGCCACCCTGGGGAAAAGACCTTATCTATTCACCCTATCCATGCCCCTCATGATTTTTTAAACCTCTATAGTGTCACCCCTCAGCTTTTGACGTTCCAGGGAAAATAGCCAGTTAACAGATAAGACTAAAATCTATAAAGAGAGTAAAAAGGTAATACTAAAGATTCTACATCTGAATGTATGTAGCATTGGAAACAGATAAACTGGAAACACAAATAGAACTGAACAAGTATGATCTGTAGCCATTATAGAGACAGCTACAGGATGACATGGATTGGGACCTGAGTCTTCAAGGGCACAGACATTTAGGAAGGACAGGAAACCAGGAAAAGATGACATAGTGCCTATGTTAGTTACTGATGGTTTCAGCACAGTAGAGACTGATGACCTAAGTTCAGGAAACCAAGATACGGAAACAGTTTCTGTGAAAATAAAAGATTGTAAAGGCAAGGTGGCACTTCTGGGATTGATGTACAGGCCCTTAAACTCTAAACATGTGGTAGAGTGGGCCATAAAGTAAGAAATAATGAGAGCTTATTAGAAAGGCACAGTGATAATCGTGGGAGATTTTAATCTATATGTAGACTTGAAAAATCACTAGGCAAAGATAGCTTAGATGAGTTCATAGAACAGATAATTGTTTTTTAGAACCAAATGTTCTGGAGCTGACCAAAGAACAAACTTGGTATTGTGGACTGAGATATGATTAATTATCCCTTATTGAAGCCCCTAAGTAGCATGGGCCCTAATATGATTGGATTTTGCCTTCAGTGTCAGGGGGAGAGGAGCAAGTCCAAGACATTTTTTTAAAAAGTCAAATAACCAGAATACATGTGCATGAAATTGGATCTGGCTAAAGTGAATAAGCAAATTGATTGAGAGGATAGGTCAATAGAGATGCACTAGTATTACACAAAAATGGAGTTTTTAAAGAGTACAGAGAACAGATATGTTCCAATGAGTAAGAAAAATCCCAAAAGTTGGACCCACGACCCGTGGTTAACTCAATGTTAATTATACTGCAAAGCTAAAAGAAAATGCATATATAGAAATTGTTGGAGAAACTCGGCAGGTCTGCCAGAATATGTGGAGTGAAAGGACAGTGAACGTTTTAGATCAAGTGACCCTTCATAACTATTAATAGAAAAGAAGGGAAGAGTAAGCAAACAGTTAGAGAAGGAACCCAGAGAGAGAGAAAGATAGAATTAGGCTGACAGGGATGGATAATGGTAAACTAGGGAGAAAGAAAAGCTGGTGATGGAGGCCCTAAGGAGGCAAAAACAGGTTGGCTGTGCTGAAAGCAGACCGTTCATGACCAAGCTAGGGGGTGGGGTGGATACAAGAAGTAGAGTGTTTAGATTCTAAAATAATTGAACTCGATATAAAATGCTGAAGACAGGGGAGGGCGAAGATTAACTGATGGTGGAAGTGGAGTTCTGTATCGAGTTCAATAATTTTAGGTCCTGAACACCACCTTCCACGTCCTCTCCTCACCTCCACATCCTAGGCCTTGTCATCACGTGAGCTGTTTTCATCACAACCAATCATTTTCACTCACTAATCGTCCCCTTTAGCAGCTTTTCATTCTCCCTGGCTCACCATTATCCAGCCCTTTGTCTGCCCAATTACTGTTCTGTCTGTCTGGGCTCCATCTCTATGCTTTGTTTACTCTTCCTTCCCACACACCCCTGTCTTCAACACAAATACTACCTTTTCCTAGCTACAAATAGTTCTGAAGAAGCGTCACTTGATACAAAACATTGACTCTACTTTCTGTCCACTGATACTACCAAACCTGCTGATTTCAAGCAATTTCTATTTTTGTTTCGGATTTCCAGTATCTGCAGTGCTGTGTTTTTTGTTTAGAAGAAGCAAATAATTATGCAAAGACAACATGTTAAAAAAAGGAGGGGATAACCAAAACATTAATGAGGAGAGAGATTATGAGAAAAAAGTAGCCAGTACTGAACTGTACTGGTGTTCAGTAAAGAAGAAAAGAAATGACAAAGTGAGGGTTGGTCTAATAGAAAGTGAGACTGGAGAATTAATAATGGAAGATAAGAAAATTCCCGATTAACTGAGTAGCTAATTTGCATCAGTGCTCATTGTAGAGGAAATTAGTAACATCCCAGAAGTTGGGATAAATCAAGAAATGGAAGGGAGGGAGTAACTTGAGAGGAGAATCACATTCACCACAGAAAAAATGAGTAGATTGTTGGAGTTGCAGGCTGACAAGTGACCATATCCTAATAGACTTCTCCATGGGGTCCTAAAAGAAATTACTAATAAGATAGTTGATTATTGGTTTTAATTTACCAAAGCCCACTTGTACTGGAGGATGGTCCAATTAGATTGGAAGATAGTAACTCCTTTATTCGAAGAGAAGAGTCAGAAAGCAGGAAACAGCAGACCAATTAGTTTAGCATTTATCATTGGGAAAATGTTTGAAGCTGTTATTAAAAACTTACAACTTGGATAAGTTCAAGGTAGTCAGGGAAAGTCAATGTGGTTTTGTGAAAGAGAAATCATGTTTGACTAATCTATTGGAATTCTTTGAGGAGGTAACCTGTGCTGTGGATAAGTGGGAACTGGTGGATATACTGTATTTAGGTTTCCAGAAGGCATTTGAAAAGATACCATATCAAAAAACAAAGCTCATTAGGTAAGGCACACCACTTGCTACATCTTGCTAACTCAAAAAATACCTATTTATACCTACCCTCTGCTCCCTATTAGCTGGTCAGTTTTCTATGCCAATAGATATTGGCAATCATTCAGGCAATGGGGAGTATTCTGTCACAGTCCTGATTTGTGCCTTGCAGGTGGTGAACAGGCTATGGGGTGTCAGCAGATAAGTTACTCGCTGCAGTATGCCTAACTTGTGACCTGTTCTTGTAGCCATTGTGTTTATGTGGCGAGTCCAGTGAGTTTCTGGTCATTGGTAACCCCCAGGATTTTAATAGTGGAGGATTCAGTGATGGCATCACCATTGCGTGTCAAGGACCAGTGGTTAGATTGTCTTGAAAATCATTGTGGTAGATATCTGTGTACTGAGAATGTTACTTGCCAGTTGTCAGCCCAAGCCTGGATATTGTCCAGGTCTTGCAACATTTCCTGGAATGCTTTAGTATTTGCAGAGTCTTGAATGGTGCTGAACATTATGCAATCATCGGTGAACATCCCCATTTCTAACCTTCTAATGGTCATTGATTAAACAGCCGATTGTGGTTGAACCTAGGACAGTACCCTGAGGAACTCCATCAGAGACATCTGAAACTGAAATGACTGACCTCCAACAACCAGAACCATCTTACTGCGAGCCATGTATGATTCCAACTGCAGAATGTTCCCCCGATCCTCATTGACTCCAGTTTTGCAAGGGTTCCTTGATGCCATATTGGGTCAAACATGGCCTTGATGATAAGGGCTGTCACTCACACCTCACCAGTTCTTTTGTCCGTGTTTGAACCAAAGCTGAAATGAGATCAGAAGTTGAGTGACTCTGGCAGAATCCAAACTGATGGTCAGTGATCAGGTAATTTCTGGCTGAAGTTTGTCGCAAATGTCTCAACTTCATCTATTGCACTGATGTGCTCGTCTCCCCCATCATTGAGGATGGGGATATTTGTGGACCTTCCTCCTCCAGTGTGTTGTTTAATTGTCCACCACCATTCATGCTGGATGTGGCAGGACTGTAGAGCTTAGATCAGATCCATTGATTGTGGGATTGCTTAGCTCTGTCTGTCACTTGCTGTATATGCTATTTGGCATGCAAGTAGTCCTGTTTGATAGCTTCACCAGGTTTTTGGGTATGCCTGGTGCTGCTCCTGGCATGCCCTCCTGCATGCTCCATTGAATCAGGGTTGATCCCCTGGCTTGATGGCACTGGTTAAGTAGGGGATAAGCTGGGGCATGAGGTTACAGATTGTGCTGGAATAGAATTCTGCTGCTGTTGAAGGTACAGGGTTGCCCAGTCTTGAGTTGCTAGTTTCTGTGTGAAGTCTGTCCCATCCAGCACTGTGATAATGCCACATAGCACGGTGGAGGTTATTCTCAGTGTGAAGGCGGGACCTTATCTCCACAAGGACTGTGCAGTAGTCACTTTTACCAAAACTGTCATGGACGGATGTATCTGCACTGGCAGATTGGTAAGGATGAAGTCAAAAATGAATACAAACGTAATAATACAAATGTAGAGAGATTTTTTGCACAGTATTGGCCATATAAGGAGGAATGTAAATTGTTTGAGGCTGTCAGAGAAGATTTACCAGACAAGTACTTGGAATGAACAGGTTTTCATAGGAAGAAAAGTTGGACATGATTGGCTTGTGTCTACTGGAGTTTAGAAGGATAAGAGGCAACTTGAATGCAACATATAAGGCTCTGAGGGGTCTTGACAGGGTAGGTATGAAGAGAACGATTCTATTAAATATAAAACCTGGAACTGTGGGTCACTGTTTAAAGATCAGGGACCACCCACTTAACACAGAGGTTAAAGAAAAAACAGGTCTCGCAAGATCGTGAGTCTTTGTTACTGCAATCTGTTTTGGAAATGGTGGTAGAAGCAGGGTCCTTGATTAGTTTTCTGGCAGAGGTATTCTTGTTGAGCAAGGGAATGAAAGGCTAGCATGGTTAATGGTGGAGCTGGCTCCAGGAGCTGAAAAGCCTACATAGCTTTCTCATTCTTATGTGGGCATGTTGGCATTCTTGCATTTGTCCTGAAAAGTGCAAGACAAAAAGTCTCTCTTTTCAGTAATAGTCAAATTCTGTAGTATTTAGTAAATGTTATCCTCTTATAGGTTTTATACAGAAAAGTAATTATGAGCCAAGTACTTAAGCTGCATGCTGATCTGTGAAAGTCAATAGTACTATGTGAAGCAGCTTTTCAAGTTGAAGTATTTCCTTACTCTAGGTTATTGTAATATATTTTGCTGTCATAGAATCCTAGAATAAGGGGACGTCCATTTAAGTCAGATAAGGCATTTCTTCTCTCAGAGGTTGTGAATCAATGCAATTCTTTCTTCAGGGGCTGTTGAGGCTGGATCATTAAGTATGTTCAAGACTGAGATAGACTTTTGATCAGTCAAGGATTCAAGGGTTATGGGGAAAAAGCAGGAAAGTGGAGATCGGCCATGATCTCATTGAACGGCAGAGCAGAATCGATGGGCTGAAAGGTCTACTTCTGCTCTTGTGGTCTATTGATAGTGCCTGTGAGAATGATGCAAAGGAGGACAATTACCTCTTAGAATTTTTAATTACTTGAAAGGTGTTGATCCCGCAAAAGGTTTAAAAAAAGTCTTTTTCCAATGATCAATAACTAAAAATCTAGACAACACAAATTCTTCAAAAGGAGGAATGAGAATTTGTAAAATTAATGTTGTTAGGACATTGAGTACCCTGCCAAACTTGATGGAACCATAATAAATAATGGATTTTACATGGGAAGTGGAAAAATAAAAACTGAAGTATATACAAAGGTAGGGAATGGAACCAAGTCACTAATTCTTTTAAGCACAGGCCTCTTGGGCCAGTGGCTCTACCTGTAATGTTCTGTGACGCCCAAATTCTCACCCAGAATTGCTGATATTTATGTTAATTTGTACATTATAGTATATTAAAGTTCAATGTCATTTTCCTAATCTCTGCAAAATGTATAGTGAAAGTGCCTCCTCAATGAATGCTAAGTAGCTGACAACTTGACATGCTATGCAATACAATGACTTAGCTGTAAGGGTCTGATGTTAAGTACAAATTCTTTGTGGCTGAAAGGATAGGGCATTGAGTGAGACTAAGTGCAGATTTTGTTAGTACACACTCATTAGTCCTTAGTCCTTATGTTATGCTGGGCTATTCAAAAACCTACATGCCTCTCAGTGTTTTGCAGCATTACCTTTGCATCAGAATTGTGCACATAGCGCTATAGCAGCATTTTACTTCTGATTTGTGTTAAGGGTCAAAGTGATGACTATAGGTATCTATGGTTGCTGTTTAATGCTGGAAGTGTATTTTGGGTCAAAAGGTAGAAAATATAGAGATGATAAAGAAGCAGAAGTATGAGAAAGTAAATCAAAAAACGAAGCAATTTCATAGAGAAGAAATGAAAAGTATAAATCATATACAACTATGTCTGGATACCCTTTTATCTGTTTGAAGATCTGTAGCCTGATTGTAAAGTTTAAAACCCATTTACTCAGTGGAATATGTTACATACTTTACTCAGTTATGGCAAATTGATGTGTTTTTAACTTTGAAAAATCTGCTTAATGTATGTAAACAAACATAAATCAGGAGTTGTTTTCATCACATCACTGTTTATATTGCACTCAAATTTGTATCAGTTTTTAAAATTTGTCAACTGTAATATGGGAAATGCTGTAGCAACAAAAAGAAATACACTGGAATCAGAATATTTGCTGTTTCATACGTGGCATTACTGCGTAGTATAAAGAAACAAAGACAGGCATCTACAATGTAAAAAGAATCTCTGTGCTCCAGAAGATCACGTACTCAGAACGTGGCCCCTTGAATCACTTTGATTGCACTTAAAAAAGAGAAAAACTGGGTTGTGACCAATTGTATGAGAGGTATAGACAGGGTGGATAGCAAGAAGCTTTTTCCCAGAGTGGGGGACTCAATTACTAGCAGTCACAATTTCAAGGTGAGAGAGGAAAAGTTTAAGGGAGATATGCATGGAAAGTTCTTTACGCAGAGGGTGGTGGGTGCCTGGCACACGTTGCCAGCAGAGGTGGTAGAGGCAGGCACGATAGCGTCATTTAAGATGTATCTAGACAGATACATGAATGGGCAGGGAGCAGAGGGATACAGACACTTGGAAAGTAGGCGACAGGTTTAGATAGAGGATCTGGATCGGCGCAGGCTTGGAGGGCCAAAAGGCCTGTTTCTGTGCTGTAATTTTCTTTGTTCTTTGTCTCAAAAACAACTAAATTAAGTGACTTCACCCAGTATTTACTTAACATCTGCTAAGCTAAAGCCATTATTAATATTATGGGGCATGGATAGGGTAAATAGATAAGGTCTTTTCCTCGGGGTAGGGGAGTCCAAAACTAGAGGGAATAGTTTTAAGGCAAGGGAGGCAAGATTTAAAGGGAATCTAAGGGGCACCTTTTTCAAGCAGAGGGTGGTGCGTGTATGGAATGAACTGCCAGTGGAGGTTGTGGAGGCTGGTACATTACAACATTTAAAAAGCATCTGGATGGGTATATAAGTAGGAAGGGTTTAGAGGGATATGGGCCAAATGCTGGCAGAAGGAACGAGATTAATTTAGGATATTTGGCTGGAATGGATGAATTGGACTGAAGGGTCTGTTTCTGTGCGGTATATTTCTATGACTCTATGTGTTCTGATCAGCTGAGATATCACATGATTTAAAGCAACTTTCACTCTCATCGGCAAAATTAGTACACTGGCATATATTAACCACAAGCAAACTTATTTTCTAAGTGATACACTAGAAACTCAACCATTTAAGCTGAAGTACCTTGATTGATTTAGGAGTCAGTCATGTGCATGTACCCTGTTACATTATTTTAATACTCCTGCAATGCTGGGAGTTTTGGTCTGCTTCTGGAAACTTACAAGCACTTCCAAATCTGCAAAGTTTTCTGCCCAGGCGGCACTAAATGCCAATTATCCTGAGCCTGTGTTTACGTAACCTTTTTCTGGCCTTCAGTGGCTGTAGTTCTATCTTTAAAGTGGAATAGTATATTGTGCATTCAATAGCTTGACATTGCTGCCCTTATCAAATAACTTAACAGCTTGCTCGAGCTATCATCACAGAAGATCCATTATGTATGAGTTTTTGTGTAGGAATGTAGGATCAAGGCGGAAAAAAACTCTCCCCAAAGCTGCAATATGATAATGAGCGGAAACAATTATTCTAATGTTGATCGAGAAATAAATATTCGTCAGGGGTAATTCCCCTCTTTCTCTTCAAAATAGTGTAGTGGGATTGTCGATGTTGGCATAAAATTGTTGTGTCTCGGTTGTAGTGTCTCATCCAAAAGAAGTCACATCCTCTACTGCAGCACTCCCTTGGTACTACACTGGAGTCTCTGCTAAGTTTTCAAATTACACTCAAATTTATAGAGTCATAGAGATACACAGCACAGAAGCAGACCCTTTGGTTCAACTTGTCCGTGCCGACCAGATATCCTAAATTAATCTAGTCCCATTTGCCAGTATTTGGCCCATATCCCTCTATACTCATCCAAATGCCTTTTAAATGTTGTTATTATACCAACTTCCACCACTTCTCTGACAGCTCATTCCATACACGCACGACCCTCTGCATGAAAATGTTGCCCCATAGGTCCCTTTTAAATCTTTCCCCTCTCAACTTAAACCTATGCCCTCTAGTTTTGAACTCTCCCACCTTGGGAAAAAGACCTTGTCTATTTGCTCTATTTGAAGTGGGGAAAGAACCCACATTCTTCTGACTCAGGCAAGATCTGAATAAGCCATGGCTGACATGACAGAGCTCACAGAACCCATACTTACTATTATCTGTAATTGCCTTAGTTTAACGGAGTCTGTACAATGACTTTTATTTAACAAGGTTATAAGTTGTTTTCTGAACATATTAACTCAACTGTTAGCCTGGTTCAGTGGCAGCATTCTTAATCTGAGATAGAAGGTTGCTTACTCAGGTGAACACAGAAGATCCCATGGCATCTTTTTAGTGAAGCGCAAAGGGTTTTAGTAATACATCCAGATTAAGTCCTCAATTTGGGGTACATTAATTTATGGAAATATTTGGCTGCAGTGTTTGTTATTACAAGTATTAATGACTATACTTCAAAAGTAAATACATTGCTGAGAATGATATATCTAATTTTTCTTTACACGAACTTCCTTTGTCAGTCTATTGAAAGAGTCGTATAATAGAATTGCAATAATTGCAGAATTTTGATTTTCAGCTAGATGCTCAATGTGTAAAAACTAGAATTACATAAACTGAACGATGCAAATGAAAAATTAACCCGCTATATACAGAAAATAAATTACATCTTTTGCCACTTTTGGACTTAATATAAATTTAGACCATAAGACGCAGGCACAGAATTAGATCACTTGGCTTTGCCATTTGGTCATTGGTGAAATGTTTCTCCATTCTCCTGCCTTCTCCTCTAAACTTTGATCCCCTTACTAATCAAGAACCTATCTTCTCTGTCCTAAATACACTCAATGACTTGGCGTCCAATGTCTCCCTTGGCAATGAATTCCACAGCTTCACCACCCGCCAGCTGAAGAAATTCGTCCTTATCTCTGTTCTGAAGGGTTGTTCCTTCACTCTTGAGGCTGTGCCACTTGACTCCTAGTCTCTCCTACTAGTAGAAAAATTTTCTCACATCCAATCTATCAAGGCCTCTCGGTATTCAGTAAGTTTCAATAAGATTCCACCCCTCCCCCCACATCCTTATATAAACTCTATCAAGTACAGACCCAGAGTCCTCATCCAGTCCTCATATGATAAGCCCTTCAACCCTTGTAACACTCCTCTGGATCCCCTCCCAAGGCTAACACGTTCTTCCTTAGATACCGTGGGAGAGATCCTTAATGAGTACTTTGTATCGGTATTCACCAAGGGGAAGCACATGACCAATGTTGAGGTCAGGTATGAGTGTGTGAATACTCTAGAGAATGTCAGTATATTAAAGGAGGACATTTTGGGTATCCTAAACTGCGTTAAAGTGGACAAGTCACTAGGGCCAGATGGGATCTAGCCTTGGTTACAGCGAGAGGCAAGGGAAGAAATAGCTGGGACATTAGCAGATATCTGCACATCCTCTTTGACCACAAGCAAGGTACCAGAGGACTGGAGATTAGCCAATGTTGTTCCCTTGTTTAAGAAAGGAAGCAAGGATACCCCAGGAGATTATAGGCCGGTGAACGTGACGTCTGTGATGGGGAAGCTGTTGGAGAAGATGCTGAGAGACAAGATATATGCACATTTGGAAGACTAGTTAGTGACAGGCAGCATGGTTTTGTACAGGTAAGGTCATGTCTCACCAACCTGGTTGAATTTTTTGAAGAGGTGACAAAGATAATTGAGGAGGGAAAGGCTGTGGATGTAGTTTGTATGGACTTTAATAAGGCATTGGTGCAAAAACTAAAATCGCATGGGATTCGTGGTGACCTGGCTAGATGGATACAAAACTGGCTTGGTCATAGAAGACAGAGGGTAATGGTGGAAGGGTGTTTTCAGAATGGAGACCGGTATCTCGTGGCTATATGTTCAGATTTGTTCATTTAAATTCTACCATGGTGGGATTTGAACCCATTTCCCCACGGCATGAGCCTGAGGCTCTGGATTGCAAGTTCAACAACATTACTACTACTCCTCCACCTCCCCTGATAGGAAGCCAATGAATTGAGTAACCTCCAGTATGAGAATGTACATTTGAAAGCAAAGCAAATTTTCCTTTATACAATACAAAACAAAACAATGTCTTGGTATATTTGATGTCCAGGAATTCATATTGAATTTGCTGGTGGTTTTTCATTGAATTTGGTGAAAAAGGTTTTCTAGATAAAATATAGTTTTATTGCTGCTTCAAGATACCAAGACTTTTGAGGACTGGTGAATAGCCAGTGTTGTTCCTTAGTTTGGGAAGGTCAACAGAGATAATCCGGGAAATTACAGGCGGATGAACATTATGTCAGTGGTAGGGAAATGATTGGAGATGATTCTCAAGGATAAGATTTACTCACATTTGGAGAAACATGGATTTATTAGTGATAGGCAGCATGGCTTTGTGTGGGGAAGGTCATGTCTCACAAATTTGATTGGGTCTTTGAGGAAGTGACAAAGATTATTGGTGAGGCCATGATGGTAGACATCTGTATTTACTTTGGCAAGGCCTTTGACAAGGCAGCCTCGTGGCAGGCTGATATAGAAGGTGAAGGCACATGGGATCCACTGTGAGCTGGTAAGATAGATACAGAGAGCATAGAAGACAGAGGGTCATTTTGGGAGGGGTGTTTTTCTGACTGGAGATCTGTGACCAATGGTGTTCTGCAGAGATCAGTGCTTGGACCCCTGTTGTTTGTAATGCATAAATGATTTGGAGGAGAATGTAGGTGGCCTAATTATTAAGTTTGCAAATGACACAAAGACTGGGGGAGCTGCAGATAGGGTGGAGGATTGCCCGAGGATACAGCTGGATAGATAGGCTGGAGGCTTGGGCGGAGAAATGGCAGATGGAGTTTAATCCGAACAAATGCGAGGTGACGCATTTGGGAAATCTAATGCCAGAGGGTGGTATACAATAAATGGCAGAACCCTTCATAGCATCAACTTACAGAGAGATCTAGGCATATAGGTTCACAGTTCCCTGAAAGTGGCAACGCAAGTGGATAGGGTGGTCAGGGAGGCATAGGGCACGCTTGCCTTAAATGGTTGGGACATAGAGTATAAAAACTGACAAGTCATGTTGCAGCTGTATAGAACTCTAGTTAGGCCATACTATGGAATACTGTGTACAGTTCTGGCCACTGCACTACCTGAAGAATGTGCAGGCTTTGGAGAGGATACAGAAACAGTTTACCAGGATGTTGTGCAGTTTGGAGTGTATGAGCTATGAAGAAGTAAACTTGGTTTGTTTTGACTTGAATGTCAAAGGGATGAGATGCGATGTGATAGTTTACAAAATTGAGAGGCATGGATAGAATGGATAGTCAGAGTCTTTTTCCTAGGGTAGAAATATCAGTTACTAGGGAGCATAGGTTTAAGGTAAAAGAGAGTAAGTTTAAAGGAGATGTTGAAAAGCCAGTACCAAACTCAGTAACTCTTTTTCCACTTGGTGGAATATTTTCTCCGGTGGATACTGAGTTTCTTTGAAAAATAATCAATTGGCCTTTCAACTCTGCAATCATCCTCCTGCGTCACCATAGCTTCAACTCTTACATCGCTGGCGTCGATTGCGACCTTAAAGGGTTTCAGAAAATTTGGTGTGGCTAAAACTGGTGCGATGGTTGACAGGGCTTTTAAATTCTCAAATGCCTCGTGGCATTGTTCTGTCCACCAAAATTTCATGTTCTTCTTTAGCAAATATGTCAGCAGTGCCACCACGCTACTAAAGTTAGGTACAAACTTCCAGTAGAATCCACTCAGTCCCAAAAGTCGAACTACCTCTTCCTTCAAGGATGGTCTTGGAAATTCCTCGATGGCCTTTATCTTCACGTTGCTCGGGGTCATTCTTCCATGTCCGATGTTATGTCCCAAATTTTTGCTAAATTTATGACCAGTTTTGCCTCCCGTAGTCTGTCAAAGAACTCTGCCAAATGCACCATATGATCTTCCCATGAAGGGCTAAAGACCACTAAGTCATCTATATAAACGGCACAATTAGTCAATTCTACCACAACTTGGTTTGTAAGTCTTTGAAACGTGGCTGGTGCATTCTTCATTCCAAAGGGCATTGCTTTAAATTGATACAGCCCATTTGGGGTTACAAACGCAGAAACTTCTTTTGCTTTCTCTGACAAAAGGTACTTGCCAGTAACCACAAAGTCCAACTTTGTGATGTAAGTAGCTTGTCCAACTTTTTCCACACAGTCTTCCAGTCTTGAAATTGGCTATGAGTCTGATTTAGTTATGGCATTTACTTTCCGACAATCCACACAGAATCGTTGAGTGCCATCAGCTTTGGGAACCAAAATGATCGGCAAACTTCACTTGCTTTGACTTGGTTCGATGATGTCTTCTTGGAGCATTGCTTCCACTTCTTTCTGTACTTGTGCTGCTTTGAGAAGATTAAGCCTGTAGGGTTGTTGTTCTATCAAAACAGCATTCCCTACATTAACCTCATGCACTGCAATATAAGTCCTCCCCATTCTATTCCTACATATGTCCTCATATTGCTGTATCAAGCCTTTCAATTCAGTTCTCTGTTCCTGAGGCAGAAAGATCACTACCCTATCCCATTCTCCAAGGACTGCATCATTATTTAACTTATTTTGAGACACATCAAAATCCAAATCATCTGGATTTGATTCTTCACTCTGTGGGGCAGTAACTAATATCTGTTCCTCTGGTTGCCTGTCCCAGTCCCTGTCATAGTAAGGTTTCAGGATAATCACATGACATACCCCATAATTTTTTTCCTATCTGGCACCTTTACCAGATAATTCACCTGACTCAACTTCTTAATCTGATAGGGACCACTAAACCTTGCTTTGAAGGGATCTCCTACCATGGGCAAATGTACAAATGTTAGATTTCTTGCTCCATGAGGTGCTGTGCCACCTTCAGAATTGTCTAGCTAATTCACCTACTGTTTAATCTTTCTCTCACCTCAGATACATAATCGCACTGTGAGATTCCTGACTTCAGATCTATTAACTTTTCCTTAATTAATTTTAAAGTCCCTCTTACTTCGTGTCCAATTATCAATTCAAATGGAGTAATCTGAGTCAATTCATTTGGAGCATATCTAACAGCAAACAATATAAATGGGATACCCTTGTCGCAATCATTTGGGTAATCCTGGCAATAAGCCCTTAGCATGGTCTTTCAGGTCAGATGCCACATTTCCAATGTTCCCTGGGATTTGGGAGGTACGCACTTGACTTAGAGTGTTGGACGCCTAAACTATCCATGACTATCTGAAATAGTTTAGCAGTAAAATTGGACCCTTGATCTGACTGATTCTCCCTGGTCAGACCATAATGGGTAAAGAAAGCAAGCAAATCCTCTACAACCTTTTTTGCCTTGACATTCCATTATGGAATTGCCTCTGGAAATCTGGTTATGGTTAGCAAATACTGGTTCCCACTTTTAGTTTTAGGGAGTGGACCTACACAATCAATCATAACCCATGTGAGAGGTTCTTCATATACGGGAATTGGCGTCAAAGGTGCTGGTTTTATTATTGCCTGTGACTTTCCTACTATTCGACATGTATGAAAGGTATGGCAAAATTCAACCACATCCTTAGGTAATCCAGGCCAATAGAAATTTTGTATCTTAACCTGAGTCTTCCTCACTCCTAGATGACCTCCTACAGATAATTTGTGTGCTACCTGCAATATTTCCTGTCTGTATGCTACAGGCAACACAATCTGGTGAACATCCGCCCATTTCTCATCTGCACTAACCTGCCAAGGTCTCAATTTCCGCCTTAGGATTCTATTCTTAAGATAATGACATTCTGGAATACATTCTGATTCCTTTTCCAAGTAGGCTTTATGATATAAATCTTTTATTGTCTCATCTTTTTGTTGTAACTCCATTATTCTTTCAGAACCAAACACCTCTGCCTGATCTCTACCTGTTCAGGTTTTTCCTTTACCATTTCATCATACATGGTGTCAGCTAACTAGACCTCAACTCCTTTGTCCCTCTGTTTGGTTTTTCCTTCTTGCTGTAACTTATTACTGTGGGATCTTGTTACCACACAGTCCAGAAAAAGTACAGGGTATTTTTCTTTTAATTCCTCAGGTCCCTGGTTTTCCTTTGGCTTCTCTACCAGAAGGGGCGTCACTCCCACCTTTGATCCCGCTAGGTCGTTTCCAAGAACAAACTGCATTCCTGGAATAGACACTCTTTCAATCACTCCCACTGTCACTTCTCCAGTCTTGATTGGACTTTCTAGCCTTATCTTACGCAGGGGAATGCTAAATCTCTCTCCATTTATGCCACACCTTATCACTGTCATGGGTAACTTTTCAGGAGGAGTGCAAATGCTTGCATCTCTTACTGTTAGAGACTGACTAGCTCCCATATCTCTCAATATTTTAACTTCTTTATCTTCTCCCCCTATTCTTCCTGAGTAAACCTTACCCACAGAGGTGAAGTCCTTGTGGAGATCATGGAATTTTTTACTATCCAAACTGGGATTAAGCTGTGTGCTCTCCTGCAGCTCCTCGACTACTCTTGGGATTTCCTTCACTACTTCAATTAATCCCACTGGTTTAGCCTCTTTTAGCACATCCTTTATGTGACTTTATGTGTGCCACTCCATTATGATGAGTGAATCATATTAACCCAACTGATGATCTGAAATTAGTTGTTAGTATATAACTGGTTGTTAGCATGTTAGCAATGTAAAGCAGTGAACACCAAAGTTGATCAAATTTCTCAAAAACATAGGGCTCAAAGCTCTCTTTTTGTACTCAATTTGGGATTAATTCTCCCTTTGTTTAAAATTGTTGAAACCTAATTGGCTAATAATGTGGTCGTCATTGATTTGATTTGGTCTGTCTGCAGGGATATATGGTCTCTCAGTTTATGACAGTTGAAAAATGTCTCAGAATGCTCAGCTCATTTTAAAACATACAGGCATCTTTCATTTGTATGTTTGTGGTTTTAGTGCCAAGGGCAATGTTATCAATAAGACTCTGGAGGTGTTTTGGTCCTGTCTCTTTCAGTCTACTTTATCCATGCATTTTAAATACAAACAGTTAATACGTAATCAGTAGAAATTAATAAAAATACAGCCTGTGTATTCACTGATTATTAGTTAGTTATCCTTCAGTTACTGTGTAATTGAGATGCTTCTTCTGGTTAATCACTTGTTCTAGCTCGTGACAATCCATAGCTCTAATTTGGTCGCACAAAATTTGAGTATTTCTGAAAAAAGACAATTTGTCAACGTCTGTCATTTTGCACTCATCAGGAAAATTTGTTGGTTTTCCCCTTAAATTGGTATTCTTGTGAAATGGCTTGGTGAATGCAAGATAAAAAACATTTGTTTTCAGCAACACTAATCATTTTTGTTTGTGAGTATTCTGGGATTGTTTTAATGTGCCAAAAACGAAATGGTTTCTGTATTGATCCAAAATCTTGGCTTTGTTAGACTAGCAGAATACCTATGTTGTAAAACTTCTTTAAAAGTGGCTAGATGCAGAAGACTAAATCCAAAACTTAGGATACAAACTCAGGTATCTCACAAGGAGCATCTTAAGAGGGGATAAAGGGGCAGGGCAGTTTAAGAAAGCATGGTAGAACGATTATAATCAGAGATGAGTGAAAGATCAGAAGGGAAGGAGCACAATATCTTGGAATTACCGAGGTGAAAAAGATAATTGAAACAGAAAGGGGCAAGGTCTTAGAGATATTTCAAAACAAAGATGAGAATTTTAAAATTGAGATGCTGCTTAATCAGGAACCAATGTAGGTCAGCAAGCAAGGGATGATTGGTGAATGGGGCCTGATGCAAGTTAGGACATAAGGAGTAGAGTTCTGGGTTCCCCTAAGTTTACAGAACAAAGAACCTGGGAGAACATACAGGAGTGAAGAGTCAAGTCAAAGATAGAAAATGCATAAATGAGGGTTTCTGCAGCAGTTCAGCTGATTATTGTATTTGTACATGTCTTCTTGATTACTCTGTTGTGGCATTAGGCCTAAATTTCTATTTTAATTTGAACCTGTTACTCCTTATCCTCTAAGTTATTTTATATTGTAGTTGATTTCCTTTTACTTTCAATTGTCTTATATACTTCGTGATTAGGATTCAGTCCACTCCTTGCAAGAGTAAAACCAAGGTTTCCCTTCTCTCTTTATAGAACCTGACAGCAGAATTACATTTATTGCTTTTCTCAAACCTGCTTTGACACAGGCTAGTGGTTAAAAGGGGAATTCAGGCTAATTCCTTTCCATTTACTAAATCCTGAGACTGATTGGAGAATTCTAGTATTCTAGCAGAGATCAGCTAATATTGTACAACTCACTCTCTTGATTAAAGGATAAATATTGGCCATGGCAGTGGGAGAATCTGTCTTTTCTCAAATGGTGCCATGGGATCCTTTATGTCCTGGTGAGAGGGCAGCTAATGTTTCAATTTAATATCTCAAATAAAAGACACCAGCAGTCCTTGGGGCTGTGTTATAATGTCAATTATTATTACTTTGAAAATGATCAAAATTTATTTCCTAAATTCTAAACTGTCTCAATACTCTCGGGATACCATCAGAGTAGAATTGAAACCCCAGAAGTCACGGCACCTTAACTACTTTAACACTGCATATTAGGGTATCTTCAAGTGTCCTTTCTAAATTACCATTTACAAAAATGTACTTCATTAAATTTGTAAAAGTACATGATAAGGATCAAATTTGACATTACATAAAGTTCAGTGCAGTTTAATTTATTTCAATTTAATATGTGACACTCTGAGAGCCACACTACACTTACATATTATGTTTACAATAATCAGTTGAAATCAAATATTCACTGGTGCATTCAGCGCATTGCTTGTTACAGGAGCTCCAGCTCCTCCTTGAACTGTCACGGAAGGGCCCTAGATTGTGGCCCTTCTCCTTTCATCCTTTGTAATAGTTTCCCCAAATTTTAGTGTGTCCTTCAGCAAGTGTTCCTGGATTTTGGAATGTGCCAGACTGCAACATTAACAGTGAACAGTCCTTCGCACTGAAATCCAGCAGGTTTTGAGAAGACCAAACAGTGTCTTTTCATGAGCTGATGGCTAAGTTAATGTTCACCTAGGCTTACATCCTGGGAACAGCGCACAGAACACAGGCCTATGGTACAGAGCTGCTCGGGATGAACCTCTACAAAAATCACTGTGTTTCTTTTCAGACCTGCTTTACAAATGCATATTCCAGTAGACACTGGGCAGCAGTTACTTCACCATCATAGTTGTCTTGACGGTGGAGTGTATGAAGCTGAGATTTTCGATATGCAAGACAGGAATAGCCTTTTTCACCATAAGTTAAGCAATGACATGTTGCTTATTTAAAAATTTTAACAATGAACCATAAAGCTAAATGACTTTAACAGTCTGCTCTGAGAACCACCTGACATGATGTGCCACTTTTTTTTAAAACCCACAAGGCCTTGACAATGTTAGACGCAGACTATTGCCTGAATGATTCATAGTCAAGGTGTTTCTCTGCACAAACCTTTGCATGACTGTGGTATGCCATGATGCAGCTGAATGGAGCATTCTGCAGCAACATGGACAGACACAACCTTCACAAAGCGAACAGAGCAGTGTTTCAGCACGTAAAGTCTCTTGGTGCCTGCATACAGAGGTCCTTGCACACTTTGATGCAGGCCCACAAGTATGGGGTTATCAGGACGAGAGTGATGTTGGGTCAGTTTGCTCCCCAGTTTTGAGATTTGTATATTGTGTTGATATGAACACAATTCATTTTCAATCTTCAGGTAAAGTGGAAGATGGCTTGGGTAACTGCCGTGGCGCAGAATGGGCCAGACCTGTGCCACTTAGCAGTTGAGAGTTACACCACCCTATGAGAGGTAATGGGATGATCAAGCATTCACTGAACTAAGTGAGTTTTCCCCAGAAGTGTTTGTAGAGTGAATGGGGACAACCTTGATGCTATAGCAGAGTAGTGAATCGTTACAAGGGGATCAAAATTATTTGAATGGCATATCTTGACTTTTCTCAGTCTGGTTACTGGTCTGTTGTTAGCTTTGGCAATGATATAGCAATCGGGGTAATAGTAGATTGCTCAGTTCCATAACTGGTGACTGCAAAACTTAAAAAAAAAAAATGAGTCATGCAGATATTACAGGTCAGGTCCCTGACTGTAGAAATGTAACATGCTAATAAGACATGAGAGTGAGTGAGATTGTGAGAAAATTATATTTCTCTCATTAGAGTATGTTTACAATATTTTGGTAAATTCACATAGAACATACAGCACAGAAATGGGCCATTTGGCACATCTTGATGCTCTGAGCCCACCTTCTCCTATCCCTCTTCATCTAACTCTAGCCACACTATGCTCTTTATATAAACATTCCCACAAAATATGAGAATTTCTACACTTATTGCATCTCATAAAAAAAATCACTTTATCTAAGAGGGAATAATTGGTATCTAGGAGAAATGACTAGGCACCAGTGTCATCAGTGAGTCAAATGATGTCATAAACGACAAACAAAGGTTGAAATGTTTATAAGTTATCTCAACATTACGCTGAAATTATAGTAGGTAAATTAAAGCCATGTAAACATCTCCTTTTGCAGTACATATTTTGGACTTGGTGGGGACAGTTCTATTCTCGCTGAGTTAGGTGGACAGTGAGCAGGATACTCCGTGAAGTTGTTAAACTAACGTAATCACTGCAAATATTACCAGAATTTACCCTGTAGGTAATTACAGAAAATTAACACAGGTAGTGTATATTATGCTGCTTCAAAAGGGAAGACACTAGTGCAATTAAAAATCCTATGTTCATAGGTAAGGCTTCAAAATGATTGAGACACCACAAAACAACTTGGGTTGGAAAAATTCAGGGAAAATATCTTTTTTAAATATATATCTTTCTGTTTTAAACGTGAGTACTCAGAACAGAGTCTGCCAGGGCCAGTCATGCATTTTAATACAAGCCCCACAACTAACTAGTGAGCTGAAAAAGGAACAGGGGCTCGCTGGAAATCTGAAATAAAACCAGCAAAAGCTGTAAATGCACTATAAGTTACTGCAGGATCAGTTAATAGTGAAATAAAACAAAGAACTGCGAATGCTGGAGATCTGGAACAAAAACAAATTGCTGGTGAAACTCAGCAGATCTGGCAACATCTGTGGATAGCAAGTAGAGTTATGTTTCGAGTCAGGTGAATTTTTATCAGACTCTTCATCAGGTTAATAATGGCTTGCACACTTTTATCATGATAATCATGTTAGTTACAGGATAAGGTGAGAGTCATTGAAAAATTAGAAGTATGGTGATAAGTTGCGATCTGAAGAGGTTTAGATTGAGAGTTCATGACAGCGGCAGCAAGATGGCTGGAGGTTTTGCTTCCAGCTCAGTCAGCCTGTGCTCATAGGGGATGAAAGTCAGGGAGGGGCCACAAAGAGATTTGAAAATTAAGAATTTTGATGTGATGCTGTTGGGACTGGCCAGTGATGAGCAGCAAGGTTTAGGTGTTACGTCTGCACAGTTTTGCAATGGACAGGATCTGTGAAATCCTGAACAAACTGGAATTTATGCAGTTTTGAACATGGGAGGCCAATGAAGGGACCTTTGGAAAAGTCAAACTTGGAGTTAACCAAGGTTTCCCTTTGTCAGCCCCAAGCAATTGACTACATATCTGACAGTTACTTGTGAGTACTAACAACAACAGTGAAATAACACCAGAAAGTGCTGGAAAAGCACCACGAAGTATGAATAGATAGATATGCATTCATAATACACTTTAGACAGTAAAATGATCCAAACACTTTGCAGTTTGGAGTTGTTTCAGCAAAAGAAGAAACTTTAGTGCAGATTTTTAGCTGAATATGATTGACCTATTTCTTTATTATTCAATCTACACCTTAAAATGCCTTGATTATCTAGCCAGTGTCACATAGCTGTTTATAGGAGCTTTCTCCGTGAAAATCAGTGGGAATGTTTCCTAAACTACAACAATAACTACACACAAAAGTACTTCATCCGTAAAGCATTTTTGGGCAACCTGAGTTTATGAAAAGCACTCTATAAGTGCAAGTCTTCCTTTTATTTACAAAATTGGCATAATTAGAGAGAGACTTGTTTTTTCTTTTTAGCCAGTCTGGCTAGATTTCACAGTGGACAATTATGTTTGTTGCATAAATGCACAAGCATTTGGCTATCTTGATTTGAAGGTGTGTAGAGATGAGTTATACATGGGAAGTGAAAAGGTAGGGCAGTGTTGGGAGCTGTTATAGAGAAGAGGATGTCAATAAGTAATTTGATGGAGTCAGATGGTGGGAGACAGCAGCAGCAAGGTTTGGGGACTGATTTATTCTCAGAGTGAAGAAGAGTAATGGGGTTGGGAATTGAATTTATTGGAACAATTCTGATGAAGGATTATACTGAAAGGTGTTCCCACACTTGTAATTTCTCTCCCTCTTTCTTTCCCTTTCCATCAAAGTGAATTTTGACAGAAATCAATAAACTTTTAAAATTGCAAGTGTCAGCCAAAGCAACCTATCATTCTCTTTTAGATCCTGATCAACTTTATGTGCATTTCCAACACTATCTGGTTTTATTTGCTGCCAGTGAGCTATAGAATCATGGAATCGTGCAGCAGAAGGAGACCTTTTCACCCATTATTCCGAAGCGCAGTTTGCAAGGACTACAGATTAGCCCCATGTTCCTGCTGTTGCTCCACAGCCTGGCTGTATTTTTTTCAAGTAAAATCGAAATCCTTATTTGAAACTTACGACTGAATTGCTTCCTCCATACTTGCAGTCAGCACATTCCAGATTGCGTGAGGATGCAGTGGCCTAGTGATGTTATTACTAGACTGTGAATCCAGAGACCCAGGTGATGTTCTGGGGACCCAGGTTCAAATCCTGCTGTGGCAGATGGTAGGATTTGAATTCAATAAGAATGTGGAATTAAGAGTCTAATGATGACCACGAATCCATTGTTAATTGTCAGGAAAAATCTCTCTGGTTCACTCATGCCCTTTAGGGAAGGGAACTCCCACCCTTACCTGGTCTGGCCTACATGTGACTCCAGACCCACAGAAATATGGTTGACTCTCAACTGCCCTCTGGTATGGGCAATAAATGCTGGCCTAGCCAGCGATGCCATCATCCTGTGAATGAATATTTTGCTAAAAATTATCATCACAACTCCTTAAGTTAAAAGTAATCTCCAACTTTGCCTCTTTTTTTTTCCACCCGAATTATTTATAACATCTGTTTTCTGGATACCAACGCTCCACCACGGGAAAATTTGTGCAGTAATTCTTTCTGGTTGGATCATACAGTCCAAAGATGTGCAGGTTAGGTGGATTGGCCATGCTAAATTGTCCATAGTGTCCAAGGAGGTGTAGGTTAGGTGCATCAGCCTGGGAAATGCAGGGTTACCTGGGTAGGGTAGGGGGTTGGATCTGGGTGCTCTTTGGGGGATTGGTGTGGACTTCATGGATCTAATGGCCTGCTTCCATAGAATCCAGGGAGTCTATGATTATTGCTATAGCATCAAATTCTGTTGCAGTATTGTCATTGTGGTGGCATACCAGAACCAAAATGTTTTTATTTGCACTAGTGTTTTTTCAAAACATCCAACCTAAGAAGAATACTTGGTCATACAATTAAAATTTACAATTTCTTACTTTATATGAGGGTTAACAATAGTTTTATAAGGTTTTGAATCAGCAAGTGTATAGTGGAGTACATGACCTAGTACCAATATACTGGTCATCTTTTGAAGTTAGAAACTTTATAGAATAGCCTATGATTGAGGAACTAAATTACCGAGACCCGTACAAAAATTAATCATGTAATCTAGCTAATTATTCCAAATTGGAGATATTCATGTTTACATTAACAAAAATAATGCAGGTCAAGAAAATTAGTTAAAACTACTTTATGATATGGCAATGTATTTCATAACGAAATGTGACCCTTAATTTGTACAAATTAGAGGCTATCATGAAATCTGCACTATGTTTCCTGGTCAGGTGACATTGCCTCAACTCAATTTACAGTTACATTGTTGCACAGTTTGTTCTTTTTTTTTAAATTTCATAAATAGCGCCCTGTCAGAAGTAGTTCACAGCAACGCTCATTGGTTTTGCAGTCATTCTCATGATGCAAAGAAGCTGTTCAGATTTGTTATGCTTTTTATAAGTTATGAATTTTCTTTTCTCATGTCAGGTTGCAATCATTTGGACCAGGAATCTCCCTTGGTCAGTTTAGCTAGTCAGTGCAACCTAAGTCGTTAATTAGTGTAAATGTTCAGTATCAAAATGATATGGATGGTTCTATATTTCTGTACTTGGTACATCATTTGTGAAGCCTGCGCTAAGATCAGTAAATGATTTCAGTATAATTGGCTAATTTGCTGAAAGGCTGTTCTCAATTCTCAAATGTTTTGAAACTCAGTCACCTTAGGAACTTAGAAACTGGTTTGGCACAGAAAAATTTCACTGGTAAAACTAACTGAATGGTAGTTAGGCAGAGAATATTCCTAGGAATGGCCCGTCAGCCAATACCAAGAATGGCAGAAATGAATATTATGATGGTGAGGATCTATCAAAGTTCCCAGTAGCAGTCACAAGTCTGGTTTAGTAGCTGGTGCAGTGACATCTGACATTTGTTCCAAGTGTAAGACTGTAGCATTGATGTCTTGATTAGTGCTTTGCTAATTTAGATCACTTATCCTTTATAACAAGTACAGTGATAGTTTTTTAGTTGGGAGTCACAAGCCATTCAGCCTAACTAATCTGTGGCTGTACTTGAAACTTCTCCTGTCTTTCTTCATCTAAATCCATCGTTGTACCTCTCCACAGCTTTTTCTGTGATATGAACCTCTCCTCAAATACTGTTCCCTTTAGCCACTCCTATGGTTGTGTTATACACGATACAGTTTGCAGATCACCTTTTACTCATTATGTCAGTTTGGCCCAGTGAGTGATGTAAATCATTGCATTTTGCAATTAATTTGTCGTATGAATCTTTTGTCCATCAAGATAAGGGATGTTGATCAGGAATGAAACATTAACCGTTATAAGTGTCTAATGGTGGTACTCTAATTAAGTATAAAGCATGACTAGATGAAGAATAAAGCTTTTTGTGCTGCATTAATTGTAGAACTCCCTTTCCTCCCAAGCTAACCAGCCTGTGTCCTATTTCAGTAAGGTTATCGATTTCAATTGAAATAAGATCGCTAAACTTAATTTCACAGAGAATACTGACCGATTACAAGCAAAACTTTCAGTCAGTCTCTTTGGGCTGGCTTTAAATTCAAGATTCACTGGTGAAAGGCGAGTTTCTTAACATATTAATTCTCTCCAACTGCTTTTTAAGAAATGAGTGGGACAGTACCTCCACTTCAAATAAGCTGTTCGATCTAGCACTCAGTGTGAGACCCAACGTTAGAGTCAAAAGCGATAGTATCAACTTTGGCTATCAAGGCATTATATCATTTTAAATTCAAGTTTAATTATACTTTGAGTAATCCTGAATTCCCTGTTGCAATATGTAGGTTGTAATATGAAGTATTTTGTCTCTTATTGTCTGATGGGGAGGAGTGGATAAGCATGAGTGGGACTGTTAATATTGTGAGCACTTTACATGAACATTTTCTTTGTACTGATGCACCCTGTTCACAACTAACCAGGGTCTGGTATCATCTCGTGGTCAAGAAGGGTATTGCATAAGTGTATATTTGTTCTCTATTTTAATCTGTTCTGAACATTCAGAAAAAATATCTAAATTCAGTTGAAGCGTGTTGCTTGGCATGGATGTTTTTATGTAACCTATTCAGGCATGTTCAAACACACCCCTGGAGCACATTGGACTATATGCTGTGTTGAAGCCATTATCTGGTATGACTAGGTGGACATCTGACAAGTATGAAAATCCGTGAGAAATGGAGTGTTGTTTCTTTGATGTGATAGGTACATTTGCTTCCCGTGGAATACAATTAATTTTCTTGTTTCCAGAGCATAAGGCCTGGAACTTCAAAGTACATAAAATGACTTTCATGTGCTAAAGCTCAGCTTAATTGGACTATGGATGCTTGTCCTGCTAAACAGTTGCTTGTAATGTGATCCCTTATGTCCAATTATCCATTCACTGACTCTTCCAACTCACTGTGTGGCCAGTTGTATCGAGGAGGAGAATAGGTAGTTGTTAAATAGGTAATCGATGAGCAAATGTTTGAAAGATATGAAGCTGTCAGACTAAAATTATTCTGCTATTTTCTGAATCATGCTTAGGCCAAGGAAAGGGTGCTATAGCCCATGACTTGGGAGCTTCATAAACTTGACTTCACTCCATTTATACAATAAACCCAAAATTGTTTCATACTCAAAGTAGTCTCACATCTTTTTCAGAAATAAGCATGGATACACTTGCCTCAAATCACACGACCTTTACATTGATAAAAGATTGATACCATTTGAGCACTGCCTTAAATGGTGTAATCATAATTGTTTTATAAATTCAGAGTCTTAAAACCCTGAGTGTCTCTCTGTCTTTCTGTCTGATATATTCTTCCACTGAACATTTATAACCATTTTGAGACATGCGTGCAGACTGTGGGAAGACAGTGGTGTAGTGTTATTGTCTCTGAATTAGTAGAGACGCCTGACGGGGTGGATGGGTGTGCACAGCTTTAAATTCCACCATGGCAACTCATGGAATTTAAATTGAATTAATTAATAACAAAGATCTGGAACCGAAAGCTGACCTGAGTAATGGGAATGTGGAACAATTGCTAATTGGTACAAAATCCGCTTCACTAATGTTCATAGAATTGTAGAATTTTACAGTAGGCCGTTCAACCCATTATGTCTGTATTGGCTCCCAAAAGAGCTATCCAGCTAGTCCTCCTATCTACATAGCTCTTTAAATTATTATCTAAAACAAACATACATATAATGTTCTTTAGGGAAGGAAATTTTCTGGTCTTATTTAGTGTGACCTATATCTCACTCCAGACCAACAGCAATAATTGACAATAACTGCTCTTTGAATGCCACTCAGTGCAAGGATAGTTTAAAATGGGCATCACATGCTGTCCTTGCCAGTGACAGAAACTTCCTATGAAAATGAAAAATATTATGAAAAATGAGTAAATGCTCTAAGTAACATTTAATCCTGAATTCATTTATCATTTTATTTCTACGTTTGATTCTACAACAGAAATATTGTTAAAACCTCCACTGACACAATCTGATAATTTCTACATAAGCTCTTTTTACAACTCCCAACTTCAAACTAGAAGTACAGCATCTCTGGCAATAAGTAGGGCTGCATCATATGGCATCACCAAGTGTGTTATATAAAAATCTAGATATGTTTGTGCAACAGCCAATTCTGCTGAAAATGCCTAAAAGTATGTGTGTTTGCGTGTGAACAGAAATTAGACTTAACTATTGAATGCACACCAAAAAGGTTCAGAGGCTCAGTGGGCTGGATTTCATGATCAGTGACAAAGCAATAGCATTTGCCACTGAGCTTGAAGAAAGTTGTCTGTAAAGACTGAGTGATTTCTATGGTGCAGACTTTCCCTTGTCTGACATCAGTTTGGATCAGGTGTCAAGACAAAGGTATCTCTGGGCTTCCACCAACAGCAGTGTCATCAAGCAAGGTATGAACCAGGCACATTGAAGTATTCTGAGAGGTAGCAAATCAGGAAATAGAAATCACAAAATGTCTTATTTCACATTCTGAAAATTTTAAAATTAAATGTGAAGACATTTGGTTGAGACGTACACACAGGATTAAGAGAGAAGCTAAAATATCACGAACAAAAATATGTGGTATTTCCAATCCTGATGGAGAAATGTGACATTCAACAAGGCCAGGGAGAATGGTTAGCATTAATAATGAGCTTCATATGCATTTAGAAACCCGTTTGTACCTCATTCAATCTTTTCAAGGGTTTTTTTAAACATAATGGTGGAAATTCTCATCAGCTCAATGATTTCTAATTGACTGCGTTCTTAGGTATCTTCCCCTGGAGGAACATTGAAAACACAGCAGCTTCTTGATTTTTGGGTTTAACTGCACAGGTGCAGAGTTTAAAATTTGCTGCCAGTATCAAAGGAGAAACAGTGATTGATGTTGACGGTTTTTTTGTCATTGCTATTGCAAAATTTAGGTCATTTTACCTATAACATGTTAAAGAAAAGTTCTAGTTCATGCATGCTACCGTTGCCCTAGTTAATCCTTGTCTCTGTTTAAGATGGTCCTGCTGTTATAAACTTTTCATGGTGTAATTACTCATTCTGGCCATTAGTTGGCTATTTGCTCATTTCATGAACACCTTCAAGGATCCTTTCTGACCGTTACCTTATTTTTCTCTGAATTTCGTATTCCAGTTTAAAACCTAGCATCCCGTATTCTTTTGCAATTCAATTTTAATAAAATAACTCACGTTCTTTCTTGGATAGAATGTTCGAAGCTTATGTTTTATCTCCTACAGCAAAGCTAAATATTAAGTTGATCTTTTCCCAACATGTCTTTAAGTTCCTTCTCAGTCATCCACACCAGCTCCTTTTGCGTAGGTTCTCATTCACTGTCAGATTTCAATTGCCTTTTCTTTAAATTTCAATAAGAAAGATTGACTTCAAGTTCCAAATCTTCAGCAATCCCCAACCCTGTTCCTAAAGCTGGATTGGCCCTCAGCCCTGACATCCCTCCCCCTGCAAGTCAACCCTGGGACTCTGTTGAACACTATCCTCTGGAAGGAGAAAATGTCTACTGACATGCCAAAACATTCACAGTACACATGTGCAAAATGTGCATGTGCAGTACCTCTGCCAGTACTGCCAGTGATATAATTTATCATGTTTGTTCATATTTATTTGGACACTGTCATTTTTTTTGCTGGCAGGGTGTTTCACAAAGTGGGAATGCACGGAGCACTCTGCATGCCCAAGCAAACCTTTCAGGGGTGTCAGGTACACAGCCCTGGCAAACCAGATGGGTGAACAGTAACTAGACAATCCATAGCAGCCAATGGGTAAGGTGATTGACAAATTCTTCCAAATTGTACAGTGCACAGAAACCTTTCAATCATGTGAAAAACCAGTCTACTCAGCATCAATACATAATCAAACCAAGTATTTGATACACTTAGCGATGTAATGCAATCCAGCTTCAAACTACAATGCTCCTGTGAAATCACACCTCTCTCTTTCTGTCACAACAACAACAAAAACAAAAGTTGCTGGAAAAACTCAGCAGGCCTGGCAGCATCTGTGAAGAAAACATCACAGTTAACGTTTCGGGTCCGGCAACCCTCCCAGTTCTAAGGAAGGATCACTGGACCCGAAACGTTATCTCTGATTTTGTCTTCACAGATGCTGCCAGATCTGCTGAGCTTATCCAGCAACTTCTGTTTATGTTCCTGATTTACAGCATCTGCAGTTCTCTCGGTTTTTCTCTCTTTCTGTCCCCTGCCTCCCCCCACCCCCTCCGCCCACCCCCGCACCAACCACCTTGCTAAGAGTGCTTCCATCATCCTGGACATTTATGACCCCATATTCTGAACAGGTTAACTTGGAAGAGACAAATAGAGAGGGGCTTGGGGATTTGGATAATACAGTAGGAGATAGAAACGGAGGAGGATATGAATGTTCACATTTGTAATGAGTATGTCAAAATATGAATGGTTCCAGAAATGAGAAACTTCAGTTATGAGGATAGATTGAAGAAATTGGACTGTTCTTCTTGGAAAGAAGGCCACTGAGGGGAACAAGGGTGATGTGAGCAAAATGTTTTTTTTAACACAGTAAGTGGTTAGGTCATGGAATGCACTGCCTGAAAATCTCATGGAGGCTTGTTTAATTGAGGCATTCAAGACGACATTGGATAATTATGTTTGATGGAAATTCTATGCAGGGATATAGGGAAAAAGCAGGAAATTGGCACCAGGTAATAGAACCAGTGTAGGCATGATAAGTCAGATGGCCTCCTTTAGCAGCAGTACAACTCTGTGATTCTCTGATAAGGTCAGAATGTATTTGTATCTCTTTAGTTTCTGCCACTTTTGTCCGTTATAAATTCATACACCAGTTTTTGCAATAGAAACTGCTTAAACAGTTTCCCATGCTGTGCTTAAGTCCCCGCCCCAATGGTGAAGATGCTGTAGCAGAAGGATGTAACTCCAGTTTGACCAGATAATACTGGCAGTTTCCGTTATAAATGTTAGCTAGGAATTGCTACTGAACATGCAGAAAAATGTGAACAGTACATATGACTGAAACGGATACTGAATTATCCCAACTTTTAAACCCACTTCTCTCAAAGATCCCAGCTAGTTTTGACTACCAGAGGGTGCAGATTTAAAATGATTTCCAAAAAGATCAAATATGAGGTGAGTAAAGCTTTTTCAGTCAGCAAATATTTAGGGTATGGCCATGTACTGGACGTAGATTCATTTGAGGCATTCAAGAAGGTACTGGATGATTATTTGGTTTGAAATAGTGTGCAAGTGTAGGAGATACAGTAGAAAATTGGCAGTACATTAATGATGCAGATTTGAAGAGCTGGCACAGACATTGGGTAGTGTTGCAGAGCAGAGACCTAGGGGTTCAGGTACCTAGTTCTTCGAAAGTTGCATTGCAGGTGGAAAGGGTGGTAAGGAAGGCATTTGGCATGCTTGCCTTCATTGCTTAGACCATTGAGTATATGAGTTAAGATGTCACATTAAGGTTGTACAGGATGTTGATGAGGCATGTTCTGGAGTAGTGTGTGCAGTTCTGGTCACCCTGTTATGGGAAGGATATTATTAAACTGGAAAGTGTTCAGAAAAGATTTACCAGTATGTTGCCAGACATGAAGGGTTTGAGTTATAAAAATAGTCTGGGACTTGTTTTCACTGGAGGCAGGAAGTTGAGGGATGATCTTATCGAAATGTATAAATCATGACAGGCATAGATAAGATGAATAGCAAAGGTCTTTTCCCTGAGGGTGGGGGAGTTCAAAACTAGGGCTCATACTTTTAAAAATCGAAAGAACTGCAGATGCTGTAAATCAAGAACAAAAACAGAGGTTGGTGGACAAACTCAGCAGGTCTGGCAGCATCTGTGAAGAAAAAAATCAGAGTTAACGTTTCGGGTCCCGTGACCCTTCCACAGAACCTGTTCTGTTCTGAGGAAGGGTCCCTGGACCTGAAAAATTAACTGTGATTTTTCTTTACAGATGCTGCCAGACTTGCTGAGCTTGTCCTTCAACCTCTGTTTGTGTTGGACATATTTTTAAGGTGGGAGGAGAAAGGTTTGAAAAAGTCATGATGGGAAACTTTTTCACACAGAGTGGTTACTGTGTGGAATGAAGTACTAGCGGAAGTGGTGGATGCAGGTACAATTATAAAATTTAAAAGTCATTTGAATAAGTACATGAATAGGTAAGGTCTGGATATATATGGACCAAGTGCAGGCAGTTTAGTTTAGGAACATGGTCTGTTTAACTCTGTGACTCTATGATAGGCTGAGTAGCCTCCTTCTGCACTGTAACACTTCTGAGATGCTGTCTCTTGTGAATTGGAACATAGCGATCACCTATAATATGTCAATAATGACTGGTGCCTTAGTTTATATTGTCATATTGATATCCTTACTATTTTTTCATACTTCAACTGTAGTCAAGTGGAAAATAATATGTAAATTAATACTAATTATGTTGGTGAAATGTCATTTGCTTTGTGCAGAAATGAATAATTGATCGGCACAGGCTTGGAGGGCTGAAGGGCCTGTTCCTGGGCTGTAAGTTTTCTTTGTTCTTTGTTCTTTGTTGGCCTTGGAAAATTTGTGTTTTACACTGTGGTACCTGCTGCAGTTGGTAGGAAACCTGCTCAAATATTTTTGAATTGCGTTTTTACTTTTTCGGCCAAGTCCTTATGCTTGAAACTGGGACCAGTTCGATTTAACGAAGCAAGGCAGAATTTTTTCAGTGCTTTGACCAACATTTATCCTTCAACGGACATCACTAAAATAGACTATCTGGACATTTCTCTTATTTGCAGGATGTTACATGCAGACTTAGTGCTCAATTTTTCTATAATAATGATGACAGTTCAAAAGTATTTCATTGGCACATTTGGGAGAGCCGAAGGTTTTGAAATACCTACATGCATCCAAGTTTGTACTTTCATCCACATTGAGAATCTCCTTGTGAGAGTCTCGCTCAGCCCTACTCACAATAAACTAGGCAGTAAAATGGCGCCTACATCCTTAAATGACTATTAGTGACCAAACAGTATTTTACTGAAGTAGCATTGTCTTGTGACCATTTAGCCTGTAGAATGCTGTCCGGTGTAGAAAAGATTTGAGGGGTTCAAAGAAACAATTAATGGATTCTAACAGTTGATATATAACTTACCACCTCATTAATTCATTGAAGTGCTTTATTAGATTTTGAACATACTTTGTTAAGACAGAAGAAATAGGAAAGGGGTAAGCATACAGCCCCTCAAGCCTGTTCTGCCATTCAGTCAGATCTTGGCTGATCCAACATTCCTCACGTCCACTTTCCTGCGTTTTTCTCATAACCCTCAATTCCCCTACTGATCACGAATCTATTTATCCCAGCCTTAAAAATACACAAGGACTATGTCCCTACTGCTCTTTGTGGCAAGGAGTTCCAAAGTGTCTCAACCCTCTGAGAGAAGAAATTCCTCCTCTTCCCCTCTTAAATTGGCCGCCCTTTATTCTGAGTGTATGCTGGCCCTAGACTCTCCCATGAGGGGAAATAATCTCTCAGCATTTACACTGTGGAGCCCCTTAAGGCTTCCGTACATTTGAATGAGATCACTTCTCATTCTTCTAGAGTCCCAGTGAATACAGTCCCAATCTGTTTAGCCTTTGATCATTAGACAATCCCTCCTTCAGTCTCATAATCTGAACGTCCCGAGTTCAGTCCTCAGAGAAACAAAGGCTGAGAGTCACTGGCTGAGACAGCACTGTGGCTCAGTAGTTAGCTCTGGTGCCTCACAGTGCCTGGGACCCGTTTCAATTCCACCCTCGGGCTGTGTCTGTGTGTAGTTTGTACATTTTCTCCATTATGCTTGCGTTTCCTCTGGGTGCTCCGGTTTCCTCCTACAGTCCAAAGACGTGCAAATTAGGTGAATTAGCCATGATAAATTTCGCATAGCATTAAGGGATGTGCAGGCTAGGTGGGTTAGTCATGGAAAATGCGAGGTTACAGGATTAGGAAGTGGAGGGAGCTCTGGGTGGGATGCTCTTCAGTGGGTCACTGTGGATCCAATAGGCCAAATGGCCTGCATAGACACTGTAGGGATTCTAAGATCCATGGTAGTGCCATACTGCCACTGGTTGCATTGAGATGTAGCAAAATGGGGCCATGAAAATCTGTTCTTGCTCTCACACCTGCAAACCTTGGTGTTATTACTCATGTATGTGGGCTTTATCAGCTATTCAGTAGCATTACTTTGATGACTTCCTGCCATCAATCTTTTGAGTTATTTTCAGAAAGCAATTACACATTGTTCCATGACTCTGTAGTTTTAAGCGCCCAGTACTTGAGCAGTAATTTATCTCCGCAGCAACCTCAGCTTTGTGATTTGGAAACTTGCATGCTATAGACAAAAGGAAGTTTATCAGCTCCACAGGGGAAAGTTATCTATTAGTGCAAATAGTTTCCTTAAGAAGTCAGAGAGGGATTGCAAAGAGTAATTAGTTTATTTCACAGACTTAATGTTCATCTCTATCAGTTATCTTTGCATTCTAAATTAAGACAGGAATTATGGAATAATCTACTTAAATCAGAATGTCAGATACATGCAATGAGGCAGTGGCTCAGGCTACACGTGCTCTTATTGCAGGAATCATGCCTCATATCAAACTTGTGCTTTGGTGCTACTTGATAAAAATCACTTGTTGTGAATCTTATGAGAAGTCGCTGCTTATTCTTGGTCTGAAATCCTGGCTTTGAATCCCAGAACAGACTGACTGCAGGTAGATGGTGCAGACCGAAAGAGTTGATCATTGAGTAGTTTTTAACAATAGCATTAATTTCATAAACTTTCCCACACAGAGGTAGTGCGGGCAGTTGTAGAGTGGAAATATTGGAGCTGAGGCCCATAAGGGATGTGCCTACTGCACCCAGCCTGAAATGTCCTGTCACTAATTCATATCATTGCTACAAAAAGATAACAATGTGTACTCCAATCTTCATTATTTGTTTAACATTTGCAGTACCATTCAAGGTTATGACAGCTCAGGTGGCTCAGTTGCAGTAGTGGCTTAGGGAGAGGGATAGAGAAGAGTGGAAAGGCAATACTGGTAGAAGATTTGATAATTTTCAGAACAGCCAGACTTTCTGCAGCTGTAAATGTGAGTGGGAGATGGTTGCCTCCCTGTTGAGAGATTCACACATGTCGCTCATTCCTCTGGGGAAGGATCAACAGTCACGGGTTATAGTCCACTTTGGTACCAACAGCATAGATAGGAAGAGGGATGAGGTTGCAAAGGTAATATTTAGGGAGCTAGGAAGTTGATTGAAAAGCAGAAATCACAGTGTTACTTCCAGTACCATGTGCTATTAACAATAGAAATAGGAATTTTGAACAAATATGGAGGTGGTTAAAGAAATATTGCAGGAGGCTTTAGATTTCTAGGGTATTGGGAGACTAGTTCTGGGGCAAGTGGGATTTGTACATGGAGGTTGGATGAGGCCTGTTCGAAAGGACAGGAATAAAATAAAAGGACTTGGGATAGTGCTGAAAATAAGGGATGTGATTGCTACATCAGTGAGAGTCAGTCAAAGACTTAATTTTAAAATTCATTCAGGAAGGAGTTGCCCTGGGAGTCCTCGACAGTGACATTCAACCCCATGAAGTCTAATGGCATTAGATCAAACATGGGCAAGGAAATATGCAGATATGTGCCGCGTCGCCATCCACACGCACACACACAGCTAAATTAATCAGCATTTCTCTATGTTGAACTTGAAGGAAGCACTGAAGGTGACAAGGCTGTGCAGTGTTCTCTGATGGAAGACTTCAATGTCTATGATCAAGAATGGCTCGGCAGCAGCACAGCTGTTAGACTGGGTCTGTGGCAGGTGGAGGAAAAACCAACAGGGATTAAAAGCATTCTTGACCTCATCCTCCCTAATCTTCCAGCCTCAGATGCATCTGTCGGTGATAGTGTGTCAATACTATGGCTTTGAGAGGTGTATTTTGTCCTGGTTTTTTTTTTAATATGAAGAGACGTTGAAACAGAGGTGTTATGCGGTCTGTTCCAAGCCGTTAAAGTAAACAGCTTGTGAGGCCTTGGAGGTTTTTTTTATTAAGTTGGAACAGTAGAAGCAGCATAAATAATTGGAATCAGGCTCCCGTAGAGGCAGGGTTTTAGTTTAGCTTTCAGTAATTATTGGTGTTTTGAAGATTCCATGCATCTGTCCCTGCTACAGCAAAATGCTTGAGTTCTCTCTCTGTGCCAGAATTTTCTTTCTTTCCTCCTGGACTGGAGAAACATTGCATGTGAGACAATCTATTTCACTGAATTTGCCTTTGCCAAGTGTGTGTTTATGGGGTGTTACAATATTGGAACAGTTGCTGTTTGGTAGGATTAAATAATCAATTATTCTGTTAAGTTTTTCCAATAGAGTTAAAGTTATACCAGTTCTTCTTTCTTTATTTTTGTTTTAGATGTAAGAATAAAGTGTAGTTTGTTTAAAGCCAAGCAGTGGGACCAATTGAGTTACATCTGGAACACAGTGCCTTACACTTGCCTTTAACTAATATAAAAGTTAGGCTCTAGGCTATCTCCTTGATACATTTGAAGGGAGTTTGATCTGGTCCATAACAATAGTACTTGTAAGAGCGATCACCGCACAGTTCTTGAGGAGAAAAAGTCCTGTCTTCACATTGAGAATACCCCTCCACAACATGTTCTGTGACTTGATCACCGTGCTAAACTGGATAGGTTTCAGAAAGATCAAGCACCTCAAGACTGGGCATTCATGAGGTTCTGCAGGCCATCAGCAACTGCAAAATCATAATTCAAACACAATCTGCAATCTCATGGCCTGACGTTTCCCCCCACTCTTGTTATCATGAAGTCAGAAGATCACCTGTTCAATGAAGAGTGCAAAAGGGCAGGCCAGGAGCAAGACAAGGCATATCCAATTTTGAGGTGTCAGCCTGTTGAAGCTAAACACAGGGTTACTTGTGTGCTACGTACCATAAGCAGCTAGTGATAGCCAGGGCTAAGCTATTTCACAACCAATGGATCACATCTGTGCTGTAAAGTCTTGCCATATCCAATTGTGAATGCTAGTTGTTAATTAAACGCCTCACTGGAGGAGGAGGCTGCACAAATATCCCCATCCTCAATGATGGAAGAGCCCAGAACATGCGTGCAAAAGATAAGGCTGAAGCATTCACAGCAATCGTCAGCCAGAATTGCCAAATTGATGATCCATCTCAGCCTCCTCCAGTGATTTGCAGTATCACAGACAGTAGTCTTCAGCCAATTTGATTCACTCCATGTGATATCAAGAAATGATTGGAGGCACTGGATACTGCAAAGGCTATTGGCTCTGACAACATCCCGGCAACAGTCCTGAAGTCTTGTCTTCCAAAACTTTCCATTACCCCTGGCTAGGCTGTTCCAGTAAAGTTTCTGCCATCTACCCAACAATGTGGAAAATTGAAACAAGCACAGAGAACGCTGGAGAAATTCAGCAGGTCTGGCAGCATCTGTGGAGAGAGGGGCAGAGTTAACATTTCAAGTTTGGTATGACTCTTCATCAGAGATGGAAAGTGTTGGATAATAGGTTCTTGACAAAGTCCGAGGAGGAGCAAGAGAATATATCATATACAGGCCCATTCTGTACCTGAGTCTACATGTGTTCCAATTCAAGTTCCATCCTTTATGTTTTGAGCCCAATTAGGATTCAGTAATTTTAGAAACTGACTGCTTTATGTCTACCCCAATTTTTCTCACGTTCCTTCACCACCTTTTCTCACAGCCGTGTCATGTTTGTATCTTGTTTACTTTGCACTGAGGAACACAAACTAATTCTCTCCCTTTCACACCTTTTATGTCTTTTGCATTGGGCTTCTATACCATCTGCTCTCTTGCTCCGCTGATGCCTCTGTCAAAGGTATAAAAAAAAACCTATTTCCCGCTATTTTTCTGTTCTGAAGAAGCCAAACCATCTCAAAATGTTGATTCTGTTTCTGTTTCCACAGATTCTGCCAGACCTGTTGAGTTGCTCCAACCTTCTGAGTCCAGTTCCGATTTCCAGTATTTGCCTTTACTCAAATGTAGAAAATTGCCCAGGTATGTCCAGGGCACACAAAGCTGGACAAACGCAATCTGGCTAATTATTGCCCCAGCAGTCTATTCTTGACCAGTAGGAAAGTGATGGAAGGGGAATTCAACAGTGTCCTCACACAGCACTTGCTTAGCAATAACCCGCTCATAGACTCTCAGTTTTGGTGAATTTCAGCTTGTAGATGGTACACACTGCTGTTGTTGTGCGTTGGTGGTGGAAAGAGTAAAGTTTTGTAAATATGGTGGCAATCAAGCAGACTACTTTGTCCTGGATGGTGTCAAGCTTCTTCAGTTCTGTTGGGGCTGCACTCAGTCCAGGCAAATGGGGTTATTCCATCACATTCCTGCCAAGTGCCTTGTAGATTATGGATACGCTTTGGGGAGTCAGGAGATGATTTATTCACTGCCATATTCCTAGCTTGTGATCTGCTGTTGTGGCCACTCTATTTATATGGCTAGTCCAGTTTGGTTCCTGGTCAATGGTAACCCCAGTAGTGGGGGCTTCTGTGATTGCAGTGTTATTGAGTATCAGGGGTGGTAGTTAGATTTGCCCTTGTTGAAGATGGTAAATACCTAGTATTTGTGTGGCACATATGTTACTTGCTACTGTCAACCAAGACTGGATATTGTCCAGATCTTGTCGCATTTGAACATGGGCTACTCCAGTATTGGAGGAGTCATGAATGGTGCTGAGTTTTATTCAATCATCGGTGAGAATCCCCACTTGTGACCTTATGATGGAGAGACGGTCATTGATAAAGCAGCTGAAGGTGCTTGGGCCTAGGACACTACCCTAAGGGACTGGTGAGAAATCCTGGAGTTGAAATAACTGACCTCCAATAACCACAATCATCTTCCTTCCTGTTGAAGTGAGTCCAACCTAGCAGAGAGTTTTCCCCCTGACACCCACTGACTTCAGTCAAATGGAGCCTTTATGTCAAGTGCTGCAACTCTCACCTCACCTCTGGAATTCAGCTCTTTTGTCCATGTTTCCACTAAAGCTGTAATGAGGTCAAGAGCTGAGTGGCCCTGGCAGAACCCAAACTAGGCATCAGTAAGCAGATTATTGCTGAGCAGCATCTGCTTGAAAATACTGTTGATGACATCTTCCACCACTTTACTGATGATCAAGAATAGACAAGTGGGTGGTAATTGGCCAAATCTGAAATAGATTGTCCTGCTTTTAATGAACAGGACATGCCTAGGCAATTTTTCACATTGTCAGATCGATGTCAGTGTTGTAGCTATATTGGAACAGTGGAGCAACACCAAATTCTGGAGCACAAGTCTTCAATACTTGTGGCCAAGGCAAGTTGGCAAACTGGATCCAAAATTGGCTTACAAACAGCAGTGATGGCAGCGTGATGTTTTTGTGATTGGAAGCCTGTAACCAGCGATATACTGTAGGAATTGTTACTGGGATTCCTGTTGTTTGATATGTATGTTAATGACTTGGATTTGCATATAGATAGTATAATTAGTAAACGTGCAGATCATATAAAAATTGGAAGTGTGGTTGATAGTGAAAAGATTGGTCTCACACTACAGTCTGATATAGATCAGCTAGTAAATTGGGTAGAGCAATGGGACATGGAATTTAATCCTGATAAGGACGAGGTGATGCATTTTGGGAGGTCTAATAAAGGAGAGATGTACACAATAAGTGGTAGGTTCCTAGGGAGCACTGAAGAACCAAAGGATCTTGATGTTCAAGTTCATAGATCTCTGAAGATCCCTGGATTGAAAAGACTGAAATATGAGAAGAGACTGGATAGAGATAGTAGGAACTGCAGATGCTAGATTTTCTGAAGAAGGGTCTAGGCTCGAAACGTCAGCCTTCCTACTCTTCTGATGCTGCTTGGCCTGCTGTGTTCATCCAGCTCTACACCTTGTTATCTAAGAGACTGGATAGGCTGGGTTTGTTTTCCTTGGAGCACAGGAGGGTGAGGGGAGGCCTTATTGTGGTATACAAAATTGTGAGAGGCATAAACAGGGTAAATCATAAGATTCTTTTCACCGTGGCAGACATGGCTAAGACCACAAATGAGGAGTAAATGGCTTCGGTAGAAATATAGAACGTGCTGTCCAAGAGGGTGTTGGAGTCAGATACTCTTGCAACATTTATGAAGTATCTGGATGGGCACTTAAAATATCAGGGCATAGTAGGCTGTGGACCAAGTGAAGGTAAATGGGATTAATGCATTTTGGTATCTGTTGGTCTGCATAATCATGTTGGGCCAAAGGGCCTGTTTCTATGCTGGTATCACTGCATTATTCTAGTATTGCCAGAATATTATCAGGGCCTTTCCAGTATCCAGCACCGTCAGCATATCTTGATCTCACATAGAACTGTCTGAAGACTGGTATCTGAGATGCTGGGGACCTCTGGACGATGCCAAGATGGATCGTCATCTCATGGTATTCCAGGATAGGCAATAAATGCTGGCCTAACCAGTGAAGCCCTGAAAGGGGGGAAAAAGAAGATAGAGGATTACATAGAGTTTCTAGCATAGAAGCAGACCATTCAGTCCAGCTATGTCTGAACTGTTGGTTCTGCTCCACATAAGTATCCTCTCACCCTCCTTCATCCTGCCTTATTAGTGTACCTTTGTGCTCCTTGATCCCTCTTGTGTTGATCCAGTTTCCCCTGAAATGCATCTGTTATGCATCTCAGTTCCTCCTGTGGTAATATATTCTACACTCAGGGCTATTTCAATGTGAATTTTTGGATGAGAATTTAACTCTGACTTTAAATCTAGTGTGGCAAAGTAAATCTTGTACCATTCCACAGGTGGCAATAAGCACGCTTCACCTATTCTAACAGCTTACTGGGGGAACTGAAGACATCAGCAAACCCAGTCAGCATATCTAAAGAGATCTGTACCAGCTTCAGGTGGATATACTCACCACTTTTAAAATAAACGTGTTTCAATTGACCTGGTTGAATTAGGCCCATTTTTAGTGCTACCCACCCCATTCCTTCCCTCCCCATCCCCAATAGCTTTGACAGAAACTAGGCAACAGGAGATGAATTGACCCCATGTCTTTATTTAACAGCAATTTAACATCTTTCCAACAAATATTGATCCATGTAAGCGTCGATCAATGTCTGTACACAAACTCCATTTAGCAACGTAACAGTAAAGACAGTTTTGAAAGGCAGATGATTTAAAGGCTTGGGATTTGTTTGATTTCTGATAGCTTGCATTGCAAATGCTAGTCAGTGTTTACTGAAGTTAACCATTAGACAAACCAATAAGTGTTCCTGAACATAGGAGTGATGAGATCATCATCAAAGACCTGAAGAGAGTCCAACAAATCCTTTGGGCGGAGTTGAAAAACCCGAAACTCTCTGCATTGTCCAGATTAGAGAGACACACTCCATTATCCTGCAATGAAAGGTTGAAGTTTGCTACTTCTGAAGAAATAACTGACATTTCTGGTCCCACAGATCTTACCCAAAAAGAGCTGGATATCCTACGGTGTTGTGTTTGTTGGTTTTAATTCCACCTGATACTATATCTGAAAAAAGAACTGTTGGCTTTAGGTGCTACAGTTTGGGATAGCTTAGTAGTATTACTACTGGACTGTTAAACCAGAGACTGAGGTAATGTTACGGGGACCAGTGTTTGAATCATGTCATGGCAGATGGTGGAATTTGAATTCAGTAAATATCTGTAATTAAGAGTCTAATGACCATGAAACCATTGTCAGTTGTCAGGAAAAACCTGGTTCACTAATGCATTTAGGGAAGGAAACTGCCATCTTTACCTGGTCTGGACTACATGTGATACCAGACCCACAGCAATGTGGTTGACCCCTAACTGCTCTCTGAGATGGGCAATAAATGCTAGCCTAACCAGCGATGCCCTAATGCTGGGGAGTAAGTTTTGTAAAAGGTTGTGAATTGATGATGGTGTGGTGAGGCTTAGGAGAGCATCTGGAAACTTGCTGAATGGTGAGGCCAGGAAACTATCTGCTCAACTACCTAACCGATTCAATATAGATGCAAAGAGCAATAAAGGAAGAACAGATTAAGAGAGGAAGAAGACGCTATGGAAGAGTAAGAAAAATAATTACATTTTAAACCTATGCAAGAACATTTCACTACCTGTGAGTCCGTGGTTTCAGTTGTTCCTTTTCTAGGCTGGAGTGGTTGAGAACAGAGAAGTCTCGTAATACGTGAGGTTCTTGTACCATTGGGTACTGGCCCTAATTTTCTGTGTCAAGTTTAATCTATATCCACTGTGCAAACCTAGCAATTTCTTTCAACTCTTAGTAGGGTTTTCTGATGTATATTAATGATTTGGGTGTGCAGGGGACAATTCCAAAGTTTGGAAGAATTGTAATTTGTGAGCGCGGTGTCGAGCTCCAAAAGGAAATTGACAAATTGATGGAGATGACAGACAAAGTTCAAGAGAAACAGAGAAGCATGAGCTGATGCATTTTAAGAAGAAAATTGAAAGAACCTACAAAATAGTTCTAAATGGAGTGCATGATCAGAGGCACCTGGGTGTATATGTGCATAGATCATTAAAGATAACAAAACAAGTCGAGAGAGGAGTTAATAAGGCATGCAGTATGCTCGGCTTTATTAATAGGGACTTAGAATACCAGAGCAAAGAAGTGATGTTGAACGTCTATAAGATTCCTATTGGATCTCCACTGTAGAATTATGATAGCTGTTGATGGCACATTGTAGGAAAGTTGTGAAATTGGAGACAACGTAAAAACATGTAGATAGGGCGGTTAAGAGCCCATTTAACATGCTTGCCTTCATTGCTCAGACCTTTGAGTATGGAGTTGGGACATCATGTCGAGGTTGTACGAGGTTGTGTAGGATTTGGTGAGGCTTCTTCTGGAGTACTATGTCCAGTTCTGGTCACCTTAAGGATAGAGGGATGTTATTAAGTTGGAGAGGGTTCAGAAAAGATTTACCAGGATGTTGGCTATAAAGACAGGCTAGATAGGCTGGGCCGTTTTTCACTGGAGCATAGGAGGTTGAGGGGTGACCTTATGGAGGTTTATAAAATCTTGAGGGGCATAGTTAAGGTAAATAGCAGGCATCTTTTCCCTAGGGTCCTTGAATCCAATCAGTCCACGCTGACCGTGTTCCCAAACTGAACTAGTCCCACCTACATGCATTTGGCCCAGATCCCTCCAAACCTTTTCTATTCATGAACTTATCCAAATATCTTTAAAATGTTGTAACTGTACCTGCATCCAACACTTCCTCTGGCAGTTCATTTCCACACACGAACCACACTCTGTGTAAAAAACGTTGCCCCTCATGTCCTTTTTAAAATCTTTCTCTTCTCACCTTAAAAATATGTCCCCTAGTTTTGAACTCCCCTATCCTGGGAAAAAGACCCTTGCTATTTACCTTATCCATGCCCCTCGTGATTTTATAAACCTCTATAAGGTCACTCCTCAGTCTCCTACGCTCCAGTGAATAAAAATAGCCCTTCGAATCTATTTTTAGATCCCAAACCCTGCATTCCCGGCAACATCCTGATAAATCTTTTCTGAATTGTCTCTAGTTTAATAATATTCTTCCTGTAACAGGGCAACCAGAATTGCACACAGGGAATTTGTTTTGTTCTTTCACCTCATGGCCTCAGTGGGAACAAACAAGAGTTTTATAATCACAATTATATTGTTGCAGCCAGGATTATTTCATTGAAAATCTAGCATTGACAAAGCATAACAGTGAATAAAGAAATCCGGCTTCGAATTTGAAACATAAATTTCAAACAAAGTTAAACAACCCTGTATTTATTCTCCTTTAACGTTCTGATTGCTGACCTTTAATGAGTTAGCATTCGACAGCTGGCTGATGGAAAAGAGGGAGCTCACTGAAGCAGACAATTGCTAAAACGTAACATTGGTTCTTGTGGCAAAGTGGTAATGTCCCTTACTCTGAGCCAGGAGGCTCAGGTTCAAGTCCCACCTGCTGTATTTATCATAACACGTTCATAGAAAGTAATACCTCTGCCTCTGCCATAATGGAACTGGGGTGGCAGTGAGCTTATCACAATTAGCAGATGTGATGATTTTTTGGCCACGCTTGGTTTGTGGAGAATAGTGCTGTGCTGCCACCTGATGGTTGTTGCAGTTGGGCTTTTCTTTCTCAACAATAAGGCTTTAACATAGCACAATTCACGTTGGAAATGTTTTCAGACTTTTCATACCATTTTCTGTGAAGCCACATTTTGCAGCAATCATGTATTTATAGTGTGCCTGAACTTACATCTGTTGAGTACGCATGATGCGTCTGCCTGGGCTTCGATTCAAATAATTTAAATACCCTGATTCTGAATATAAGCTGGATTTGGATACAACTTTGTGTTTATTTTGCTCTGCAAGTTTTGAGTAGGCATCATAAATTGAACTTTGCTCTGGAGGGCTGTGGGGAGGGTGAACTCTGTAATCCTGAAGGTACAGAGATTCTAAATGTAGGCCAAGAATGATGCGCCAGATGGGTTTTACCTGCCTAACATCTTTATATGTTGTGAAAAGCAAGCATTCATTTAGGAAATTTATGATCATTATTGATTTTGATGGGCAGGGAGCTGGTTTCGGTGAGGGTATTGGTGGGACACGTGGCATGGAGTAAAAGCTGGTGTAATGCACCAATGCGTTCCTGCTGGAGCTCTATGTTACGATGAAGACATACCCCACAAATGCGCCATTAATGCAAAAAGGAGATAGAGGGCTTGGTGACATGGTGCAATGAGAACAACCTGTCTCTCAATGTCAGCAAAACTAAAGAATCGATCATTGACTTCAGAATGAAAGAAGAACACACGCCCATCTACATCAACAGAGCTGATGTTGAGAGGATGGAGAGCGCCAAGTTCCTAGGAGTGATGATAACCGATAACCTGTCCTGGATTTCCACGTGGATGTGAAGGCCAAGGAGGCACAACAATGCCTCTTCTTCCTCAGGCAGCTCAGGAAATTTGGCATGTCCATAAGGACCCTCTTTTCCAGAAGCACCATTGAAAGCATATTGTCTGGGTGCCTGAGATAACAAGCATGGGGCTGGATGAACACAGCAGGTCAAGCAGCACCATAGGAGCAGGAAAACTCGACGCTTCGGGCCTAAACCCTTCATCAGAAA
>JAHRHZ010000249.1:16879840-16967252 GCA_024137785.1 Ginglymostoma cirratum
GTGTTCATCCAGCTCTACATCTTGATATCTCAGACTCTCCAGCATCTGCAGTTCCTACTATCTCAGTACCAGGATATTGATAAAGAACCAAAGACAATTTTATTCAGTTACTTCTTATGATTAGGAGTTAACTGCCTGAAAGAGTAGCAGGAGCAAATTCAATAACATTTGAAGGGCTATGGGGAAAGAGCTAGGAAGAGGGACTACTTGGTTAGTGGTTTTCAAAACGTTTACGGTGTATTCAACTTGATCATGGCTGATCTTCTACCTCAATTCTAATTTATCTTGCCAGCCTCCTATCCCTTAATATCTTTGGTATCCAAAAAACAATTGCTCTCTGTCTTGACCATACCCAGTGACTGAGCTCCCACAGCCACCTGGGGTCAAGAATACTAAAAAGTCAGTACCCTCTGAGTGAAGGGATTCCTTCTCATCTCCATCCTAAATGGCTTGCCTCTTACTTTGAGACTGTGTGACCTGTTCTAAACCATTTCCTTTGAAATAAAGGCATGGCTTTTACGATCCTAATGGGGGTGATCCTGTAGTCAGGTGAGCCCTGACTACCATGTCAGTTTGCCTGCATGTTCCTGCTCTAGAATGTTTCTTAAAGTGTGACAGGGCTATCGTTCTGCAAGCAGCAGCCATAGAGACTGTCCAACGGCATTTTGATGCTTATGGTCAGATGATGACTGAAACTCTGCCCTCGACATCCAAGCCTCCTGAGGCACCAGGGACAAGGCAGACTTCTGCAGTCATACCAAGTACACAGGATGATGGGACTGGAGGTCGGAGGCTAATCATTTCAGTCGCCAGACCTTATTTCAGGAATTCCTGAGGACAGTAACCTCAACCTAGTGATCTTCAGCTGCTTCGGTAACATCGGTCCCACCATCACATTGCCAGAAGGGAGAATGTTCACTGACTCTCTGGGAAGTAGCAAATTGGATACACAATTGGCTTGATGGTTTGATAAGGTTCCACATGGTAGGCTCATTCAGAAAGTAAGGAGGCATGGGATTCAGGGAAATTTGGCTGTCTGGATACAAAACTGGCTGTCCAATAGACGACAGAGGGCGGTAGTAGATGGAAAGTATTCAGCCTGGAGCTCGGTGACCAGTGGTGTTCCTCAGGGATCTGTTGTGGGACCCCTGCTCTTTGTGATCTTTATAAATGACTTGGATGAGCAAATGGGGTTCATAAGTTTGCTGATGACATGAAGGTTCGTGGAGTTGTGGACAACGTGAAGGGCTGTTGTAGGTTGCAACGGGACATTGACAGGATGCAGAGCTGGGCAAAGAAGTGGCAGATGGATTTCAACCCAGAAAAGTGTGAAGTGATTCATTTTAGAAGGTCGAATTTGAATGCAGAATACAGGGTTAATGGCAGGATTCTCAGCAGTGTGGAGGAACAGAGGGATCTTGGGGCCCACGTCCATAGATCCCTCAAAGTTGCTACCCGAGTTGATAGGGTTGTAAAGAAGGCGTATGGTGTGTTGGCTTTCATTGGCAGGGGAATTGAGTTTAAGAGCTGCAAGGTTATGCTGCAGCTCTATAAAACTCTGGTTAGACCACACTTGGAATATTGTGTTCAGTTCTGGTCACCTCATTATAGGAAGGATGTGGAAGCTTTAGAGAGCGTGCAGAGGAGATTTACCAGGATGCTGCCTGGACTGGAGAGCAGGTCTTATGAGGAAAGTTTGAGGGAGCTAGGGCTTTTCTCATTGGAGCGAAGAAGGGTGAGAGGTGACTTGATAGAGGCGTACAAGATGATGAGAGTCATAGAAAGAGTGGATAGCCAGAGACTTTTTCTCAGGGCAGAAATGACTATTACGAGGGGGCATAATTTTAAGGTGATTGGAGGAAAGTATAGGGGAGACGTCAGAGGTAGGTTCTTTACATAGAGAGTGGTAGGCGTGTGGAATGCGCTGCCGGCAGTGGTAATGGAGTCAGAGACTTTAGAGGCTTTTAAGCGACTCTTGGATAGGCACATGGAGGATAGTAAAATGTAGGGTATGCAGGGTAGATTGATCTTAGTAGGATAATAGGTCAGCACAACATTGTGGACCGAAAGGCCTGTACTGTGTTGTACGGTTCTATGTAGGAAGCAGAGAGTAACAGTGGAAGGATGCTTGTCGGACTGGAGGCCTGTGACTAGCGGTGTGCCTCGTGTTGGTGCTGGGCCCATTGCTGTTTATTATCTATATCAGTGATTTGGATGAGAATGTACAAGGCATGATTAGTAAGTTTGCAGATGACACTAAAATAGGCGGTATTGTGGACAGTGAGGAAGGTTCCTCAGAAATTGCAGCAGGATCTTGAACAGCTGGGGAACTGGGCTAAGAAATGGCAAATGTAGTTTAATGTGGATAAGTGTGAGGTGTTGTATATTGGAAAGTCAAATCAAGGTAGGAGTTTCATGGTGAATGGTAGGGCCTTAAGGAGTGTAGTGGAGCAGAGGGACCTTAGAGTTCAGGTGCACGGTTCTCTGAAAGTGGAGTCACAGGTAGACAGGGCAGTGAAGAAGGCATTTGGCACACTGGCCTTTATCAGTCAGGACATTGGGTAAAGAAGTTGGGTTGTTATGTTGCAGTTGTACATGATGTTGATGAGGCCGCATTTGGAGTATTGGGTTCAGTTTTGGTCACCTTGCTATAGGGAGGATGTTATTAAACTGGAAAGAGTGCAGAAGAAATTTATAAGGATGTTGCCAGGATTCAAGGGACTGAGTTATAGGGAGAGGTTGGACAAGCTAGGTCTTTTTTCATTAGAGTGTACGAGACTGAGGAGACATCTTATAAAAGTGTTTAAGATCATGAGAGGCATGGATAGGGTGAATGCACTCAGTCTTTTTCCCAGGGTTGGGGAATTGAGGACTAGAGGCATCAGCTTAAGGTAAGAGGGGAAAGAATACATGGGAACCTGAAGGGCAACTTTTTTTTTGACACAGAGGGTAGTACGCATATGGAATGAACTGCTAGCGGAAGTGGTTGTGGCAGGTACATTAACAACATTTGAAAGGAATTTGGATGAATACACAGATAAGAAAGGTTTAGAAAGATATGGGCCAAGTGCAGAGAAATGGGGTTCGTGTGGATGGACATTTTGTTCGGCATGGACCAGTTTGGGCCGAAGGGCCTGCCTCCATGCTGTAGGACTCTATGACTGCATCGTGTTAAGTTCCATTTTCAAGTCTGCAAATTTTGAAACTGTTGGTGTCAACATGTAGCAAGACCTGAACAATATTCAGGTTGATTTTGGTAAGTAGAAAATATAATTCACACCACACACACAGTGTCAGACAATGGCAGTCTCCAACAAGTGAGTAACTATCAATCTCCCTTTGATGTTGAAATGCATTATCATTGCAAAATTCCCCATTCACCGTAATCCTGAATTCAACATTGCCCAGAAACTCAAATGAAACAACCATGTAAATATTGAGCTATAGAAATAGGTCAGAGGATACTTATTCTGCAGTGAATAACTCCCCTTTTGACTCTCAAATGTCTCTTCACCATTGACAAGGTAGTAATCAGGTCTGTGATGGGATTCTCTGCATTTGCCTGAATCAGTGCAGCTCCAACCACACTCAAGAAACTTGACACCATCCAGGACAAAGCAGCCTGCTTGAGTCGAGTTTGGGGAAAGCAGTAACGTTGTGGTAATGTCAGTGAATTAGTTGCCCAGAGGGCCAAATACAGATGCAGATCCCAACAGGATGCTAGTGGAATTTCAAGTCAATTTAAAAAATCTGAAATTGAATGTCATTGAACTGCAAAATGCTGCATGTAATGGTGCAGTTTAGTGGGCCTGAGTAATGGTGTCATAGAACTGTCATGATTGTTGTAAAATCCCATCTAGTTTACAAATGTCCCTTTAGGGAATGAAATCAGCCAATCCTACCTGGTATGAACTCATATTTGACTCCAAGTCTTCTGTTATTGACTGTAAACTACCCTCTGAAATGGTCTTGGAAGTAATTTAGATGTAGGACAATTAGGGATGGGCATCAAATGGTACGAGCAATGCCTACATACTATGAAAGAAGGAAAAGTTTTTTTTAAAAATTCAATGTTATACTTTCACTTCCTTCAGATTGGTGCACTCATATGTACCATCTCCAAGATGCACTGAAGATTAGCACCAAGGCTTCTTCGACCCCACCCCACAAAGCCAGAACTCTAACATCCCAAACGATAATGGCAGTGGGTGCATGGGAGTAGCAATGCCTTCAAGTAACCTGTCTGACTTGGGAATATGTTACTGTTTCTCCATCATAGCTGGGTCAAGCTTCTGAAACTTCCTCCTAGCAGCACTGTGGATAAAAGGTTAAAAGCGGTTTGATAAAATGGCTCCTCTCTACCATCTCGTGTGCAACTCGGGTTTTACGATCAAGAAGATATTTGAATTTCAGTGACCAACTTAAAAGATCGCACACGTCTTTAAGGTTTTAAGACCTTTAATAGGAAAAACAATATTGTTTAAAACCACAGGAGTAAGCAAGATATACTCTAATTCTGTAGTATCATATTCCCCTCTCTATCTATGGCGAGGTGAATCATCAGCCTTTTTTGTTTATTTCTCATGGACGTGAGCTTTGCTGGCTGGACCAGCATTTATTGCCTGACCCTAATTGCCCTTGAGAAGATGGTGAGGAGCTGCCTTCTTGAACCTCTGCAATCCATGTGGTGTATGTGTTAGGGAGAGAATTCTAGGATTTTGATCCAGTGAACTGAAGGAGCAGCAAAATGGTGAGTGGCTTGGAGGGGAATTTGCAGGTGGTGGTGTCTCTATGTATCCACTGCCCTTGTCCTTCAAATGGAAGTGGTCATGGGTTTGGAAGATACTGATAAGGAGCTGTGTAGATGCTGCTGCTTCTAAGCATCAATGATGGAGGGAGTGGATGCTTGTGGATGCAGTGCTAATCAATTGGGCTATTTTGTCTTGGAGTGTGCCAAGCTTGTTGAGCTTTGTTGAAGCTCCATGCATCCAGGCAAGTGGGGAGTATTTTATCACACTCCTGACTTGTGCTTTGCAGTTGGTGGACACAAGTCGGGAGTCAGATAGTGAGTTACTCAGTTCAGGATTCCTCATTTCTGAACTGCTGTTGTTGCCGCAGTGTTTTTATGGTGAGTCCCGTGGAGATTTTCGTAAATGGTAATCCTCACGATGTTGATAATGAGCGATGATGATGCCATTGAAAGTCAAGGTGCAATGGTTAGATTCCCTCTTATTGGAGATGGTCATTTCTTGGCACTTGTAAGCATGAATGTTATTTGCCAATTGTCAGCCCACTCCTGAATATAGTCCAGGTCTCTCTGACTTGGATGTAGACAGTTTATGTCACAAATGTTGCTGAATGTTGTGCAGTCATCAGCAAACACCTCAGTACTGACCTTGTGATGGAGGGAAGGTCTTGATGAAGCAGCTGAAGATGGTTTGGTCTAGGACACTATCCTGAGGAACGCCTGCAGAGATGTCCTGGAATTGAGAAGACTGACCTTCAACAACCACAACTGTCTTCCTTTGTTCCAGGTATGACTCCGACTAGCAGAGAGTTTTCCTTGATTCCTATTGATTCCAGTTTGCTAAGGCTTCTAAGACTGCGAACTTGGTCAAATGTGGCTTTGATGTCAAGTACCATCACATTCACCTCACCTGTAGAATTCAGCTCCTTTGTCCACGTTTAAACCAAGGCTGTTATGAGGTCAGGAACTGAGTGTCCCTGACAGAACCCAAACAGGGTGTCACTGAGCAAGTTATTACTGAAAAAGTGTTACTTGATAGCACTGTTGATGACATTTTCCATCACTTTACGGATGATCAAGAGTAAACTGATGGGGCAATAATTCGCCGGGTTGGATTTGTCCTGCTTTTTGTGTGCAGGACAAACTTGGGCATTTTTCCATATTGTTGAATATGGCAGTATTTTAGCTATACTAGAACAGCTTGGCTAGGGGAACAGCAAGTTCTGGAGCACAGGTCTTTGGTACTATTGCCAGACTGTTGTCAGGCCCAGACCCGTTTCTTGATTTCGCGTGGCGTGAAATGCGTTGACTGAAGACTAGCATCTGTAATTTTGGCAACCTACAGAGGAAGCCAAGATGGATTGTCCACTGAGCACTTCTGGTTAAAGATTTTACAAATACTTTAGCCTTACCCTTTACACTAATGTGCTGAGCTCTTCCCATCTGAAGGTGGGGTATTTGTGGAGCCTCCATCTACAGTGAGTTGTTTAATTGTTCATCACTATTCAAAACTGGATTTGGCAGGACTTCAGAGCTTAGATCTGACTCGTTGGCTGTGAAGTTGCTTACCTGTTTCTGTCACTTGCTGTGTGTGTATGCTGAATTCCATTGCAAGTAGTCCTGTACGGTAACTTCACCAGGTTGGTTCCTCATTTTCAGGTATGCCTGATGCTGTTCTTAGCATGCCCTTCTGCACTGTCCTTTGAACTGGGGATGATACCCTGTCAAAACTGAATTTAAAGGATTTACTTTGATTACTGTACTAAGCACATGATAAAAGGTGACATTGCAGTGTATTAATAACTAATCAAACAATTATTTATAGATAGTTTCCTTTTAATGTGCTGTTATCGAGATGTTATCTGACTAATTATCTGCTGTTCTTTTAATATCCTGTTTTTAATATTGAAGGAAATTGCCAAAGTCTGCTGTCATCATGGCAGGCTTCCCTGTACCACCAGCACATTAACTGGGTCATTCATCATGTTTGCTGGCTGTGAGAAAAGTGGATACCACATTTTCTTACTTGAGTTGTCGCTCTGTGTTCATTCTACATGAAACAGCTTGAGAAATGTTGAAGTGTTACTTACGTACTTATCCTTCTTTATTAAAAAAAAATATAAGTTGCTGTACTGCAGGTGTTGAAACTGCAGACTTTTAGCCAAATAAATTGACAGTTGGTGTGTTTACTGAGATTGTGCCTGATGCTTGATTGCAGGATGCTGGAACAGGAGAAGTGGACAAGAATAAATTTTGCATCCTGTGCAATATGGTTTTCACATCCCCCATAGTTGCTCAGTCCCATTATAAAGGCAAGATTCATGCAAAGCGGCTCAAACAGCTTGTCGGAGAGCAGCCGTGTGTCGCTGAGCCACAGACTGGTAGGAGTAAGCTCATTCTGAAGATTCCATTTCCTATGTCATGCTCAATGTCTGATTTTGTCAGAGTACGAGCTATTGGTTCTGAATTCAGTTTGATTCATGGATCCACGGATTCACACTCAACAGTTTTAACCACAAAATGTCTCCCAGTTCTAGAATCGACAGCCAGGGGAAACATCTCTATGCTCACCAAGTCATTCCCTGTAAGAATTTTGAAAGTTTCAATGAGATCGCCTCTCATTGTTTGAAATCCTAGAGAGCACAAGCCAACTTCTTCAGTCTCTCCTCATAAGACATTCTAGCCATCCCAGGGATTAATCTAGTGAACAAAAACAGAAGTTGCTGTAAAAGCTCAGCAGGTCTGGCAACATCTGTGAAGAAAAAAATCAGAGTTAACGTTTCACCAGGTTAATAAAAACCCAAAGAACTGCGGATGCTGTATATCAGGAACAAAAACAGGAGTTACTGGAAAAGCTCAGCAGGTCTGGCAACATCTGTGAAGAAAAAAATCAGAGTTAACATTTCGGATCCAGTGGCCCTTCCTCAGAACTCAGACCTGCAGAGCTTTTCCAGTAACTTCTGTTTTTGTTCCTGATATACAGCATCTGCAGTTCTTTCGGTTTTTATTAACCTGGTGAAATTCCATTGCACTCCCTCTGTGGCCAGAATATCCTTCCTTAGATAAGGCATCCAAAACTGTACACAATATTCCAGCTAAGATTGCAATGAGGCTGTATCAATTGCAGCAAGATATCTTTGTTCTCAAATTCCCTTGAAATGAATGCTAATATACTGTTTGACCTTCTAATTCGTAGCTACACTCGCATGCTAGTTTTTAGAAACTCATGGACAAGGACACCCAGGTTTTTTTTGGACACCTGCACTTCCTAAACACTCACCATTTATGAAATATTCTACCCTTTCTGTGTTTTCTGCCGAAAATGAATCTGTTTAAATTTATTTACATTATATTCCATTTTCCATGTTCTAGCCCATTCACATAGCCTATCCAAGTCCTCTGAATCCTCTTTGCACCTGCCTCACAACCGACATTCCTACCCAGTTGGTGGTGTCATCAGCAAATCTGTAAAAAGTGCAATATTCATCAAAAGATATATGGTTCCATGTCCAAATCATTTAAAAAGATTGTTAACAGTTATGGACTTAGCATTAACCACTGTTGTATCCCACTAAATAGCTGCCTGCGCCCCCATTCTGAGTACAATCCAATTAGAATAGCCTTTATTGTCACGTGCATTCAAAGTAGTGCAGTGAAAAATTTGCACTGTTGTCTGTTGGCTCCATCATAGGGACAGGGTACTTTAAGTGTTGTCACAGAATTGAAATAGTAAAAAAAAAATTAGCGTGGGAATACAGAGTTTAAAAGCCCAGAATGAGTATAAAAGGTGTCTTTAAAGAACTCAAGTTATAGGCCTTTTCCAAAATGAGTCTGGGCCCACCAGGCTTCAGAACACAACACCGTGCTGCCTTCATGTGCTAGCCTGTGTCCAGGATTCGCTCTGCTACCGCCCTGGGTTCCGGCCCACAGCTTGGCCTGTGCTCGCTCTGCTCCTGCTCTGGGTTCCAGCCCACAGCTTGGCCTGTGCTCGCTCTGCTCCTGCTCTGGGTTCCGGCCCACAGCTTGGCCTGTGCTCGCTCTGCTCCTGCTCCAGGACTCGGCCCACACTCTGCTTTCACTCCAGGACTCAGCCCGCGACTCGCTCTGCTGCCGCTCTGGGCTCTGACTGTGACTCGCTCTGCTCCCTGCTCCAGGACTCATCCCATGCGCTCTGCTCCCGCGCCGCCCTAGCTCCAACCGCGACTTGTCTATCTTTGTCTCACCTCCATTCTCCAGGTGGGGTAGGGTGGTATAAGAAGTTGGGCAGGGGTGTGAGGGAAGAGAAACTGCTGCAAAGAGGAAAAAAAAATAAAGAAAGGAAAAAGAACTGGCGAGCAGAGAAGCTCCAACTGGAGCATCTTACTCTGCCACCATCTTGAATGAATTATTCCTACCCACTGCTCTCTTGTCTAGTCTATTCTAGCCAATTCTTAAATCATTGTGGTATACTTCCCCATCCCAGGTGCAGTAGTTTTACTTGCTAACCTCATGTCCATGCAATATTGCACATTAACCCCTTCATTTTCATTAAAGTTTCCAAACTTTCCCCTACCACATACATTAACAGCCATTAATTACCAAGATTGGTATTTGTTCAGAATGCAGTTATTCTGTGTAATACTGTACTCTGGTACTTTCTGTCATGTAAATAGCTTAAGACATAATTATCATTACATTGTGTAATGAATCAGTTTTATTACTACAGGTATTTCTGCTATAATGTGTTTCATTAACATGAATTGACAATTGATGAATAGTGGACGCTGTTTGGATAACGCAAACTTCCCCTTAACGTGATCTTCTATGGCGATTTTCTATAGCGCGAAATCACACAACGCAACTATCACTTTAAAGGAGAAACACCTGTAAAATAATCTGTAAAACTTAACTTGGATAGATTTCTGTGGTCTAGTTCTATACAAACAGATCAATCATGATCTTACTGACTGGTAGAGCAGGTTCAAGGGGTTGAATGGCCTACTTCTCCTAATTTTTATGTTCATTCTCATTAGAACAACATATTTAAGAATATTATTTTGTTTTGGATTGAAAACTTGAAATTTGATTTGTTTTGTACCTTTATATGGCCCCACTTTCTGGGACATAGGTATGATCTGTTAGCTATATGACATTACAGATATAAGTGTATTTGTTCTCCTCCAGTAGAAGCTGTGCACTATTCAACTTCTCAAAAACAGTAATATGAAGTGTAAAATTTGAAAGCTATCTTGAATCATTGCAGCCATTTTTTGAATTTCAGTGCTGTGTTCTATCACAGTGACCACAAATGTGGCAAGTTCACCTTCAGAGGAGAGGTCTGTGCAGAGTGAGCAACTGGAAAAGGGCAAACAAGAAGTGGCACAGGAAGCTGCAACAGCAGCTTTGGACCTGGAGGATCCCAACAGGTTCTGCAAACTTTGCAGTGCCTCTTTTAACAACCCACTAATGGCCCAGCAACATTACAATGGCAAGAAGCACAAGAAAAATGACCTAAGGAGACAACTAATGGAGGAAATGGGGAAGGAGACAGATTCTCCTGAGAAGAATGGTGAGTAATTCTCAATATCACTGCAATGTTGGGGGAGGATGAGGGTGGGGGGTGGTGGGCAGTGGTATAGTGGTGATGTCATAGGTAATCCAGAACTCCAGGCTAATGTTCTGGGTATGAGCTCAAATCTCATCATGGCAGTTGGTGAAATTTGAATTCCAGACAAAAAAGTATTAGTAACCACTGTAAATTGTCGTTAAACAAAAACAGATTCATTTTGGGGAAGGACATATGCTGTCTGATCTGGCCTACATGTCACTCCAAACACAGCAATGTGGTTGACTCTTAATTGCCCTCTGGGCAATTAGGGATGAGCAATAAATTATGTCCTAACCAGTGATACCCACATTTCATGAGCAATTTTTTTCTAATTGGTAAAAATAGGAAGAATGCAGGTACAACAGACATTACATTCACTGGTTTCACAAATTCTGAATCAAAATCTTCAGATTTTAGGTGAACTGGAGAATACAAGAAAAGAAACATGGCTTGATGTCAAGTTGTAACTTTGCAAGTCAGAAATTTGCGGACATTTGCAATCTATATTGAAATGCTCACTGGCTAAATATAAAGATAATCTTGATTAACAAGCACAATGGAAGTCATTGCTCAAGAGCAGCCAGGACTGAGTAATGAATGCTAGCCAACCCAGCAATGCTCGCATCACACAAAAGCATAAAGAAAACACTGCAACAGCACACAGGCTCACAGAATAGGCAGGTAAATGGCAGATGGAATTTAATAGTGTGATCTGATAAATTTGGGCAAAAAAATGTAAGAAATAAGGAAAATAGAGAGTTACCTCAGGGTACAACGGGGCCTTGATCAGATGGACAAATGGGCCGAGAGTGGCACCTGTAGTACAAAGTGAATTGAAGTGACGGAAGCAATGTTGTTCGTAACGATTATCATTTACATGCTTAATTCCTAAGCATCTGTATGTTTGAAAATAAATAAATAGGTAACAGTCTTAATTTTGTACAGATTTGGTCATGATTGGAAAAATAATTCGGATTATGTTTTGTAGTAGGAGCGGGTGACTATCCGTGTGCTATCTGCAATGTTACACTCAATTCCATTGAGCAGTACCAGTGTCACCTACAAGGATATAAACATCACTTGAAGTAAGAGTTTTGCATTTTTTTCCATCCAAATCCCACTGATACAAACACACTTGTAATCTTAATGATTGGGATTGAATTACAAAATACCACATTGCTTGAAGGTTTGCTAGTAATGAAACTAACAATAAGTCTTTCTGGAAACAAGCTGTTTGGCTTTTCATATTTCATTTGTGCATTTTGCCATTCATTAATGTTTAGCGCATGTAAATCAGTTGACATTTTTTCAACTAAATTCCACATGGAGCAACAAGATGGTTCGGTGGTTAGCACTGCTGCCTCACTGCGCCAGGGAGCTGGGTTTAATTCCACTCTGAAGCAACTGTCTGTGTGGAGTTTGCACATTCTCCCTGTGTCTGCGTGGGTTTCCTCCGGGTGCTCCAGTTTCCTCCCACAGTCCAAAGATGTGCAGGTTAAGTGGAATGGCCATGCCAAATTTTTCATAGTGTCCAAGGATGTTCAGGCTAGGTGGATTAGCCATGGGAGATGCAGGGCTGCAGGGATAGGGAAGGGGGATGGATCTGGGTGGGCTGCTTTTCAGAGGGTCAGTGTTGACTCAATAAGCTGAATGGCCTGCTTCCACACCAAAGAGATTCTATGATTAGCTCTATGCATTGAATTAGGAATATGTATATATATATTGTTTTTTCTGGATTACTTTTGGATAAATCGTATCCTTGGGGAAATTCATGCATTTTCTAATGTAGTAACTTAGCATGGTAATTTCCATCATATTGAAAGTTAGTATCTCCTGGCTAACCTATTTATGTGGTACAGTCTTGACAGGAAGGATCCCAGTCATTTTTGTGACAAAGGGAGATGAACAGACTGTAATCGGGGAGCACTGTGTAATCTAATTTACATGCTCCACTAAAAGCAAGTGCTGATCATTTTGTTTTTATTTATCCACAGAGAAAATAAAGTGGTTAACCTGGTAAAGAATACAAAGTCAAAGATCTACGACTCATTCCAGGATGAACTCGATGACTTTATTAAAGTTCAGAAAGCAAGGGGTCTGGTGCCAAAGGTGTCCTTTAGAAAATTTGAAGACAATCAGGAAGAAGAAGACACTGTGAACTTGCCTTCAGCCAGCCCACCCCATTCTCCTGCATACCCGTTGGAAGGTTTCCCTACAGCCAAACCAAGTGGTCTCCCAGATGAACACACTTTCCCAAATTACGTGGAAATTGGAGCTGAGCTGTTGCCCACATTGCAAAATGTCCATCTGAGGGACAAATGCGAACAAAATAGTAACTTGCATATAGAATGCCACACACAAATGCCACTTTCTCTGATGCCAACTCATCCAGAAAATAGTCAAGGTCCATCCAGCTTGGAGTCATTCGACGAATGTAAACCCATAACCTCTGATGACAGCTTAGACTCTTGCAAAAAAGACAAGATTAGGGGGAAGAAGAAACACAAAAGGGACAAAAGAAACAAGGAAATAGAAACTAAAAGAGAAAGTGAGCTTCTTAGCTACAGGATAGAGGAGATCCCTGAGGGACTGTGTTTGGAACAAGTTAAAGAACAGTCAAAGCAGAAAGCAGAGCAAAGGGATCGAGATGAGTTTATTCTCAACAAAGAAAAGGTAAAACATAAAAAGGAAAAAAAGGAACTTAATCAAGAAAAGGAGGAAATGAAACTAAAACATAAAAAACAAAAGAAAAAGAAGGAAGTTGATACAAGAACAGAAGAAGAAAAACTTTGGGATGAATCTATTTTGGGAATTTGATACAAAGGAACTTTGAGGACTTTGATGCTTGATCACGGTTTTAATTTGCTCAAGCACTTCTGAAAATAAAAATATACGGTTGTTAATAAAAGTGTTTGAAGATTCAATTATTTTTCTCCCCAGTGAATCAATATTGTTCAGATGTTGTTCATCACCTCTGTGAGCTCTTGTTTGTTACTGTAATTTTCCAATCAGCTGTAACCTGAGTTATGAAATATATTGCTGACATCTAATGATGTCTTAAGTGTCCTTAAGCGTTTGCTCTTCACTTTGTCAAACTGCTTTATAATTCTGATGCGTTATGGTAACTTGTAAATTCTTGGGCCGTTCAGACTTGTTTAACTTTTAATAAATAGTGTGATTATAGTTTTAAATGGCTTCTTGTTAAGTCACATCACATAATAGATGGATGCTATGTCAAAATATGTGCAAATATGGTGAGCTGATCCGAAAAGAATGTTCACAAAGAAATTTTATTTCTATAATACCTCTTTATAGGCAGGCATTTCCTGTCCAACACATCTCGGATGTCACAAAAGTATCTGTGAAGTTTTCTGTGGCACATGTTGATTCCAGAGTTGAGAGGGTTGGATTATGAGGAGAGACTGAGTAGACTGGGATTATACTCATTGGAATTCAGAAGAATGAGGGGAGATCTTATAGAAACATGTAAGATTATGAAGGGAATAGATATGGTGGAGGCAGGGAGGTTGTTTCCGCTAGCAGGTGAAACTACGACTAGAGGGCATCGCCTCAAAATAAAGGGAAGCAGATGTAGGACTGAGGTCAGGAGGAACTTCTTCACCCAAAGGGTTGTGAATCTGTGGAATTCCCTGCCCAGTGAAGCGGTTGAAGCTACCTCACTGAATGTTTTTAAGGCAAGGCTAGATAAATTTTTCAACAGTAAAGGAATTAAGGATTATGGTGAGTGGGCGGGTAAGTGGAGCTGAGTCTCAAGAAGATCAGCCATGATCTTATTAAATGGTAGGGCAGGCTCGAGGGGCCAGATGGCCTACTCCTGCTCCTAGTTCTTATGTTCTTATGTTGGGAGTGAATGAATGATTTGTGAATGACTGATCTATTTATTGTCACTTGCATTTTAAATGATTAATACTGTAAAATGCAGTGAAAAGCTGGTGCCATTTTGAATAGTTCAAGAATAAAAAGAGTGAAACGATATAACTGAACAAGGGTCCTTCAGTAACTTGCTGCTGCCTGCGCCAGACCCACTAATGTAATAGTCGCTATTCTTTAGGTGCCATCTCTTTGCTGCTGGACCCACCTTGCCACCATTGAGTGCCATGCTGAACCGATACTACCTCCCCGTCACCCCAAGGCCAGGAGTCCGCGCATTTAGCATACCAAGACTAGGAATCCCTGGCTCCACTGCCACCTCTCCAGCACCAAGAGTCCCCACTCTTCATCTGGGAGTGCCTGGTTCTGCTGCCAGGCCAGGCCCCTGATCACTGGAGGAGCTTTGCTGCCGTGGCTGCCAGCCCTCAATGCCAGGAGGATATTCTTGCTGCCGCTTCTGACACTCTGCGCATAGCCTGCTCTCGCTGCTGCGCTGATTCTACAGACTAACCTGCCAAAGAAAAACAAAAAAGGAAAGGAAAAGAGCAGAAGTTAAAAGAAGAAAAGAGATAAAGAAGAAAACAGATAAAGCAGATGAGACCCAGACAAGACCCCTGCTACTTTGCTGCCATCCTGATAAGGAGTATAATCTTTGAGTAGACAGAAATAAAATCAGTCTTTTACAATGTACAAATTCACTCAACACGAGTAGTTACTTAATGCCAGTAGGTGTCCTAAACGTAAAGAACCTACTTACAAATCTCATCGAGTTTTTTGAAGACGTAACAAAGGTAGTGAACAGAGGTAAGTCGATTGACGTTGTCTATATGGACTTCCAAAAGGCTTGTGATAAAGTCCAACACAAAAGACTGTTAGCTGAGGTGGAAGTCCAGAGAATTTGGGGCAAATTACTGATATGGATAGGGAATTGGTTGAATGGCAGGAACTAGAGAAGTGGAATAATAGGTAAGGACTCAAATTGGCTCAACATGACTAGTTGTGTCCCACAGGGATCTGTTTTATGGCCTTATTTATTCACAATATTCGTTAACGACTTGGACATTGGCATAAAAAGTCAAGTGGCCAGATTTGCTGCTGACATAAAATTGGGCAGCATTGTAGACAATGTTGATGACAGCATTAAATTACAACATGATATTGATAGATTAAGTGAATGGGTTAAGCAGCTGTGGCATATTGATTTTAATATAAGCAAGTGTGAGATCATCCACTTTGGACTGAGAAAGGATCGATCTGGGTATTTTTAGAAGATACAAAGTTAAATACAGTAGATGTCTAATGAGATTTGGAGGTTCAGGTGCATAACTCTTCAAAATGCTACATACAGGTACAGAAAATAGTCAAAAAGGCTAATGGAATGCTGGCCTTCATATCTTAAAGGGCTGGCGTATAGGGATGCAGATGTTATGCTGCAGTTATACAAGATGCTCGTTAGACACCACTTAGTTTACTGAGAGCAGATCTGGACATCACATATTAGGAAGAATGTTTTGGCCCTGGAGGGAGTTCAACACAAGAATAATACCTGGACTCTAGGGCTTAGGTTATGAGGAGAGGTTAGACAAATTAGGCCTTTATTCAAAGGATGCTCTGGAAGACGTGATCTAATCGAGGCCTTCGGGATGTTAACAAGGAAAGACAGGGTAGATAAAGGTAAACCTTTCCACTAGCTGAAGATTCTAGAACCGGGGGCATAGTTTACGAATAGGAGGGGAGGTGACGGCCTAGTGGTATTATCGCTGGATTTAATCCAAAGACCCAAGCAATGTTCTGGGCACTCAGGTTTGAATCCCAGACAGTGGAACTTGCATTTAATGAAAACCTGGAATTAAGAGTCTAATGATGACCATGAATTTTTTTTTCTTTATTCGTTCACAGGATGAGGGCATCGCTGCCTAGGCCAGTATTTATTGCCCAGAGGGCAGTTAAGAGTCAACCACATTGCTGTGGGTGTGGAGTCACATGTAGGCCAGACCAAGTAAGGATGGCAGTTTCCTTCCCTAAAGGACATTAGTGAACCAGATGGGTTTTGTTGTAGATTGTTGGGAAAAACCCATCTGGTTCACAGATGTCCTTTCGGGAAGCAAACTGCCATTCTTTCCTGGTCAGACCAACATGCCTGATGTGGTTGATTCTTAACTGTCCTCTGGGCAATGAGGGATAGATAATAAATGCTGACCTAGCTAGTGATGCCCTGAATAAAACTAAATAGGGCCAGGCCATTCAGGAGAGACGTTAGAAAGCACTTCTATGCACAGAGTAGTGGGGTTTTGGAAATCTCTTCCTCAAATGGCAGTTGATATTAATTCAATTGTTAAATTTAAATCTGCAAATGATTTTTTTTTATTAAGCAAGGGTACAAAGGGATATTGCTGCAAGGCTGGCATATGGACTTAGGCAACAGAGCAGGTATTACCTTATTGAATGATAGAGCAGGCCTGAGGGCCTCAAAGCCCTATGTTCCTACTCCTACACACCAGGAATAACATTTTTCATGATGTTATTGTTCCTATCCATTTGCAATAACATATCCTCTGAAACGCGGAGTAGAGCTCAGGAGCTGGTGTGTGTAGTTCCTCTGCATCACAATAGGTGTCATAAATTGTCTACATCACACTTCAAAGCAAAATCTATCAAGAAGTAAAAATGTTCTTCAATAAAGTACAGAATGGAAAATAACAGTGCCACAATGGCTACATCCTCTTAGAACATACAAAGTAGGGGTAGAATTCCTTCCCTAAGGCCATTATGGGTCAACCTACAGTAGGTGGACTGCAGTGGTTCAAGAAGGCAGCTCAGCAGCACCTTCCCAAGGGCAACTAGGATGGGCAAGAAATGCTGGCCAGCCAGCTGTCCCCATGACCCACAAGTGAATAGGAAATAAAAGCAAGCCATAAAACATTTCCCTTCTAAGGGAAGGCAATAGCCTAATGGTATTATCAGTAGACTATTAATCCAGAGAGCCCATAATGTTCTGGTTTGAATCCTGTCATGGCAGATGGTGAAACTGAATTCAACAATAAAAACCTGGAATTAAGAATCTACTAATAACCATGAAATCATTGTTGATTGTCCGAAAACCCCATCTGCTTGACTAATATTCTTCAGGGAAAGAAATCTATTAACCTCACCTGGGCTGGCTACATGTGACTCCATGTGGCAATATGACAAATTGCCCTCTGAAATGGCCTAGCAAGCCATTCAGTTGTTCCAAGCACTACAATATCTCAAAGAAATGAAACTGGATGTATCACCTGGTCTCGACCTAAGCATCGGAAAAGACAACGGCAGAAACAGCCCTGTCGACCCTGCAAAGTCCTCCTCACTAACATATGGGATCTAGTGCCAAAATTAGAAGAGCTGTCTCATAGACTAGTCAAGCAACAGCCTGACATAGTCACACTCATGGAATCATACCTTACAATGTCCCAGACAGGATATGTCCTGTCCCACCAGCAGGACAGACCCAGCAGAGGTGGTAGCACGGCGGTATACAGTTGGGAGGGTGTTGCTCTAGCAGTCCTCAGCGTTGATTCTGAACCCCATGAAGTCTCATGGCTTCAGGTTAAACATGGGCAAGGAAACCTCCTGCTGATTATCACATACTGTCCTCCCTCAGCTGATGAATCAGTACACTACACGTTGAACAACACTTAGAGAAAGCACTGAGGATGGCGAGGGCACAAAATGTACTCTGGGTAAGGGATTTCAATGTCCACCACCAAGAGTGTGATGTGGCGGCAATGCAATGTTGGACTGAGGTGGACGAAGTCAGAAATCACACGACGCCAGGTTATAGTCCAACAGGTTTATTTGAAATCACAGGCTTTTGGAGTGCTGCTTCTTCACCTAATGAAGGCCCAAGGGCAGTAAAGAGTCAACCACATTGCTGTGGGTCTGGAGTCACATGTAGGTCAGACCAGGTAAGGATTGCAGATTCCTTCCCTAAAGGACATTAGTCAACCAGGTGGGATTTTCTGACAATCAACAATGGTTTCATGGTCATCATTAGACTCTTAATTTCAGAATTTTATTGAATATTTTAATTATTTAATATGTTTACTAAAGAAGCCACCCCCTACGGACAAGCCCTGCGCATACACAGGATCTGCTCAGATGAGGTGGAACTCGACAGACACCTAAAGATTTTGAAGGATACCCTCATAAGAACGGGATATGATGCTCAACTCATCGATCGCCAGTTCTGATGTGCCACAGTGAAAAGCTGCAATGACCTCCTCAGGAGACAGATACAGGATACGACCGATAGACAAGCATGGGGCTGGATGAACACAGCAGGTCAAGCAGCATCATAGGAGCAGGAAAACTTGACGTTTCGGGCCTAAACCCTTCATCAGAAATGGGGGAGGGGAAGAGGGTTCTGAAATAAATAGGGAGAGAGGGGGAGGCGGATAGAGGATGGATAGAGGAGAAGATAGGTGGAGAGGAGGCAGACAAGTCGAACAGGCGGGGATGGAGCCAGTAAAGGTGAGTGTAGGTAGGGGGGTAGGGAGGAGATAGGTCAGTCCAGGGAGGACGGACAGGTCAAGGGGGCGGGATGATGTTAGTCGATTGGTGATGGGGGTGTGGCTTGAGGTGAGAGGAAAAACAGGTTAGGGAGGTGGAGATGAGCTGGGCTGGTTTTGGGATGCGGTTGGGGGAGGGGAGATTTTGAAGCTTGTGATGCCATTGGGCTGCAGGGTTCCCAGGCTGAATATGATTTGCTGTTCCTGCAGCCTTCAGGTGGCATCACTGTGGCATTGCAGGAGGCCAAGGATGGACATGTCATCTGAGGAATGGGAGGGGGAGTTGAAATGGTTCGCGACTGGGAGGTGCAGTTGTTTGTTGCGAACTGAGCGCAGGTGTTCTGCAAAGCGGTCCCCAAGCCTCCGCTTGGTTTCCCCGATGTAGAGGAAGCCACAACAGGTACAGCGGATGCAGTATACCACATTGGCAGATGTGCAGGTGAACATCTGCCTGATGTGGAAAGTCTTCTTGGGGCCTGGGATTGGGGTGATTGAGGAGGTGTGGGGGCAGGCGTAGCACTTACTGCGGTTACAAGGAAAAGTGCCGGGTGTGGTGCGGCTGGAAGCCACACCCCCATCTCCTATCTGCTAACATCATCCCGCCCCCTTGACCTGTCTGTCCTCCCTGGACTGACCTAGCTCCTCCCCACCCCCCTACCTACACTCACCTTTACTGGCTCCATCCCCGCCTCTTCGACTTGTCTGCCTCCTCTCCACCTATCCTCTCCTCTATCCATCCTCTATCTGCCTCCCCCTCTCTCCCTATTTATTTCAGAACCCTCTTCCCCTCCCCCATTTCTGATTAAGGGTTTAGGCCCGAAACGTCAAGTTTTCCTGCTCCTATGATGCTGCTTGACCTGCTGTGTTCATCCAGCCCCATGCTTGTTATCTCGGATTCTCCAGCATCTGCAGTACCTTTTATCTCTGATACGACCGATAGAGTTCCCTTCAGCGTCCAGTACTTCCCTGAAATGGAGAGACTATGTCCTGTTCTTTGCAGCCTTCAACATGTCATCGATGATGATAGACATCTCACCAAGATCTTCCCCTTCTTCCACTTGTCACCTTCAAACAACCACCAAATCTTAAACAGACTATTGTTTGCAGCAAACTACCCAGCCTTCAAGACAACATCAACCACAACACTATACAACCCTGCCACGGCAACCTCTGCAAGACATGTCAGATCTTCAACATGGACACTGTCATCATTTGTAGGAACACCACCCACCTTGTGCACGGCAGATACTCATGTGTCTCGGCCAATGTTGTCTATCTCATACACTGCAGGCAAGGATGCCCCGAGGTGCAGTATATTGGTGACACTACACATACGCTACAACAATGGATGAATGGACACCATGCAACAAATGCCAGAAGGAATGTTCCCTCCCAGTTGGGAAACACTTCAGTGGTCGAGGACATTCAGCTTCCGATCTTCGGGTAAGCATCCTCCAAGGTGGCCTTCGAGGTACACAACAACACAGAATCACCGAGCAGAATCAGTAGCCAAGTTCCATACCCACGAAGATGGCTTCAACCGTAACCTTGGGTTCATGCCATGCTACATGTGACCCCATCACACTGTTCCGTATTTGTAAAATCTTCCTTACTGTCCTGTTTTGACACTACCACTTTCACAAGCTGTTATGATCTCTCTACTTCAATTTGCTTGTACAGTTTTGGATTATTTATTACTTTGGTTAGACCCTTGGCATGTGACTCTTACACCTATCATGTTATTCCAGTCATTTGGTTTGTCTCCAGCACCACCTTATTATAATTATCCCTCTGTCTCATTTAGTCTGATTATCGGTCATCCCTTTGCTTGTTATTCAGATGTTGACACTTTTGATCACCTGTAGAGAATTAGTATTCGACACTCCACTCACACCATTATTCTGATCTTTTGATCTCTCTGCCCTTAATCTCTCTGCCTTTAAATTCTGTCTCTGTGTGCTTCTCTCTCACTGAAGAAGGGGCTACACTCCAAAAGCTTGTGATTTCAGATAAAGCTGTTGGACTATACCGTGGTGCCATGTGACATCTGACTTTCCAAAAGCAGTTCTACTGATCGAGCTGGTCAGGTCCTAAAGGACATAGCTGCGGAAGTGGGTCTGCGGCAGGTGGAGAGGGATCTAAATAGAGGGAGCCACCACATGGTCCTTATAGATGCAAAGTCCCACTTTCACAATGAGAATACCCTCCATCATGTTGTGTGGCACTATCACTGTGCTAAATGGGACAGACTTCGCACAGGTCTAGCAACTCAAGACTAGGCATCCATGAGGTACTGTGGGCCATCAACAGCAACAGAACTGTACTCTAGCACAATCTGTAATCTCACGGTCCAGCATATCCCCCACTCAACCATTACCAACAAGCCAGGGGATCAACCCTGGTTGAAGGGAGAGTGCAGGATGCCATGCCAGGAGCAGCACCAGGCATGCGACACCGCCAAACAGGATTACTTGCACATCAAACACCAAAAGCAGCAAAAGATAGACAGAGCTAAGCGATCCCACGACCAATGGATCAGATCTAAGCTTTGCAGTCCTGCCACATCCAGTTGCGAATGGTGGTGAGCAATTAAACAACTCACTGGAGGAGGAGGCTCCACAAATATCCCCATCCTTAACGATGGAAGAGCCCAGCACATCAGTGCAAAAGATAAACCTGAAGCTTTTGTAGCAATTTTTAACCAGAAGAGCCAAGTGAATGATCCATCTTGGCCTCCTCCAGTGGTCCCTAGCATTACAGATACCAGTCTTCAGCCAATTTGATTCACATGGTATCAAGAAACAATTGGATGCACCAGATACTGCAAAGTCTATGGGCCCTGACAACATTCTGGCAATAGTACTGGAGACTTGTGCTCCAGAACTTGCTGTTCCCCTGGCCAAGCTGTTTCAGTTCAGTTACAACACTGGCATCGACTTGACAAAGTGGAAAATTGCCTGGGTATGTCCTATACATAAAAAGCAGGGCAAATCCAAACTGGTCAATTATCGTCCCATCAGTCTCCTCTCAATCAAAAAAGAAAAGTGATGGAAGGTGTCATTAACAGTGCTATAAAGCAGCACCTGCTCAGCATTAACCTGCTCAGTGACACCCAGTTTGGGTTCCCCCAGGGCTACTCAGCTCCTGATCTCATTACAGCCTTGGTTCAAACATAGACAAAAAAGCTGAATTTCAGAAGTGAGGTGAGTGTGACAGCCCTTGACATCAAAGCTGCATTTGACCAAGTGTGGCATCAAGGACCCCTAGCAAAACTGGGATCAATGGGTGTCAGGGGCAAACTCTCCGGTGGTTGGAGTCATACCTGACACAAAGGAAGCGGTCATGGTTGTTGGAGGTCAGTCATCTCAGTTCCAGGATATCTCTGCAGGAGTTCCTCAGAGTAGTGTCCTAGGCCCAACCATCTTCAGTTGTTTCATCAATGACCTTCCCTCCATCATAAAGTCAGAAGTAGGGATATTGGCCGATGATTGCACAATGTTCAGCACCGTTCGTGACTCCTCAGATACTGAAGCAGTCCGTGTTCAAATGCAACAAGATCTGGACAATATCCAGGCTTGGACTGACAAGTGGCAAATGACATTCACACCACACAAATGCCAGGCTATCATCATCACCAATAAGAGACAATCTAACCACCACCCCCTGACATTCAATGGTGTTACCATCAATGAATCCCCCACTATCAAAATCCTGGGGTTTATCATTGACCAGAAACTCAACTGGACTCACCACATAAACACAAAGCAGGCCAGAAGCTGGGAATACTGCAGCAAGTAACTCACCTCCTGACTCTCCAAAGCCTGTCCACCATCTACAAGGCATAAGTCAGGAGTGTGATGGAATACTCCCCACTTGTCTGGATGAGTGCAGCCCCAACAACGTTCAAGAAGCTTGACACCATCCAGGACAAAGCAGCCCGCTTGATTGGCACTACATCTACAAGCATTCACTCCCTGCTCCACCGACGCTCAGTAGCAGCAGTGTGTACTATCTACAAGATGCACTGCAGAAATTCACCAAAGATCCTCAGACAGCACCTTCCAAACTCACGACCACGTCCACCTTCTCAAGGGCAACTAGGGATGGGCAATAAATGCTGCCAGTCAGCAATGCCCACATCCTACATCCCAGAAAAAACTGTCCCCTTGTGCATGCTCCACCTTTTAATAATATCATGGCTGATCTGGTAGTGTTTTGAATTCAACACTCCCATTCACCCCAATTTGATTGATTTGCCTAACAAGAATCTTGTTAGGCATCTTATTCATTTTGTCTGAAAAATATTCAGTGACCCTACCTCCACCACATTCTTCAGCACAGTTCCAAAGTAGGACAACCCTCTGAGAGAACAGGTTCCTTCTCATGTCTGTTCTAAAAAAGTGACCATTAATTTCTAAAGAATGCCCCCTTATTCTGGACTCACTCACAAGAGGAACATCCTTTCCACTTCCAACTTGTCGAAACCATTCAAAATCTTATATATATATAAATCACAACTCTCGCTACTAAACTCTAGTATGTCCAATCTTTTCTCATAAGATAATTTGCTCATTCCACGTATCAATCTGGTAAAATCTCTGAACCACTTACAACAGACTTACAGTCTTCCTTAAATAAACAGAACAAAACTGCACACACTATTTGAGATATGGTCACAGCAATGCCCTGTATATTTTTTATGTTCAATTCCTCTTGTAATAATTGTATTCCATTTGCCTTTTCGATTCTTTGCTTTATTTATTTACTATTTTTAATGCACCAGAACACCTGCATCTTGCTGTACATCAGAATTCTAAAGTCATTCTCCATTTAAGTAATTTTTTTTCATTTTCTTTCCAAGAAACTACTTCACATAACCCACATTAAAGTCCATCATCCATATTTTTATTGACACACTTTTTATCTATAACCAGTCTACACCTTTGCTATGTGCTCTTCACAACATACTTTCGTACTTATCCTTGTGTTTTCTGCAAATTCAGCTACCACCGTGCCCTAACTTCCCTCAGCTAAGTTATAAGAACATAAGAACTAGGAGCAGCAAAAGGCAATTCATGCCCTCAAACCTGCTCTGCCATTCAATACAATCATGGCTTGTCTCATCTCAATCTCACCGCCACTTTCTTGCCCATTCTCAACCTATTACTAATAAAATCTTATCTCCACCTTCATTTATTTAATGTCTTAGCGTCCACTAATTTAAGTTGTTTAAAAAAAATTCCATGTTTGTAGAAACCCTCTGCAGGACTCCACTAACCACATCCTGCCAATCAGAAAAAGACCCATTGATGTACCTGCCTGCCAGCCAATCTTCTATGTGTACCAGCACATTACTGTCTAAACTGTGGGCTCCTACTTTGCACAATTACCTTTTAAGTGACACATTGTCAAATACCTTCTGAAAATTCAAGTGGAGTACATTAGTAAAGGGCTACGCCTTTATCCACAGCTCATGTTACTTCTTCAAAAATGTTACTTCAAATAATTTCAACGAATTGATTGAACATGATTTCCCTTTAACAAAATCATGCTTACCTAGAGTGCTTCTAAAGTGCCCAGCTATAACCTCAATCATTATAGACTCTAACATCTTCCTCATGGCAAATGTCAAGTTAGCTGGCCTATAGTTTCCTGTTTTATTGCCTCCGCTCTTGAATACAGCAAGATGTAGGTGTTCTGGTGCATTAAAAATAGTAAATAAATAAAACAAGGAATTGAAAAGGCTAATGGAATACAATTATTACAAGAGGAATTGGACATAAAAAATGTACAGTTCGAACCTTTCCAGATGTATGTGAATTTTGGAAAATCAACATTAACACATCCAAATTCTCATTAGCCATTACAAATTTAAAGTTCCTTGGATAAAGTCCTTCAGGACCAAAAACTTGTCAAACCTCACCTCCAACAGTTTGCTCAATACTGCCTCCTTCTCAATTGCAATTTCATCAAGTTCCTCTGTTCCTTTCAGCTCCTGGTTTATAGGTATTATTGGGATTTTTTGTATCCTCTATTTAAAGACAAGCAAAATATTTATTCATTTCATCTGTCGTTTCCTTATTGTCTACTATTAACTCCCTATTTTTGCTTTCCAGAGAACCAACGCCTACTTTGCTTATTTTCCATTTTAGCTAGCTGTAGAAACTCTTGCTATATGTTTTTACATTCCTGGCTAGCCTGATTCACCTTTTAGTCATCATCAGTCGTTCTTTATTTTTCTGATCAATCATCGGATCTGCCACTCATCTTTGTGCAATATATACTTTTTCCTTAAATTCAATGTTTTTCCCAACTTTTTAAAATAACTATGAATGATGAATTCTCCCCTTAGAATTCTTCTAGATAACAGGAATCTGAATATTCTGAAATACCTCTTTAAATATCTGCCACTGCTTCTCTATTGATCTATCTAATAGCCTGATATCCCTGTTCACTTCACCCAGCTCAGCTTTTGTTCCCACATACTTGTCCTTATTCAAGTTTAAGAGACTTACACTCTTCTCCCATTCAAACTACATATAAAATTCAGTCGTATTGTGGTCACTGTTACATGGAAGTGCCTTGACTCTGAGTTCATTCATCAATCCTGTCCCTTCACTATACCAAGTCTACTATAAACTACTCTCTGACTAGTTAAAGAATTTGCTGCTGTAAGAAACTATATTGAAAACACTCTACAAACACTTTACAGATCTTTCTATACCTGCAATTTGGATAGTCATTAGCCACCAAACTAATTCACCCAGTGTTTACTGAATATAATTTACATCTGTAGCCTTAAAGCAACTCATACCCACACACGTATAACAGTGTGTCTTCTTTTAATTCATTCACAGAGTGTGGGAATTACTATCAATGTCAATATTTATTATCTGTTTCTCATCATCCTTGAGAAGATAATGATGGGTCACTTTCTTGACAATTGAGTAGACTGTTAAGCTATTCAAAGGGTACTTTTTTTGTAGGACTGAAGTCACCTGAGGGCCAGGCCAGGTAAGGACAGCAGATTGTCGTTCCAAAAGACATTTATTAGTGAAGCAGATGAGTTTTCACAACAATCCAGAAATTCCATGGTCACTCTTCCTGATACTAGTATCTTACTCCAAATGTATTAGTTGTTTTAATGTGATCTGATTTAGCTAACGGTTCAGGCACTGGATTATTAGCCAATAACTTAACCCTTATGTTCCTTAAAGATTAATAATCCAGAGAATGCGGCTTCAAATCTCATCATGCTATTTGAAGTCATTGTATAAAGTAGAAATGAAAATAAAGGGCTGGTACCAGTAAAGGTTATTGCAAAGCTGTCAAATTATTCAAAAGGCACAATGGTTCATTAATATTCTTCATAATTGGAAGATGCTCTGATTTTAAGCAGAGTTGCAACAGGAGTTTTTTTTTAATGTAACAAGACAAAGAACACCAGTAATTTCCAAATTGTTTTGCAGCCTGCTATAAATTAACAGAAATTATACCGTACCCAATAATGCTTAATACATTTATTTACAGCAAGAAAACTGCAACATTTCTCTGAGGCTGGCAGATAACAGAAATGTGCCAAACCTTTAATTCACCTTCCTCCAGTTCTTCCAAACCCTCCACGCTGATAGAAAACCAAAGAATCCTACATTCAGCTAAACTCCTGGCCCCACACTGAAATTCTGTTAAAGCTAGAATCCAATTGCTGGTATCTACAAAAACACAGGACAGCATCCTGTTTCATCCAGCTCCCAACCTTTCTGCCCCACAGCCACTCCACTTCCCAGTACTGCCAATTACCTAATTCCAACTGCTTTCCCTTAAATATCAGCTTGCTCTTTACTTTTGGATTTAAGACCGCAGAGTCTTTGGAACTCACTGCCACAGACAGCTGTGGGGGCAGGGTCCTTGTGTATATTTAAGGTTGAAATAGACTCTTGATCGAGGGCAATCAAGGATTATGAGAAAAAGACATTAAAATGGACATGAAGAATGTTGGATTAGCCATCATCCTATTGAATGGTAGAGCACACCCAAGGGCTGAATGGCCTGCTCCTGTTCCTATTTCTAATGGTCTTACAGATTGTCAAAGGATAAAAATGAAGTGTAATCTAGACTCAAAACATTAGCTTGCTCTCTAACTTTGGATGCTGTCTCATTCGCTGTGATCTCCAGCATTTGTTGTTTTCAGTACAGATTCCAGCATCTGCAGTAATTTGCTCCTGAAAATTAAATTCATAGGTAAGAAAGGTTATGGGAAATTTGAGCCATTCATTTATCCTTTTCACAGGAAAAATGGTCAACTGTGAAATCAACCACTCTAGATAAAAATCCCAGAAAGTAATATGATAAAAATACAAATTGACCTGTTATATTACCGGTTCTTGTGTTACTCCCTGAACCTTACACTGTTATAAAATGACAGAATCTTCCAACTCTCCATGGGTAATGACACAAGGGTTATAATGAGACAGAAGTTGCTGGAAAAATATTGTTGCATTCAAAATGCCCACTGTTTTAAAAGCAAAAAAATCCAGCATTTTGCCTGAGGAAAAAGATAGGCGCATATACTATGGAACTATTGGAACAGAAGGGATCTGTACCACTGGGAAGGTCTCTACCTGAACCGAGCTAGGACCAATGTTCTAGTGAAAAGGGTAAATAGGCTGGTCAACAGGACTTTAAACTAGAAAGTGGGGGGGGAGGAAAGGGTAAAACTTCCCTCAGTGGGGAACAAAGCAACAGGTTAACATCTGTAGGGGTAGATTTCACTGCTTGGAAAAGTATGAAAATAATGACGGGAAAGGAGGATAGGGAGAGGTTATTAAAGTCTCCAGCACAGACACAAGTAGGACAGAGTGTTTGGAAAGGGTTAGGAATCAAACTTCAAGCACACTGGATAAATGAATGACAATGAGAAGAGGGACAGCTAATACAGGGCTGAAGGGGTTATATCTAAATGCACACAGTATAAGGAATAAGGTAAATGAGCTTGTGGCGCAGATCGAAATTGGCAGATATGATGTGGTGGGCATCACGGAGACATGGCTGCAAAGGGATCAGGATTGGGAACTGAATATTCAAGGATATATACCTTAACAAAAAGATAGGCAGGTGGGCTGAGGGGCTGGGATTGCCTTATTCGTAAGAAATGAAATTGAATCAATAGTAAGAAATGAAGTAAGGTCAGATGGTGTAGAATCTGTGTGGGTAGGGCTGAGGAACCGCAGAGGTGAAAAAAAGCCATAGTTTGGAATTATATACAGATCTCCAAACTGTAGTCAGGAGCTGGAGCACAAAATATTCCTGGAGATAGAAAAGGTGTGAAAGAAAGGCAAAGTTACGGCGATAATGGGGGATTTCAATATGCAGGTGGACTGGAAAATCAGGTTGGAAGTGAATTGCAAGAAAAGGAATTTGTGGAATGTCTACAAGATGGTTTTTTGGAGCAGCTTGTGGCGCAGCCCACTAGGGAATAGGCAATTCTGGATTTAGTGTTGTGCAATGAGGCAGACTTGATAAGGGAGCTTTAAGGTGAAGGAACCCTTAGGAGGCAGTGATCATAACATGATTGGATTTACTCTACAATTTGAGAGGGATAAGGTAGAATCAGAGGTAATGGTATTATAGCTAAATAAAGGCAACTACAGAGGCATGAGGGAGCAGCTGGGCAGAATTGACTGGGAGAGAAACCAGCAGGAAAAACAGTGGAACAGGAATGGCAGGAGTTTTTGGGAGTAATTCAGGAGACACAGCAAAAATTCATCCCTTGGAAAAAGAAGCATGGTACAGGGGGGACGAGGCAACCATGGCTGACTAGGGAAGTCAGGGCTAGCATAAAAGCAAAAGACAAAGTATATAATGTGGTAAAGGCAGTAGGAAATCAGAGGATTAGGAAGCTTACAAAGACCAACAGACACCAACAAAAAAATATAAGGAGGGAGAAGATTAAATATGAGGATAAGCTAGCCAGTAATATAAAGGAGGACTGTGAGAGTTTCTTTAGATATATGAAGGGCAAAACAGAGGCAAAAGCGGACATTGGACCTCTGGAAAATGATACTGGACAGATAGTAGTGGGGAACAAGGAAATGGCTGAGGAGCTAAATATTTACTTTGTGTAAGTCTTCACAGTGGAAGACATGAGTAATATTCCAAAAATTCAAGACAGTCAGGGGGCAGAGCTGAGTATGGTGACTATCACCAAGGAGAAGGTGCTAGAAAAACTCAATGGCCTGAAGGTGGATAAACCACCAGGACCAGATGGACTACACCCCAAGGTTCCTAAGGAGATAGCTGAAAGGATAGTGGAGGCATTAGTGGTGATTTTTTAGGAATCGCTAGAGTCAGGGAAGATCCCACAGGACTGGAAAATCACTAACGTGACACCCCTGTTTAAAAAGGGAGTAAGGCAAAAGACAGAAAATTACAGGCTGATGAGCCTAACATCGATCGTGGGTAAGATTTTAGAGTCCATTGTAAAGGATGAGATTTCTAAATACTTGGAAGTGTATGGTAAAATAAGGCAAAGTCAGCATGGCTTCATCAAGGGGAGGTCATGCCTGACAAATCTGCTAGAATTCTTTGAGGAAGTAATGAGCAGGTTAGACCAAGGAGAGCCAAAGAAGTTATCTACCTGGACTTCAAGAAGGCCTTTGATAAGGTGCTGCACAGGAGGCTGCTGAGTAAGATAAGGGTCCATGGTGTTGGAGGCAAGGTGCTAGTATGGATAGAAGATTGGCTGTCTGGCAGAAAGCAGAGAGTGGGAATAAAAGGGTCCTTCTCAGGATGGCAGCCAGTGACTAGTGGTTTTCCACAAGGGTCAGTGTTGGGACCACAACTTTTCACTTTATACATTAATGATCTAGATAAAGGAACTGAGGGCATCCTGGCTAAGTTTGAAGATGATACAAAGATAGGTAGAGGGACAGGTAATATTGAGGAGGCAGGGAGGCTGCAGAGGGATTTGGACAGGTTAGGTGAGTGGGCAATGAAGTGGCAGATGGAGTATAACGTGGGAAACTGTGAGGTCATGCACTTTGGTAAGAAGAATAGAAGTGTGGGCTATTTTCTAAATGGGAAGAAAATTCAGAAGTCTGAAATGCAAAGAGACTTGGGAGTTCTAGTCCAGGATTCTCTCAAGATAAACTTGCCAGTTGAGTCAGTAGTTAGAAAGGCAAATGCAAGTTTGGCATTCATTTTGAGAGGACTTGAATATAAAGTCAGGGATGTACTTCTGAGGCTCTATAAGGCTCTGGTCAGGCCACATTTAGAGTATTATGTGCAGTTTTGGGCCCCATATCTAAGGAAAGTTGTACTGGCCCTAGACCGGGTTCAGAGGAGATTCATGAGAATGGTCCCAGGAATGAAAAGCTTAACATATAAGGAACGTTTGAGGATTCTGGGTCTATACTCGATGGAGTTTAGAAGGATGAGGGGGGACATCTAACTAAAACTTACAGAATACTGAATGGCCTGGAAACAGATGTTGGGAAGATGTTTCCATTGGTAGGAGATACTAGAACCCGGGGAAACAGCCTGAGAGTAAAGGGAAGACCTTTTAGATCAGAGATAAGGAGCAACTTCTTCAGCCAGAGAGTGGTGAATCTATGGAATTCACTGCCACAGAAGGCTGTGGAGGCCAGGTCATTGAGTATATTTAAGACTAAGATAGATAGGTTCTTGGTTGTCAAAAGGATCAAGGGTTACGGGGAGAAAGCAGAAGAATGGAGTTGAGAAACTTATCAGCCATGATTGATGAGCCTAATTTCTGCTCCTATGTCTTATGGTCTTATGGTACTCCAATTCCCCACAAATTATTGCATAATTTGCAGTTCTCCACTGACACAGAGGTCAATAGATGTGATGGAGGGTGTTTTTAAAATAAAAAATATGAAGGGATAAATGAGAAAAGACTATTTGGGAAGAAATTTACATTGGTCATTATTTCAAAGTTGTTACTACAATAGGGGAGGCAATGGCCTAGTGGTATTATGGCTGGACTGTTAATCCAAAGACTCAGGTTCAAATCCTGCAGTGGTAGATGGTGGAATTTGAATTCAGTAAAATATCTGGAATTAAGGATCTAGTGATAGCTATGAATCCATTGTCGATTGTCAGGAAAAACCCATCTGGTTCACTAATGTCCTTTGGGGAAGGAAGCTGCCATCCTTACCTGGTCTGGCCTACATGTGACTCCAGACCCATAGCATAGCAATGCAGCTGACTCTTAACAATTAGGAATGGGCAATGCTCACATCCTGTTAATGAATAAAGGAAAAAAAGAAAGAGGTTAGTTAAATGGTTGGTATATCATGGAATGCCCTGTCACAGGGATCATTTGAGCAGAAACAAGATAATGAGGAAAGGACAGAAAAATGGAGCGGAAGATTATCTGATCAGCCATCAGCAGATTCCATGGGCAAAGTAGACTACATCTCCCCTTATGTCTTATAGTCTATCCTTACAGGAAAATTGGATAAACATTTCAAGCTGAGAAGAAAATAGCATTGTGGGGAAAAAGTGAAATTGTCTACATTTAAAGCACTGAAAGAAGCAAATCAGCCTGTTCCAACGAGTGTAAACTCACACCTGAACATTAAATACATTAGTGGGTTCAGGGCTCCAGGGTCTCCTGGTTACCATGGAATGAAACAATACCAAATTCTAGGGCTGAATTTTATGGATCCCTGCTGGAGAGCTTGAAGGTAGGTGGCTCATAAAATGCAGTATTTGGACTAGCCCTCTGATGACTCATCTATCCCTGATCAGTATCCCAATCCATGGGGACAGTGAAGGCATCAGGCAGCTTGGTTCTGTTGAGATCCTTAAGTAGCCAATGACTCATCCCAGCCCTGCCACTATTTAACCTGCTGCCTCTGAAACCTTTACATTCTTGACTTATGTTCATTTGAGTGTCACTTAGCTCAAGTTCTTCGGTGGCTAGCTGCAGTTCTGGCTGTGGCCACTAGTTGAATAGGGTACTTGTTAGGACAATGTGGCTGGCAGCTCTCAAAGGCAGCATGTCCTCCCCAGACAAGGGTGGAAGACTTGGCCTTAGTCAATTAATACCCAGTTGAATGTTAAATAGCTGCAGGTCAGCCAATATTGGTGTGGATGCATTTCCCACTGACTGTTCAGTTGGAAAGGCAGAACTCTTCCCCATACAAAAGGTTCTACCCTGGGACCAATATGTTTCCTGTTTGCAATCAGAAAAATGTGATTATAATAGCATTCCAAATTTTAATCTGGACCAATTCTTTCAAGAAAAATTATTGCCTGGAGGGATTTAAATCACTATAATTCAGTGCCTTTAGGAATGATGAAGTGTACCCTATAATGATATAGTTATTAAAATGTAACCTTTTATACGCTAATAATCTCTACAGATGAAAACCTCAGTTAAAAAATAAATATCATGTAAATTTTAGTAACATGAATGCTGAGATAGTTTCTCATGGATACTTAATTTAGATTTCTGGAAATATGGAACAATTCTGAGGTTAAACCTTGTTACTCCTTGGTGCAGTAAGTCAGGCACTGACCTTTCACCTCTCGAAGCTGAGGTTAAAATCCAGTCAAACTGGAAGATGCAGCACTAAATCTCACTCAGAGAAGCTGCTAGTTGACACAAATTATTGTCAAAGGCAAGTAGGAATGAGCAATCAAATGCTTGCCCAGCCAGTAATGCTTATATCCCATGAACAAATAAAAACAAACAATTACTGTATGCCCGAGGTTGGGAATGAGGCATGTTATGGGTTTAGATAAAGGAAGCATTGTTCAGTGTCATGCTGTGTTGTACCTGACCTGCTTCCTAATACTGTTGCTGACTGCCTGAAATGAGAAGATTTCCTACCCTTCATTTCAATAAGCACAGAATAAAATGCTAGGAATCAAAAAAATCAAATTAAAACAGTAACTTGCATTGGAAATGGCACATGTGATGTAGTAAAAAGTCCAAAGGATTTTCACCAGGGCATTATCAGAGAAAAGTTGATGTTAAGCTATAGAAAGACACAGTAGAGCAGGTGTAAAAAAGCATGGGCAAAAGAGGTAGGTTTCGAGGAGTGTCTTAACGGAGAATAGAGAGGAAGAGAGCTGAAGCACTTCATATTGTATAAGATAGTTAGTCCTGAAAGGGTTCACTGACATCTTGAGATGAATTCTGCCCATCAGGTTAAAAAAGACTATTCCTGGGATGAGTTAAACAGTTGATCCAGGTGCTAAGTTTTATGTCGCTAAACAATGATATATGCTCACTCTTAAATCAAGAGACACCCTGGTCCACTTCTCCTTCATTCCCAAACTCCAACCCCCACAGCCCCATGGCACCTTTTCCTGCAACCGCCAAAGGAATAACACCTGCCCATTTATCTCCTCCCTCCCCAGTATCCAAGGGCCCAAACGTACCTTCCAGGTGAAGCAGCACTTTACCTGCACTTCACTCAATCTAGTCTACTGCATTCACCACACAGACTGTGGTCTCTCCTATATTGGGGAAACAAAGCATAGACCAGGTGACTGTTTCACAGAACACCTATGTTCTGTGCACAAAAAAGACCCTGAGCTTCCTGTTGCCTGCTACTTCAACACACCACCCTGTTTCCTGGCCAACATCTCAGCCTCAGGCTTGCTACAGTGCTCCAGTGAAGCTCAGCGCAAGCTGGAAGAACAGCACCTCACTTTCCACTTGGGGACCCTGCAGCCTTAATATTGAGTTCAACAATTTTACGGCTTCAGCAACTTTCCGCAAACTTTCCCCCACCCCTACATACCAGGCCCTGTCGTTGGCTGCTAACACACACTTTTTAGTAACTCAGACTGTGTTATCACTATGTGCCTGTTATCTTAGCTAGAGTTAGAGAAGGATCTTTTGATATATTGTCACTATACCAAGGATTTAAGCTGAATTAGAGACATCTCTTGTATCCTCATGGAGCCTAGTTACTGATAAGCTAGAGTTTCAATCAAACTAAGTCACTCCCTATGCTAGCTGCATGCCGAAGATCACTTGAAGAAGTAATTATTAAGGCATCTGTAAGACAGCACTTTTGTTATCTCGAGCAGTGTCTGTTTTCTTTAAACTTACAATCAACAAACACAAGATGTCAGAGGAACACTCTGCTTTGAAATTAATGGTACAAAGGAGATTGTTATACTCTGTATTGAAAGAGTCGGGTACCAATGGAGATCGACGCTCACTTTCCTTGGTACGAAGTAAGGAAATAAACTGCTTTGAACGGGGTAACAAGCATGGGGCTGGATGAACACAGCAGGTCAAGCAGCATCATAGGAGCAGGAAAACTTGACGTTTCGGGCCTAAACCCTTCATCAGAAATGGGGGAGGGGAAGAGGGTTCTGAAATAAATAGGGAGAGAGGGGGAGGCGGATAGAGGATGGATAGAGGAGAGGATAGGTGGAGAGGAGGCAGACAAGTCGAAGAGGCGGGGATGGAGCCAGTAAAGGTGAGTGTAGGTAGGGGGGTAGGAGTTTTCCTGCTCCTATGATGCTGCTTGACCTGCTGTGTTCATCCAGCCCCATGCTTGTTATCTCGGATTCTCCAGCATCTGCAGTACCTTTTATCTCTGATGCTTTGAACGGGAGCTGGAGTCAAGTCTCATTATTAGTTAAGTAGAAATAAAAATTTCTACAACACCCACACTGACTTTTAACCACTCCTTTGTCAGTCCTGCTGTGTTTCTCTCTCTTTGGGCTATATCTCCACCTATTGTTTACTCTCCCCTCCCCACCCTATCTTCTGCATAAAAACCATGCTTTTCCTGGCTACCATCAGTTCTGAAGAAGGGTCACAGGACCTGAAACATTAACTCCGATTTCTCTCCACAGGCGCTGCCAGATCTACTGAGAATTTCTAGCAATTTATGTTTTTGTTTCAGATTTCCAGCACCCACAGTTCTTTTAGTCTTTTTTACTCTTAAATCAAGCCTGAGCTGTCACTACTCAGGTGTAATGTAACTAGCTATTAAGTGCTTTTCAATAAATCTACTCTGATTAACAAAAATGAGCTTTTATTTTTTGTTCATTCATAGGATAAGGGTATGGGTGGCTAGGCCAGCATTTATTGCCCATCCTAATTGCCCAGAGGATATTTGAGAGTCAAACACATTGCTGTGGGTCTGGAGTCACATGTGGGCCAGACCAGGTAAGGATGGCAGGTTTCTTCCCTAAAGGATGTTAGTGAACCAGATGCGTTTTTCCAACAATTGAAAATGGATTCATGGTCACCATTAGACTCTTAAATCCAGATATTTTTTGAATTCAAATTCCACCATCTGCCGTGGCAGGATTTGAACTGGGGTTCCCAGAACGTAACTGGGGTGTCTGAAGGCACTGTGTGGCTGTCCTTCCCCTTTTGGTCTCGCCAGCCTAGACCAATACAAAGATGAAGAATTAGTGAGAAGCAATCTACCCAAAATATCTCAGATGGTAGTGGTGGACACAACCACAACATATACCAGTTTATAGAGACACAGTATACTTTTGAAAAAAATGTACAAACAGTAATAATTAGCATCGGTTGAGATATTAACATCTGAAGTAAAATAGAAACATGTGGGCCTTCTGATGTATGTTATGTTAAATTCAGAACAAGAGAATATAAAAGGTGGGCTTTTCTGCATTCCATTTGTAGGTGGCTTTTCTATTTCCACTTGAGTTGGATCCGTTGCAGAAATTACAATTGCATAAACAGACACTATACAATTACTTGAGAGAACAAGACGTAAAGCTGGATGAACACAGCAGGCCAGGCAGCATCAGAGGAGCAGGAAAGCTGACGTTTCGGGTCTGGACCCTTCTTCAGAAATGGGGGAGGAGATTCTGAAATAAATAGAGACAGGGGGAGGCAATGATGGAAGGTGGATAAAGGAGCAGATAGATGGAGAGGAGACAGACAGGTCAAGGAAGCGGGGATGGAGCCAGTAAAGGTGAGGGTAGGTGGGGAGTTAGGATGGGGGTTGGTCAGTTGAGGGAAGACGGACAGGTCAAGGAGGTGGGGAGGAGGCTGGTCGGTAGGAGGTGGGTGTTGGTCAGCGAGGTGGGAGGAGCGGATAGGTGGGTGAAAAGACGGAGAGGTCAAGGAGGCAGGAACGAGCTGGGCTGGTTTTGGGATGAGGTTGGGGTTGGGGAGATTTTGAAGCTTATGAAGTCCACATTGAGACTATTGGGCTGCAGGGTTTCCAAGCGAAATCTGGGGCGCTCTTCCTGCAGCCTTCGGGTAGCATCATTGTGGCACTGGAAGAGGCCCAGGATGGACATGTCATCCAAGGAGTGGGAGGGGGAGTTGAAGTGGTTTGCGACTGGGAGATGTAGTCGTTCGTCTCGAACCGAGCTTAGGTGTTCCATAAAACGGTCTCCAAGCCTCCGCTTGGTTTCCCCGATGTAGAAGAGGCCACATCGGGAACAGCAGATACAATATACCACATTAGCAGATGTGCAGGTGAACATCTGTCTGATGTGGAAGGCTTTCTTGGGGCCTAGGATGGGGGTGAGGGGGGAAGTGTAGGGGCAGGTGTAGCACTTCCTGCGGTTGCAGGGAAAAGTGCCGGGGGTGGTGGGGCTAGTGGGGAGTGTGGGGCGGACAAGGGAGTCATGGAGAGAGTGGTCCCTCCGGAAGGCAGATAAGGGTGGGGAGGGAAAAATGTCCTTGGTAGTGGGATCAGATTGTAGGTGGCGGAAGTGGTGGAGGACAATGAGTTGGATCCGGAGGTAGATGGGGTGGTACGTGAGGATGAGAGGGATTCTGTCTTTGTTGTTAATGCGGGGAAGGGGTGTGAGGGATGAGTTGTGGGAAACGCGAGAGATGCGGTCGAGGGCATTTTCGACCACTGTGGAGGGGAAATTGTGGCCCTTGAAAAACGAGGACATCTGAGATGTCAGGGAGTGGAATGCCTCATCTCGGGAGCAGATACGGCGGAGTTGAAGGAATGGGGAATAGGGGATGGCATTCTTGCAGGAAAGTGGGTGGGAGGAGGTGTATTCTAGGTAGCTGTGGGAGTTGGCAGGCTTGAAACAGATATCGGTTTCCAGTGGTGCCAGAGATGGAAACAGAGAGGTCCAGGAAGGAGGGAGAGGTATCAGAAATGGTCCAGATGAACTTAAGGTTGGCGTGAAAGGTGTTAGTAAAGTTGATGAACTGTTCAAGCTCCTCGTTGTTGTTTTCGGCAAGGCTTTGAGGACATCATTAAAATGTTCCTCTCCATTCCTAGTGATCAATCGCCACGGCAAAGTTTGGGAGTAGCAAGTTTGTCTTGGGAAGCTAGTGTCATGCAGGCGTGTGACGTGGCCTCACCCAATACAGCTAATTGACAGTAACTGGTACCCAGCTGCTGGGATGTCAGCCTGAGGGTGCACTGATACAGGAGGGCCTCTCCTGTCAGTGAATTGGCAGGGGAGGTTACTGAGGCAGACTAGAAGCGATGCTGCGTTTCATTGTTGACTTCTGCTTGTGCTGACAGGAAGCTCCCAAGTTGTGAGAATTGATTCACATTGTCCTGAATCACCGTGGATAGTCATAATCAGGAACTGTGTTGCATAGTGGGTGATCTTTGGATATTTAGCCTAAGGTCTAAGCAGGAGAAACCTTAAGGACATTAGGGAGAGAGAGAGAGAAAAACGTAGAAATGTAGAACATAGGAACAGGAGTAGGCCATTTGGCCCTTCAAGTCTGCTTTGCGATTCATTGTGATCATGGCTGACCATCCAACGCAGTAGCCTGTTCCCTACAGCCCCAAGTGCTATATCCTCCTCTTTCTTGAAATCGTACAATATTTTGGACTCGATTGCCTTGTGTGGTAGTGAATTCCACAGGTTCGTCATTCTGTGTGTCAGCTAATCAACAACGAACAAAATGTTATGAACTTTATGCTTTCACAAAAAATACTGAGTGTTTTGAATGCTTTATGAGTAGCAATAGTTTATCTCAAAATTGCTTTAATCCTAAAGAGCCTTATCTGCGAAAGGCGTAGGAGTAGTCTGACATAATATTGAATGGTGATCTGCTTCAGCCTCTATTCTTGGTAAAATTGTAGCTTTGTCAATGCATTTGCACTGTCATTATACACAAAGCCACACCGAGTAAAGTTCGCTCTGCTGTAATTTCATCTAACAGTATCTTTTAAAACAGTTGAGAGATGAACCATTGAGAATCAATGTAGTATATGTCATCATTCTCCACTGTGTTTTTCAGATATGGTATATGTGAAAACGTGTTGCTAATGGAGCCATGTAATGAAAATTCCACCCTCCCCCACCAGGTCCGCGTTTAACAAGGACTGAAACTCATGTTTCAAACAGCAGAGTCTGCTCTAAGGTAACTTGACATTACTTCATTGGCCTACATAACAACTTTACCACATCACCAGCTGGTTAGAAGGCAACGTCTGTCTTCAAACCAACATGCAGGTGGTTAGAATGAGTGGTTGATATTCTAACCCATGTTGTGAACATATCTTGCTACTTCCCACTGCAAAACAATGTGAAAGAAAAAGGCTATCAAGTGTGAGGAAGGGAGGGGGGATGAGCAGGAAGAGAAAATAAGGGTTAACAGAAAATTATTTAAATGAATAGACTAAATACGAGTAAAATGCATTTTAGCTTCACAGTGTACTGGATAGCGAATTGGTTAGAGTAATGGATTTTTTTTTAGATTGGCAGAATATGTCTTACTGGTAGCCAAGGGATCCTTAGGAGCACCTTTCTTGGTCTCAACTAATGAAAGCTTTTGACACAAGTGCAAGAGATATGATATTTTGATCCACTGGTAATGACATGTTAGAGGCCTGGGTGAATTGTGAGAAAAAATATAACAGACTTTAGGAATATTGAAGATCACAAATAGGTAACAGATGTTCAATATACAGAAATGTAACTGTACATTTTAGGAAAAAGAACAGTGAAAAAGTAACAGTTTAGTTCCTACCTGAAACCTAAGTATATACATAAATGACCTTTAGTGGAGGTAAAGACCTAGGCCAGAAATTTCAGGCCTGGATTAATGCAGACGGTTGGGTAAACTGGGCACTTTGGATAGTTTGACTAAACGGTTTCACATTTGGGATGACTTCAGAAGCAGTGAGGCTTGACTACAACCCCACACAAGCCTTAGTCACCTGGGTAGGTCAAGCAATTATTCATCAGCTCAGAACCAGTTAGCTCTGTGGTGTGTGCTTTCACTCCCACTGTTAAAGGAAAAATGCAAGTTTGTATGCAGTTCACGGTGAGCTCCAGTAAACATTGTTTTTGAAACTGTGCCTACCCCTTTGCAAGGTCTCCTTGGTTTAAAGCAGTATCTTCATTTCTAGTCCACTGTCCAAAAGTAAAGGAAATAAGAAGGTGTGGTCTTTACACAGATTAGAGGTTTAAATGTGTGACTAAAAGACTGAGACCGGAGAATTCAAATAATGAGGCATTAATACCAATACTGGCAAAAGAGAAGCTGTTGGATTGATACCATTTAAACATTGCTGGGCCACAGTGTCCTGGAAATTGGAATAATATAGTGATAGATAAAGCTTAAAACTGGTACGGAATCACAGAATCCCTAAAGTATGGAAATAGTTTATTCATCCCATCGAGCCCACACTGACCCTCCAAACAGCATCCTGCCCAAATCTACCCGATCCCTGTAACCCCACATTTCCCATGGATAAGCCACCTAGCCTGCACATCCCTGGACATGATAGGATGGCCAATCCACCTGACCCGCATGTCTTTGGACTGTGGGAGGAAACTGGAGCACCTTAAGGAAATCCACGCAAACAGGGGGAGAAAATGTGCAAACTCCACAGAGTCGCCCGGCTCCCTGGCGCTGTGAGGCAGCAGTGCTAACAACTGAGCCACCATGCTGCCCTACCATATGGGAAGGGTCTTGTGCCTGGTGGTAGAGTCCCTATTACATGTCCAACCAGTTCCAGAGGAATGTCATAGGCTGTCTGAACTAATTGGTTAGAAATATCTAAAACTGATTATTGGGGGAGGAGTGTTCTGATGAGTCGACAAAGCATTCTTAAAAAGAGAAATGATTGAGTTGTTTAGATTTGTTTGTCTGGCAGTTATTGAGATGTAGAGTCATATAATCAAACAGTACAGAAGACGGCCTTCAGCCCATCATGTCTGCACTGACAAAAACTACTCTAAATCTACTCTAAACCTTCGTCATATATGTTCAGATGAGGCCAACTTCAACGAGGGAGCCTCAAAAATGTCCACCTTCTTCCTCAACTGAGGATTCCCCAGCTCCGTTGTCCACAGAGCCCTCAACCAGGTACGACCCATCTCCCGCACTTCCGCTGTCACCCCTTCTCTTCCCTCACGCAACAGCGATAGGGTTTCCCTTATCCTTACCTACCATCCCACCAGCATCCACATCCAGAAGATCTTCAAACACCATTTCCGCCACCTCTAGCGAGATGCCACCACTAGTCACACATTCCCCTCATCTCCCTTGTCCACCTTCTGCAGGGACTGTTCCCTCCGGGACACCTTGGTCCACGTTTCCTTCACACCCAACACCACCCCACAGCCCCACAGCACCTTCCCCTGTAACCGGCAAAGGTGCAACACCTGCCCATTTACCTCCTCCCTCCGCAGTATCCAAGGGCCCAAACATACCTTCCAGGTGAAGCAGCACTTCACCTGCACATCCCAGAATTTAGTCAACTGCATTTGCTGCCCACAATGTGGTCTCCCCTACATTTGGGAAACGAAGCGTAGACTTGGCGACTGCTTCGCAGAACATCTATGTTCTGCTCGCAAAAAAGACCCTGAACTACCTGTTGGCTACCACTTCAATGCACCACCCTGCTCCCTGGCCAACATCTCTGTCTCTGGCTTGCTACAGTGTTCCAGCGAAGCCCAACGCAAACTGGAGGAACAACACCTCATTTTCCGCTTGGGGACCCTACAGCCCTCCGGACTCAACATTGAGTTCAATAATTTTAGGGCCTAAACTTTTCCATGTCCCAGCCCCCCACCCCACACACCAGGCCATGTTACCACATCGCCTGCCACTACACACCCCTGTTGTTAGTCACTAACAGTCCCCATTAACAACTATTCACCCTCCCAGCCTGATTGTTAGCAACTCCTTTGTCTGTCCAACTGTCTTTTTCTCTCTTTGGGCTCTATACTATCGTTTACTCCCTATCCCACCCACCTCTCTATTTTCTGCATATAAACTGACGTTTTCCCAGCTATCATCACTTCTGAGGAAGGGTTACTGGACCCGAAACGTTAACTCTGTTTTCTCCTCCACAGATGCTGCCAGACCTGCTGAGCTTTTCCAGCAAGTTCTGTTTTTGTTCCTACCCTAAATCTACACCAGCTCCACTTTCTAGCACTTGGCACATAGTCTTGAATGTTGTGACATTTCAAATGTTCATCCAAGTACTTTTTAGAGGTTATGAAGGTGACTGCAGGGTGATCAAAATTGGACACAAAATTTTCCAGGATACTTGACTGGTAGGAAAAAAAGAATAAATAGTAAGAAAAAAAAAGATGAGATAGAAACAATTTCTAAAAAGTCCTTTCTCAAAAATTTACGATGTAGAATCAGTAGGGTTAGAGATACAAATTAGCAACATTTGTGGGACCAGAAGATGTTGGAGCAGAAGTAGGCAATTCAGCTCATTGATAACAAGCATGGGGCTGGATGAACACAGCAGGTCAAGCAGCATCATAGGAGCAGGAAAACTTGACGTTTCGGGCCTAAACCCTTCATCAGCTCCTATGATGATATCTTTTGTGACTTTTGTGATTTTTTTTTATGTGTGAACCATTTACCCAGTGCCTCCTGAAAACAAGTTAAAGCCGCCAGAGAAGACTGAGAAGCAGCGTTCTGATCAGCTCAAGAATCATCTCAGCAGATCTGTGAATAGGAACTACTGAACTGCCTTTCTAGTACTACATTTCACCCATGTATTTTTTATCTCCATGTGTGTGTGTGAGTGTGTGCGCATCTGCGTGTCTGTGCATCTGTGTGCCTGTGTGTCTGTAAGCAGGTTATTTTTTAAAGGATTGGAGTTTTACCTAGTAAAGTTAAATGCTGATGGCTCATAAACTAGTAATTCTTACAGAGTCATAATGTCATACAGCACAGAAACATGCCCTTTAGACCAACCAGTCCATGCCAAACATAATCCCAAACTAAACCAGCCCCACCTGCCTGCTCCTGGCCCATATCCCTCCAAACCTTTCCTATTTATGCAGTTATCCAAATGTCTATTAAACATTGTAATTGTACCCACATCCACCACTTCTTCAGGAAGTTCATTCCACATGTGAACCATCCTCTGTCTAAAAATAAATTGTTCCTCATGCTTTTTTAAATCTCTCTCCTCTCACCTTAAAAATGTGCCCCCTAGTCTTGAACTGCCCCATCCTGGGCAAAAGACACCAACCATTAACCCTATCTATACCCCTTATTATTTTATAAACTTCTACAAGAAACCTGGTCCAAACTTTCTGTCAACCTGGATATAAAAGGCAGGTAAATTGGAGAATACTGCATAATTTTTAAAATCACTAACTTTTATAATGACTCCAGAATTAATGAGGCTTGATTTCAAGCACAGTGAGGCATAACACCTGTCAAGAATTTTATACATTTCATTAACGTCGCCTCTCCTTCCAAACTTTTGAGTACACCTGTGAGGTCATATTGCAGCTGTGCAGGACATTGGTGAGGCCACTGTTAGAACACTGCATTCAATTCTGGTCTCCCTGCTACAGTAAAGACGTTTTTAAACTTGAAAGGGTTCCAAAAATATTTACAAGGATATTGCCAGGGTTGGAGGGTATGAGCTAGAGAGGGAGGCTGGATAGGCTGGGGCTATTTTCCCTGGAGCATTGGAGGCTGAGGGGTGACCTTACAGAGGTTTATAAAACCATGAGGGACATGGATAGGGTGAATAGCCAAGGTCTTTTTTTCCCAAGGTAGTGGAGATCAAAACTATAGGGTCCCCTGGTCCAGGAACTCCCCACCTACATCCGTGACATCATCACACCCTCCACCTCCGCCAAAAATTCCGATTCCCTGGTCCCCAATACCTCATCTTTACCATGGACGTCCAGTCCCTTTACACTTGCATTCCCCATACAGGTGGCCTATAGGCCCTCCGCTTCTTCCTGTCCCACAGGCCCGACCAGACCCCTCCAATGACACCCTCATCTGCTTAGCCGAACTCGTCCTCACCCTTAACGACTTTTCTTTCAATTTCTCCCACTTCCCACAGACAAAAGGGGTGCCCATGGGTACACGCACGGGTCCAAGCTATGCCTGCCTCTTTGTAGGATACGTGGAACAATCCCTCTTCCATACCTACACTGGCCCTAAACCCCACCTCTTCCTCCGTTATATCGATGACTGTATCGGCGCCGCCTCATGCTCCCAGGAGGAGCTCGAACAGTTCATCCACTTCACTAACACCTTCCACCCCAACCTTAAGTTCACCTCTCTCTCCTTCCTGGACCTCTCTGTTTCCATCTCAGGCAACCACCTGGAAACTGACATCCATTTCAAGCCTACCAACTCCCACAGCTACCTAGAATACACCTCCTCTCACCCACCTTCCTTCAAAAATGCCATCCCCTACTTCCAATTCCTTCGTCTCCACCGCATCTGCTCCCGAGATGAGGCATTCCACTCCCTGACATCTCAGATGTCCTCGTTTTTCAAGGACTGCAACTTCCTCTCCACAGTGGTCGAAAACACCGTCGACCACATCTCTCGCGTTTCCCACAACTCATCCCTCACACTCCCTCCCTGCAATAATAAAACAGAATCCCCCTCATCACCCCACCAACCTCCGGATCCAACGCATCATTCTCCTCCACTTCCGCCACCTGCAATCTGACCCCACTACCAAGGACATTTTTCCCTCCCTGCCCTTATCTGCTTTCCGGAGGGACCACTCTCTCTGTGACTCCCTTGTCCGCTCCACACTCCCCACCAGCCCCACTACCCCGGGACTTTTCCCTGCAACCGCAGGAAGTGCTACACCTGCCTCTACACCTCACCCCTCACTCCCATCCCAGGCCCCAAGAAAACCTTCCACATCAAACAGACGTTCACCTGCACATCTGCTAATGTGGTATACTGTATCCGCTGTTCCCAACGTGGCCTCCGCTACATTGGGGAAACCAAGCGGAGGCTTGGAGATCACTTTGTGGAACACCTACGGTCGGTTCGCGACAAACGACTGCACCTCCCAGTCGCGAACCACTTCAACTCCCCCTCCCACTCCTTGGATGACATGTCCATCCTGGGCCTCCTCCAGTGCCACAACAATGCCACCCAAAGGTTGCAGGAACAGCACCTCATATTTCGCTTGGGAATCCTGCAGCCCAATGGTCTCAATGTGGACTTCACAAGCTTCAAAATATCCCTGCCCCCGATTGCATCCCAAAACCAGCCCAGCTCGTCCCCACCTCCCTAACCTATTCGCCCTTTCTCCCACCTATCCACTCCTCCCACCTCAACCCCCACCCCCACCTACTACCTACTAGCCTCATCCCCACCTCCTTGACTTGTCCATCTTCCCTTGACTGACCAACCCCCACCCTAACTCCCCACCCACACTCACCTTTACTGGCTCCATCCCCACCACCTTGACCTGTCCGTCTCCTCTCCACCTATCTGCTCCTTTATCCATCTTCCATCCGCCTCCCCCTCTCTCTCTATTTATTTCAGAATCCCCTTCCCCACGCCCACCACGCCCCCACCTATTTCTGAAGAAGGGTCCAGGCCTGAAACGACAGCTTTCCTGTTCCTCTGATGCTGCTTGGCCTGCCGTGTACATCCAGCTCTACACCTTGTTATCTCAGATTCTCCAGCATCAGCAGTTCCTACTATCTCCAAAACTATAGGGCATAGGTTTAAGATGAGAAGGGAGCTTTTAAGGGGACTTTTATTTTGAGATCATTTATTCAATCCGTTTCACTACATATTAGCAGAACCATATTTTGGACCCATAACATATTATTCTAGGAAACTATCCTGAATACGCAATATTATTTTTTTTTTCTCATAGATACCTCTGTCAGTTTTATTTTTTCAATTTAATTTCTAATTAAAGTTAATACAAAAAATAAAGACTCTATTGATTGTGGTTCAACTGTGGTGTTAAGTTAAAGCTAAACATCACATTAGATTAAAAAAAAACTTAAAGTTTTGCCAAAATAGAGCAGTAAGCTTTTGAATTCAGAGAGTTTTTTTTAAAAACCAGCAAACAACAAGCAAGAATTTGATGAAGAGAGATAATAGAATGTGCAAGTTATGATAAAATCAATTTTCAATATTTTAGTGTGCTGTGTATTCTGATAACTGCAGAAATTGTAACATTCAGATGTTCTACTGTTGGATACATCTGACTCTGCCTTATAGTAAGAAGAGGGATACCTGGGAGTTTTTTTTAATAGCTCACTTAATGGTCTGAGTTTCTTCTATCAATCAGAGAAGGTGATTGCAGGCAGTTGAAACTCACTATAGAAAGAGACTACAGTTTAGAGAAAGCCAGGGGCAGTACCAGCCTAGCTAAGATAAATCATTTGTCTACTCTATGGAGTCTTGTGAATCCAGTGGGGCTGTCTCAGAAGGAGAGATTGAGCAAATGAGTGTTGAACAACACTAGTGCATTCTACATTTGAGTCATATTGCCTAACAACTTCTTGCCAGCCAAAAGAGACACAAGAATTTTTGTTCAGGGAGTTTCAAAGCTAGACCTTTGAAGAATTAGAATCCCCTGTGAAAAAGGCAATTTTTTAATGAGATGTTACTAATGCCTGGGTGTGTTGCAGAGAAATGAACAGAAGCTGTGTTGACTAAATCTGTAATTTCATGTGCTATGTGTTGTGTTCGATCATAGTATCTATTAACCCATATTTACCTCATGTTAATTCTAGATGTTAGAATGTAACTTGCTTATACACTGTAGATTGTTTTACTTCCCTAACTTTTTATAGTAAAGTTTATTTGTTTGATCAAACCTGTCTAATCTCTTGGCTTTATTCACTTAGTAAATAGGTGATATCTCAAACTTTGTCTACCTTAAGCAAAAAAAAAGTTACTGGTTCCTACCCACATTGTGCCATAAATTTAGCAGTTTTTTTCAGGAATCTTAATATCAATTTGGCTCCCCGCTCTGGAATCACAGCATAGTAAATCAACCAAAATTTTACAAACAGACTGGAAGATAAAGGAAGCGATTAGTGAAAGTAAACATTGATCCTCTGAATCAGAGGCAGCAGAAATTATAATGGGGAATAAGGAAATAACAAGACATTAAGCAAATATTGTCTTCATAACAGAGAACATTAAGAATATAACTGAAATTGTTGACAAAAAAGAGACATACTGTCAAAGATCTCTGTCTTGAACTTCTTAAGACAGAATTGCAAGAATACTATCTTCAAAAGGAAGATCAATTTATACTACTTGAGAAGAGGATGCTGATTTGTTGGCATGTGAAATCTGATAGTTCAAAAATTATTGTGAAGAATGAACCAGAAAAGTGTTAGCCCCCAATCTTTTGTTTAGTTTCAAACGAGGCCATTATTTTTCAATATCTGATAGTACTGTCAGTGCTATCAAGCAACAACATCTGAAATTGTGGAGAAGGAAACATGAGAGTGAGGAACTTAAATAATTGATGCTAGGGAGAACTAGAAAGATAAAAGTAAATAGATGAAAACTTGCTCACTCTCTTCGTCCACAAATTCAACACTGGCTTATGGAAGAAAAATGGTGTTTGACCAATATGTTAAAGTTTTTTAAGAGTGAGGTTATTGGTGTAGTTAACAGACAACCATTGGATGTCGTATGTTTAGATTTTCAGAAGGCATTCAATTAGATGTCACATGAGAAATTGTAGCAGAAGATCAGGACTCATCGTACTGGGGATAATATATTCATCTAGTTAATGGACGGGAAGAACAGTAGGAATAAATGGGTCATTTTTGAGATGGTAGGGTCTAACACGTGGGCAGTTGTAAGAGTCAGTTTTTGGGCATCAGCTATTTACCATCTGTATCAATTAGGCAGATGAGCGAAATATCTCAAGCTTTGTTGAAGCCAGCTGAAGAGAATGTAAAGAGTTTGCGGAGGGATTCATACTGGTTCCAGAATTGGGCAAATAAGTGCAGGTGGAGTCCAATATACGACGTGTGAAATTATCCATCTTTGTAGGCAGAATGGAAAAGCAGTCTTTGTTTCAAAGGTGAAAGATTAGTTATTTCTAATGTGGGTATAAAGATTTCTGAGCATTAATGTTAAGATAATTTCATTTATGAAAAATGAAGCCCTGTGATATTAACTGAAAGCAGTTATTTGAACAGTACTGCTGCAAACAAATGCAATTTCAGTTTGCCGAAAGGGGGTTCCCATTGCACAATCTTCTTGTTTTTGTTCTTGTCTTTCAAAACATATTTCTTAAGGTCAAGTTTTGATCTTAGTTTCTCCTTTGTCAGAGTATCCTCTTTATAGCACAGAAACGGTGCTTTCTTTTGCCAGTGGCAATGATTCTTAAGCGTTCAGTACCTAACCATTTTGAACATTGGTGATGCTAGATTGCTATCTGTGCAATGAATTTGTTCTTTGACCTGCTACCAGTGGTTAAAACTTCTGTTGTTTCTTCACAAGTATCACACGGTACTTGATTATATTTGTCATTGTTTATTTCAGCTGTTGACCTTAGGTCTTCAAGTTATTTTTTCCTGTATGTTTGGTATCAAAACTTTATGGGTTTTTAAAAATTGTTGGTAATTTCTTCTACATTGGGAGATATCATAATCACATAATCATTACCTTCATGATTTGTTGTTGAATCATGGCCGATGTTTGATCCATAATCATTGCTGATACTGGCAAATGACTCTCATCCATGCTGCTAAGTTTATGGGCGATCATGAATTCTGACCTTTACTCACAAAGATAACTGTGGAAGTGTAATATGGTTACAACATAGAATCAGGTAATTTGGCCTAACTAATCTATGTTGGTGTACAGTCTTCCAACAAGCAAAGAGCCCTGAACAAACTTATTGGAACAGGAGTGGACCATTCAGTACCTTCAGCCTTTTCAGCCATTTAGCTGGGGAGGCGATGGCCTACTGGTATTATCGCTGGACTGTTAATCCAGAGATCCAGTTAATGTTCTGGGGGCCCAGGTTCAAATCCTGCCATAGCAGATGGTTGAACATGAATTCAATGAGGAAAACAGTCTGGAATTAAGAGTCTAATGATGACCACAAATCCATTGCCAACTGTTGGAAAACCCCATCTGGTTCACTAATGTCCTTGAAGGAAACTGCAATGCATAGCCCATGTGGCTTACATGTGACTCCAGGCCCACAGCAATGTGGTTGAATCTTAACTGCCCTCTGGGCAATTAGGGATAGGTATTAAATGCTGATCCATCTGTGATGCCTTCATCCCATGAATGAGTTAAAAAGAATTGTCCTTAACTCTATTTACCTTTATTTCCATCAATCTTAATAACAAAGACTTTTAGATCAATTGTCCTAGCCTCAAAGGTTTTTGGAAGGTGACTGCTTCAGATCACAGTATGTGTCATGCGAAGAAACATTTCCTACCCTGAACAACCTAGGTCTAATTTAAAGGTTCTGTCCCTTCTCCTTGAGTCTACCACCTAATGAGAAAATAACGTCACTCTGTTTATCCTACCTAATAATTTATGATGCCAAATAGAACCTGAAAGAACTGCAGATGCTGTAAATCAGAAACAAAAACAGAAATTGGTGGAAAAGCTCAGCAGGTCTGGCAACATCTGTTGAGAGTTAACATTTCGGGTTGAGTGACCCTTCCGCAGAATTGAGTCTGGACCTGAGGAAATTTTAACAGGGCACTTACCAAAGTGACTGTTGTATTTGCTCCCAATGCAACACCAACCAAGGCCTGAAGAGCTAAGTTGAAAACAGATTTAGAGTCATCGAGTCATGGAAACAGATACTTCAGTCCAACCAGTCCATGCCAAACATAGTCCCAAACTAAACTAGTCCCACCTACCTGTTCCTGGTCCATGTTCCTCCAAACTTTTCCTATTCATGTATCTATCCAAATGTTTTTTAAATATTGTAATTGTACCCACATCCATCACTTCATCAGGAAGTTCATTCCACATGCGAACCACCCTGTGTAAAAAGTTTGTCCCTCATGTCTTTTTTAAATCTCTCTCCTCTCACCTTAAAAACATGCCCACTAGTCTTGAAATACCCCATCCTAGGGAAAAGATAATTACCATTTATTCTATCTATACCTCATTATTTTATAAGCTTCTATCAGATCGCCTCTCAACCTCCTACACTCCAGCGAAAAAAGTCCCAGCCTATCCAGCCTTTCAATATAACTCAAATCTTGCATTCCTGGCAACATCCTGGTAAATCTGTTCTGAATCTTCTCCAGCTTGAAAATATCCTTCCTATAACTGGGAGACCAGAATTGGACACAGTGCTCCAGAAGAGGCCTCACCAATGTCCTGCACAACCCCAACATGATGTCCCAACTCCCATACTCAAAGGACTGAGCAAATGCCTTTTTAACCACCCTGTCTATATGTGATGCAAACTTCAAAGAATTATGTACCTGCACCCCTAGGTCCCTCTATTCTACAACACACCTACCATTTCCTCTGATAACAAGCATGGGGCTGGATGAACACAGCAGGTCAAGCAGCATCATAGGAGCAGGAAAACTCGACCTTTCGGGCCTAAACCCTTCATCAGAAATGGGGGAGGGGAAGAGGGTTCTGAAATAAATAGGGAGAGAGGGGGAGGCGGATAGAAGATGGATAGAGGAGAGGATAGGTGGAGAGGAGGCAGACAAGTCGAAGAGGCGGGGATGGAGAGGTGATGAGAGAGTTGCAGTGGGAGAGAGATTCCCTCAGGTTTGTCCGGAGGGAGGAGGGTAACTTCTTCAGGGTAGGCATCCTTAGAAGAGGCTTCGCAGTGGGGTTAAATTTGCGACTTATCTGCCGCCTCTCCACCTATCCTCTCCTCTATCCATCTTCTATCCGCCTCCCCCTCTCTCCCTATTTATTTCAGAACCCTCTTCCCCTCCCCCATTTCTGATGAAGGGTTTAGGCCCGAAAGGTCGAGTTTTCCTGCTCCTATGATGCTGCTTGACCTGCTGTGTTCATCCAGCCCCATGCTTGTTATCTCGGATTCTCCAGCATCTGCAGTACCATTTCCTGTATAAGCCCTACCTTTGTTTGTTATACCAAAATGCAATACCTCACATTTATCTAACTTTACTAATTAGTCTGCCATGCAGAACCTTGTCAAAGACTTTACTAAAATCTGAATAAACAAGTCTACTGCTCTGCCATCATCAATCTTTTCAGTAACTTCCTCGAAAAACTCAATCAGGTTTGTGAGACATGATTTACCTTGCACAAAACCATGCTGACTATCCCCAATCAATTTTTGCCTCTCTAAATGACCACAAATCCTATCTTTTATAACCACCTCCAATAATTTACCCACAACCAAAGTCAGACTCACTACAGACCTCACCCAAGGTCTATAGTCCCCCGGTTTCTCCTCACAACCCTTCCTAAACAAAGAGACAATATTAGCCACTTTCCAGTCATCGGGCACCTCACCATAGTTATAGATGATGCAAATATCCGCAAGGGGTCTCGTAATTTCCTCCCTTACTTCCCACAACATTCTGGGATACTTTAGATCGGGTCCCGGAAATTTACACACCTCTATATTCTCTAAGACCTCCCGAACATCCCCTTCTTTAATGTGAACTGTTTTTAAAACATCAAAGTTTATTTTTATGCATTTCTAGACTCCATTTCTTTCTGCACAGTAAAAACTGATGTGAAATATTCATGTAGTATCTCTCCCTTCTCCTGGGATTCAACACAAAGATGACCTCCTTGATCGTTAAGAGACCCTCTCCCTACTTATCCACTTGTTCTTAGCATACTGGTAGAATCTCTTTGGATTATCCTTAATCTTTTCTGCCAAAGCCATCTCACATCCCTTCTTTGCCTTCCTGATTTCTCTCTTAAGAATGCTCCCACACTCTTTGTATTGATTAAGAGATTCAATTGAAGAAAGTTGTCTATATCTAAAATAAGATTCTCTTTTATTCTTGACTAAAAAGTCGATATCTTTGTTCATCCATTGTTTCTTAATCTTACCAGCCTTACTTCCTTTGTAATCCTAAAGGAAACTTTGAGCTTTTACTGCCCTAGTACAAAATCAATCACCCAGCCAAACTTCAGCCCATCCAGCAGAACACAACATACTCAGCAGAGAACCAACCCACCAAACAGAATCCCTGCCATCCACAGGGCCTAACCCATCCAGGAGAACATAACCCATTCAGCGGAACTGCAGCTTACCCAGAAGAGTCCAAACACCCAGGAGAATACGTATCCACACAGCAAAAGTCAAACCTACTCAGCAGAACCCTCACCACAAGCTGAACATGACAGAACACAGCAGAAGCCCAACACACCCAGCAGCATCCAACCATCCAGGAGAAAACTCTGACCCACCCAGCAGAACTCCACCCACCCAGCTGAACACAAACCACCCTATAGAATCCCAACTACCCAGCAGAACGCCAAACACCAGAGAACTCTGATGAACCAGCAGAACCCAAACCATCCAGCACACCGGCAACCATCAGAGAACTCCAATCCACCCAGCAGAACCCCAACACATCCAGCAGAACTGTCTACTTGTTCTGGTCTTTTTCGAGCAATTTATCCAATAGAGGTTAATGGTTCCAAAAGCTCACAGACTTTCAGATGTAAATGATCTCCAGCACAATTCAAGTTTCTGCAACATTCTGCATTATCTATAGAGCAATGACAATTCACAAAATGATGTTAAAACAAAGGATAACCATGAAAAGTCAACTTTTCACCAATATGCAGTTGATCTTGCTCATGCTGGAGCAAAGACTCCGTAAAGGTTTGATCAGCTGGGTCTGCAAAACTAAAAGAAATTTTCAAAGGATAAATTGCAAAACGAAGATTTTCCTATAGTGAAACCTGTCCATCAGGAAGTTTAACTTCTTACACACTGCGTCCTCTCAGAGTTGTGGTTGCATTTCTGAAGAGTGGTTTCCCTTGGAATCAATACTGAAGTCGGAGTTAAGTTCTTGCCTCAGATAAACAAACATACAAGTTGAAATACCTGTACTATACACGTGCAGCACTGTGCATTCTTAGCTAAATTAACTTGCAAAATAAAACAAATCGTTAAATCTTAATAACTCGCAGAACTGCAATGGCAACATATATGACTGAAAAGCAGCTTCAATGCCAATCAAACAACATTAAAACAAAATGATTTTTAGCAGGTGACTTAAAGCAAGGACTTAACTGTATTGAACCTTAAGACAATATATCACTGTGCCTGCAGAATGAGGTGATTTCACCACCTCTCAGGCTTCAATGACCTTTAGTTTGGGGAGGAAATGGAAATGAAAAAGAGTGGAGCACTCTGATAGTTGCTGGCCATACATTATCATAGTGTTTGCTGCTCTTGAGATTTGCATCTTTTAATAACCAGCAGAGCTGCAGATTTGTGGGTTGTTAAACCTTTCTCCAGTAGCAAGGTTAAAAGCAACATTTCATTGAAAGGTCATTGATCTGAAAGGGCAGCTCTGTTTCTCTGTTTACAGATGATACCTGACCTGCTCAGTAATTTTAGCATTTGTTAAAAATAAATGTTAAAAAGGGACTTGCACATGGTTGCTCTTAAACATACGATAACCACAAGTGAATTTGGTAAAACCTGTTTGTGCTCAGTACTTTGTGATCTGGAAGAAGGCGAAAGTAAACGATGAATGTTTTCACAAGCACTGATGTAGATTTCACTTGTAGAAGTGACCATTGGATAAACGCAGCCTTGGTAAAACTGCACAAGTTGGGGTTTCTGAGCTGTGATCTGTACTGCAGGTGTGTTTTGGACTACATTACAAATGGTTCACAGTAGAGTTAGTTGTGCAGTTGCGAAGCAATGATCAGAAGGACTTATCAGAGCAAATTCTTTAATTCTGAGAAATACAGTAAAGTTTCATAAGTTCTAAGTTCTGTTGATGCCTTCTGAATCAGAAGCCCTAAGCAAACAACCTGTATGGTAAAACTATGTTAGTCTAGAAGGAGGAGGAGGGGGGAGAACCACACCAAAAATCTTTAACATTTTGCAATCAGGGAATCGCTTCTGCACTGCAGAGAACAACTCCACAGTTAACATTACCTCAATGATGGGACCCATTGCTGATTCTTTACTGGGATCCAACATTTAACTTATTTAACTGGACTCTTTTGTTTTTTGAGGTTTCCTGCTGTTTAACGGCTTCTCTAAACATACACTTTCAAACTATATACTTTTTTCTCTCTCATTTCCTTATCAAATTTCTGTATCAGAAGTGTTTGTTCCTTTCCCTTTCCAGCAGAATCTTGGAGAGCTGAGGAAGGATGCTCTTGCTGTCGAGCAGGTACAGTGAAGGTTTACTAGGCTGATTCCGGGGATGACGTATGAGGAGAGATTGTCTAGGTTGGGATTGTTTTAACTAGAGTTCAAGTGAATGAGGGGAGATCTCTTGGAGACTTATAAAATTCTAACAGGACCTGACAGGGTAGATGCGGGGAGGATGTTGCCGATGGTGTCCAGAACCAGGGGTCACAGTATGAGGATTCGGGGTCGACCATTTAGGATGGAGGTGAGGAGACATTTCTTCACCCAAAGAGTCATGAGCCTATGGAAGTCATTACCATGGGAAGCAGCTGATGTCAAAACATTGAATGTATTCAAAAAGTGACTAGATATAGCACTTGGGGTGAATGGGATCAAAGGTAATGTGGAGAAAGCAGGATTACGCTGTTGAGTTAGATGATGAGCCATGATCGTGAAGAATGGTGGAGCAGACTCAAAGGGCTGAATGGCCTCCTCCTGCTCCCATCTTGTATGTTTCTATATTTTCCTTTGGCCTCATTAAAGCATACTCATGCCTAGCAATTCCCCACGTGCACATACTATGCTCTAAAGTACACTATTACAATCACAGCTGATGTTAGTCCTGGGCAGTGTCAGAATGAAACCTGGCTTGTTAGGTCCTAACTTTAACCGTGGAAATCACAAACACATTACAAGCGACTGCCAGCGTACTTTTAACACAAAAAATAACCAATTATTAAATGAGAAAAAAATGAACTATATTACACTAGACACAAAAACATAGCAAACAGAGCAGGAGTAGGCTATTCAGCACTTTGAACCTTCTCTGCCAATCAATATGATCCTGGCTGATCATCCAACTCAGTATCCTGTTCCCACTTTCTCCCCACACCCTTTGATCCCTTTATGCCTAAAACAAAATGAAAGGTTGGAAAGATTAATTTATTGTCATCAGAAAAGAATTCAAATTCAGAATGTTCCTTTTTCCTCAGCAATATTTGTATAACACCAATCTTCAGTGAAGAATTAAGACCATCTCTAAGACTCCTTTCTTAGGCTCAAACTGGGTACAGCTGCAACCAATTTCCTTTTTATGAATTTCTGTCCAGTTTCCAGAAGTTCTTTTCTTTCATTTGAAATCTCTACCCAAGAGAGCTAAGAGACTGCAAACTGCATGACAGCAAACAGAGAGTGATGATCAATAGATACTTTTGGGCTGCAGGAAGGTTTGTAATGGAGCTCCTAGGGATTGGCAACGGTAACACTGCTTTTCCTGATATATATTAGTGATCTATATTTTTGTGTGCAAGGGACAATTTCAAATTTTTAGGTTGATATAACACTTGTAAGCATTGTAAACTGTAAACTGTAAGGAGGAGTATGTAGAACTTCTTGAGTGTTATTGGAACCATAGTCATCAAGGCAATTGGGAAGTATTCCATCAAACTCTTGACTTTAGATGGTGGATAGGTGGAGACGGGATTTGAGCTACCCACTGCAGAATTCCTAGCTTTTGACCTGGTCTTGTAGCCAGTGTATTTATATAGTTGATCCACTTCAGTTTCTGGTCATTTGTTGGAGGGAGATCCTGTCTGACTAATTTAATTAAGATGTAGAGGTGCCGGTGTTGGACTGGGGTGGACAAAATCAGAAGTCACACGACACCAGGTTATAGTCCATCAGGTTTATTTGAAATCACAAGCTTTTGGAGAACTAGTCCTTCACTTGATGAAAGAGCAGTGTTCCAAAAGCTTGTGGTTTCAAATAAACTTGATGGGCTATAACCTGGTGACCTGTGACTTCTAATTTACTTAAATGTTTCGACTAAAGTTGACTGAATATATTGATGACAGTAATGTAGTTGATACGGTTTAAATGGACTTCAGAAAGGCTTTTAACAAGGTTGCACATGAAAGGCTGATCCAAAAGGTAAGAGCCTATTGGATCCAAGGCAAGTTAGCAAACTGGATGCAAAATGGGTTGGCAAATAGGAGGCAAAAGATGATAAAAACCAAAAGAACTGCGGATGCTGTAAATCAGGAACAAAAACAAAGTTGCTGGAAAAGCTCAGCAGGTCTGGCAGCATCTCTGGAGGAGAAAACAGAGTTAACATTTCGGGTCCGGTGACACTCCCTCAGGCAAAAGATGATGTTGAAGGGGTATTCTTTGTGACTGGAGCCTGTGTCCAGTGGTGTACCACAGGAATTGCTGCTGGGACCCTGGTGGTTTTGTTATGTACATTAATGACTTGCATGTGAATGGAGAAGGTATGATTAGTAAGTTTGGAGATGATACAAAAGTTGATGGTGTTGTTGATAGTGAGGAGGACGCTGTCAGGCTGCAATCTGACATTGATCAGCTGGTCCATCGGGCAGAGGAATGGCAGATGAAATTTAATCCTGATAAGTGTGAGGTGATGCATTTTCAGAGGTCTAATAAGGGAAGGACATACACCAATGTCTAGTAGGTCCTTAGGGAATACTGAGAAACAAAGAGACCTTGGTGTACAAGTCCATAGATCCCTGAAGGTGTCAACACAGGGAGACAGTGTGGTGAAGAAGACATACTGGATGTTTGCCTTCATTAGCTGGAATATAAAATATAGAAGCGAGAAAGTCTTGTTACAACTTTATAAAACATTGGCTAGGCCACAGATGGAACACTGTGTGCAGTTCTGGTCACCACACTATCGGAAGGATGTGATTACACTGGAGAGGATGCAGAGGAAATTCGCCTGGATCTCGCCCAAGATGAAAAGTCTCAGTTATGAGGAGAGACTGGATAAGTTGGGTTTGTTTTCCTTGCAGCAGAAGAAGCTAAGGGGGCATCTGATTGAGGTATATAAAATTATGATAGGCATAGACATAGTTGATCATGAGAATCTTTTTCTCATGGCAGACTTGTTTAAGACTAAAGGATGTAAGTTTAAGGTGAGGAGTAAGTGGTGTACAGGCGATCTGGGAAAAAGATTTTTACATTCAGAGGCTCGTGGAAATATAGAATGTGGTGCCTAGGTGAGAGTTACTCTTGCAACATTTAAGAAGCATCTGGATGAGTACTTAAAATGCCAGGGCATAATGGGCTATGGACCAAAAGCAGGTAAATGGGAATAATATTGTTTGGTGTTTGTTGGTCGGCATAGACATTGTGGGCCAAAGGGCCTGTTTCTACGCTGTACGACTCTATGACTCTGTAAGGAAACGTTCTTTCTACATCTACTTTGTCAACCCCCTTTAGCAGCTCATATAGCTTGGTTAGCTCTCCTATCATTCTTCTAAACTCTAGACAGTATTGGCCTAAACTGGTCAAACACTTTTTATAAGACAAGCCCCTCCTGGAGTCATAGAGTCATACAGCACGGAAACAGACCCTCCGGTCCAACTGGTCCATGCCGAACACAATCCCAAACTGAACTAGTCCTACCTGCCTGTTCCTGGCCCATATCCCTCCAAACCTTTCCTATTTATGTAATTAACCAAATGTGTTTTAAACATTGTAATTGTACCAGCATCCACCACTTCATCAGGAAGTTCATTCCACACACAAACCATCCTCTGTGTAAAAAATTTGTCTCTCGTGTCTTTTTTAAACCTCTCTCCTCTCACCTTAAAAATGTGCTCCCTAGTTTTGAAATCCCCCATCCTAGGGAAAAGACAATTACCATTAACTCTATCTGTACCTGTCACTATTTTGTAAACTTCTATCAGGCCGCCTCTCAACCTTCTACACTCCATTGAAAAAAGTCCCAGCCTATCAGGCCTCTCTTTATAACTCAAACCTTCCATGCCCAGCAAAATCCTAGAAAATCTCTTCTGAACCCTCTCCAGCTTGATAATATCTTTCTTATAACAGGGCAACCAGAATTGGACACAGTATTCCAGTATTCATCTCTGGAAACAATCTACTGAATGTCCTCTGAATTGCCTCTGACACAATTATATTCCTCCTCTTGTGAGGGGACCAAAGCATTATGCAATAGTCCAGGGTGGCACAGTGGCTCAGTGGTTAGCACTGCTGCCTCACAGCTCCAGGGACCCAGGTTTGATTCCACCCTCAGAAAACTGGCTGTGTGGAGTTTGCACATTCGCCCTGTGTCTGTGCGGGCTTCTGCTGGGTGCTCTAGTTTCCTTCCACAGTCCAAAAGACGCGCAGGTTAGGTGGATTGACCATGCTAAATTGACCATTGTGTCCAGGAATATGCAGACTAGGTGGGTTAGCCATGGGGAATTAAGGGGTGGTCTGGGTGGGATGCTCCTCAGAAGATTGGTGTGGACTTGATGGGCAGAATGGCTTGATTCCACACTGTAGGGATTCTATGAAAATGAAAATGTTTGAGATATTCAGCAAGTCACATAGCCTTTGCCTGGGCAGCATGGTGGCTCAGTGGTTAGCATTACTTTGATTCCAACCTCAGGCAACTGGCTGGATGGAGTTTGCACACTCTCCCGTGTGTGTGTGTGGGTTTCCAGTGGGTGCTCCAGCTTCTTCCCACAGTCCAAAGATGTGCAGGCTAGGTGAATTGGCCATGCTAAATTGTCCCATAATGTTCGGGGATGTGAAGGTTAGGTGTGTTAGTGATAGGAAATACAGGGTTACAGGGAAAGTGTAGGGGGATGGTTCCGAGTGGGTTGCTCTTCGGAGGGTTGGTGTGGACTTATTGGGCTGAATGGCCTGTTTCCACACTGTAGGGATTCCATTTTATAATTCTGTCAAGGCATGATCACCCTGTTTTCTAAAAAAATCTTATGAAGAATAAGCTGACCATTTGGACCATGATTATGTCTTTACCAAAAGAAAAAAAGCCATAGCCTTGGCACTTTTGCTAACATACAATCACATGATAAGTAGCAATTTTTTCAGCTTGCTGATTTGAACAGAGATGAAGCTTTGAATAAATAATTTCATATATAAAATTTATAAAACATGGAAACATATAAACACAGGAGACAGGAGCAGGAGTAGGCTATTCAAACCGCCCCTCCACCACCGAGCCTACTCCCCCATTCAGTATGATCATAGCTGTTCATCAAGCTCACTACTCTAATGATTCCACCAATCCCCTGATCCATTTAGCCACAAGAACAATATCTATCTCCTTCCTGAAAATACATAATGTTTTGGCCTCAAGCACTCTCTGTGGTAGTGAATTCTACAGACTCACACCACTCTGTGAAAAAATTTCCCCTCATCTCAGTCCTAAAAGCTTTACCCTGTATCCTTGAACTATGACCCCCGGTTTAGGAATCCCCCACTATCGAGAACATCATTTCCTCATCTAATCCGTCCAGTCCTATTACAATGTTATAGGTTTCTATGAGATACACCTCCCCCCACCTCATTCTTCTATACTCCATTGAATACAGTCCCAACTAACTCAATTTCTCCCATATGTCAGTGCCACCATCCCAGGAAACAATTTGGTAAATCTTCACTGCTTGCCCTCTTTGGTATGGACATGCTTTCTCAGATAAGAAAACCAAAACTGCATACAATATTCCAGGTGTGGTCTCACCAATGCTTTGTATAATAAAACATCCTCGCTCCTGCGCTCAAAGCCTCTCGTTATGAAGGCTAACATGTAATTTTCCTTCTTTACTGCCTGCTTAATTTTCGCAGCTGGTACTTATCATAAAGATTATTTCCTAAATGCTTATGCGTAGTCAGCTTTGAACAAATTTAGAAAGAGTGAAGGTAGTGCTATAGAAGAGCATATAATGGTGTACCGCAAGGATCTGTTTTGGGGCCACTGCTGTTTGTCATTTTTATAAATGACCTGGATGAGGGCGTAGAAGGATGGGTTAGTAAATTTGCGGATGACACGAAAGTTGGTGGAGTTGTGTATAGTGTGGAACGATGTTGCAGGTTACAGAGGGACATAGATAAGCTGTAGAGCTGGGCTGAGAGGTGGCAAATGGAGTTTAATGCGGAAAAGTGTGAGGTGATTCACTTTGGAAGGAGTAACAGGAATACAGAGTACAGGGCTAATGGTAAGATTCTTGGTAGCGTGGACGAGCAGAGAGATCTCGGTGTCCAGGTGCATAGATCCCTGAAAGTTACCACCCAGGTTGATGGGGTTGTTAAGTAGGTGTACGGTGTGTTAGGTTTTATTGGTAGAGGGATTGAGTTTCGGAGCTGTGAGGTCATGTTGCAGCTGTACAAAACTCTGGTGCGGCCACACTTGGAGCATTGCGTACAGTTCTGGTCACCGCATTATAGGAAGGATGTGGAAGCATTGGAAAGGGTGCAGAGGAGATTTACCAGGATGTTGCCTGGTATGGAGGGAAGGTCTTATGAGGAAAGGCTGAGGGACTTGAGGCTGTTTTCATTAGAGAGAAGAAGGTTAAGAGGTGACTTAATAGAGACATACAAGATGATGAGAGGATTAGATAGGGTGGACTGTGAGAGCCTTTTTCCTCAGATGGTGACGGCTAGCACAAGGGGACATAGCTTTAAATTGAGGAGTGATAGATATAGGACAGATGTCAGAGGTAGATTCTTTACTCAGAGAGTAGTAAGGGCATGGAATGCCTTGTCTGCAGCAGTTGTAGACTCGCCAACTTCAAGGGCATTTAAATGGTCATTGGATAAACATATGGATGATAAAGGAATAGTGTAGGTTAGATGGGCTTCAGATTGGTTTCACAGGTTGGCGCAACATCGAGGGCTGAAGGGCCTGTACTGCGCTGTAATGTTCTATGTTCTATGTTCTATGGAATTCAGAAGGTTGTATCCAAGCCTGCAGAACTTCTGACTGGAAATTACTGAGTCATTTAAGTTATAAGAATGCAGCAACGTATCACATATCAACAGGCTGCTACTTTTGATTGGAGGTAAATTTGCAGAAAGACATAAACTGATGTCAAGACTGTCAGAAGCACTAAAAGAAAAATTCATGGAAAGCATCTCTTTCCAGCAGTGTTCACAATGGAAATTAAGCAGTCAGTCATCCAACAGAAACAAAAACACACAATATTACCAGGCTCATGAGACTACCTAGATACCGGTCACAGGATACAATGTGAAAGAAGAATTTAACTATGAGAAATAAGCACTGATTCTGTTTTCTTTTTTTGATAATTTTGAGAGGTGAAGAGGATCAGTTATCTTACAACAAAAGACTCAACTACAGAAATGCCCAGTGTATAGTAAATCAAAGTTTTAGGTGTGATTCAACGTCAAATTACGTCGTCAACTCTTCCAATTATGCATTAGAGTTTTCTACACTAAATATGAAACAGAAGATAGAGGAAGGTGATCAAGATATGGATCAGAGAAAGGGCTTTATATTGGTCACAAGACGTTTCAGGCCAATGATAAACTGGTTCGTAGCAGAATCTTTCAACTGTATTAGAACAACTGTGTGTGGAATAGACCTGGCTAAATGCTACCTAAACTTTCTTAGTAATAATGATTGAAACAAAGTCAAGGAATCTGAGAGTTCTCAAGAAGTCAATGGACTCAAGACATTAATTCTTTCTCTCTATATATGCTGACAGATCTGCTGAATTTCTCTAGCAATTCCAGTTTTTGTTTCATCTTATTAAAATTGGGCGGTCTCAAGTTAAAAATACATTTTACTGGTGTTGTGGGGGCAACTTTCAGGCATCTTTATGATGCATGTCAATGACATTTGGTAGTTGGGAGCAACAAATTTGAAAGGATTAACATAAACAGGTTTAAAGCAAATTCAAAATTGGAAGTCAGTCAAGCTTAAGCGAATTTTAAATACATTGGATTGGAAATCAGGCAAAATGGGTCAAACGTCACTTTGCGTCAGCAAACATATTTCAAAAATTTAGAAATTAGAAATCTAGAAAATACTCCAAATTGAAATGGGATGGACAGCAGCAGTCAGCTATCTGATTGCTTTACAAATAAAGTACAGAAAGTGTTAGAAATACTGGAAAAAGGACTTTTGGAACTTTACTGTACACTATCAAACAAGTGAGAATGTAGAATATTATCAATTTGCACAATATTCATTCTATTCAGTTTTAAAATACATTCATTTTTCTATTGCTCATTTTTCATTATAATTGTTTATATATTAATTCAATTTTTTAACGAGGGAAAAAGAGACATCTGAAATTCCTGGAAACAGGAATGCCTGAGGTGAAATGGAACGAGAGAACAGGTAACGGTTATATATTAATTAATGGATAATTGGACAGAAACTTGATTGTGTATGTGGAACAAGTAATCAATTGGGTTCAAGCTCATTGTGTGAAAACTAGAAATAAAACTGACTAAAAAAGTGAATGACTAGATTCTGTCTAATCAACATTTTAACCCCTGATAGTTAACAAGGCCTATATAACATCCACGAAAAACCTTTCAGTTTAAAAGTGGAGATTGTTCAGCCATTTACATGCAAACTAGAATTTCCAGGTCATTCTTTCTGTTTTACTTTTCTCTTATTTGTATTACACTGAACCTAACATATAAAATAAGTTAGGAGGGTGATGAGTGCACAACGTACATAGATTCAACATAATCCTGAATTTCAGCATTATTGTATTCGGACAGAAATTATCCCCGAAGAAAGCTGAAAAAGAAAGGCAAATTTTGCAAAAAGTATTTTCCCTGAACAAATTATTCAAATCCTTGTAATTCAATACATTTATTCCATCTAACTTTCTCACAAATAAAGAATTTTTTATATCAATTTCATTCTTAATGCATGGATAGCTTAGATAGAACAGATTTTTCACTGTCAGGGATTTGTGTTCAAACCCAGACATAAACATCGAAAGCTATTAAGATCCTGCCTCAAATGGGAAATGACAATTTATGTGTGGTACTTAGAAGGCATATATGCATGCCCAAGTTGAGCAATGAACAGATGATCTTACTTAAAGAAGCCTTAGGACAACTGATAGAATTAAAAAATGTCACTCCAGTCTAGAAATCAGAATGTAGCCAAGTATCCCACCACTGACAGCACTGCCTAGGCCCCAAGTTCTTGAATGCTTCCTTAAACTCTCCGATTCTCTATTTTCTTTTAATATGCTGCTTAAAATCTATGGGTTTTTTTGGCCAAGTTTTTCCTGATATTTCCTTAATGAATATAGAAGATGCTAGAAATACTCAGCAAATTCAAGAGTATCTTTGGACAGAGAAACAGACAAGTTTTCATAAGTTTGAAGGATCAGAATTTCAGCAGTGAAACTGATGCAGAATCACAAATTTGTTACAGCACAGAATTTATATAGAAATACAGCACTATTTGGTCCATTGTATCACCTCAGTTCAGCAAATGAGCATCTCACCTAATACCATTCTCTTGCCTTCTTACCATAACCCTGCACATTGCTCCTTTTCAAATACTTCCATTCATTTTTCTTCAACTTCAGTTGAATTTGCCACCACCACACTTCCAAACAATGAATTCCAGACCCTAATCACTCTTTTCATGAAAAAAATTTTCCTCATATAGGACCAGGAGTAGACCATTCAGCCCCTTGAGCCTATTCCACCATTCGATATGATCATGGCTGATCTGTCACCCAACTCTGTTTATCTGCCTTAGGCACTTTTTCTTGATGCACTTGCTTAATAAAAATTTGCCTTTATCAGATTTGAATCTTACAATTGAATTAGCATTGACTGCCATTTGAGGAAGAGAGTTCCAAACCTCTATTTCTCACTGCCTGTAGAAGTGCCTTGTAACATTTCTTCAGAGTGGTCTAGACCTAATTCTTAGACTACACCCTTGGTTCTAATCTTCAACCAGTGGAAATAGTTTATCTTAGAATCCCTACAGTGTGGAAACAGGCCCTTCAGCCCAACGAGTCCACACTGACCCTCACAGCATCCTACCCAGACCCATCTGCCTAATCTACACATCCCTGAACACTATGGGCAATTTACCATGGTCATTCCACCTAGCCTGCACATCTTTGGACTGTGGGAGGAAACCAAAGCACCCAGAGGAAACCTGGGCAGACACGGGGAGAATGTGCAAACTCCACACTGACAGTCACCCGAGGGTGGAATCGCACCTGGGTCCCTGGCGCTGTGAGGCAGCAGTGCTAACCACTGAGCCACCTTTGTCTATTGTGTCTTTCTATATTAATATCTTGAAGACCTTGATTAGATTTACACCTTCTAGAGAATTCAGGCCTAATTCGTCTAACCTCTCCTCATTACTTAACCCCTGAAGTCCAGGTAGCATCCTTGTAAATCTGTGTTGAACTCCCTCCAGGGCCAAAACATCCAGATCTGCTCATAGTACTCTGAGTAGGGTCTAACTAGGGTTTTGTATAACTCCAGCCTAACATCGATGTTCCTATATTCCAGGTCTTCAGAAATGAAGGCCAGCACTCCATTAGCCTTCTTGACTATTTTCTGCACCAGTTCATGGCATTTTAAAAAGCTAGGCACCTGAACCCTGAAATCTCATTGGACATTCACAGTATTTAACATTGTGCCTTCTAAAAAATATCCTGATCTAAGCTTTCTCAGTCCAAAATGGATAACCTCAAACTTGCTTATGTTAGAATGCATCTGCCACAGCTTTGCCCATTCACCTATTCTATCAATATCCTGCTGTAATTTTATGTTGTCGTCAACACTGTCTATAACACTGTCTAATTGTATATCAGCAGCAAATTTGGATATTTGACCTTTTATGCCATTATCCAAGTCATTAATGAATATTGTGAATAATGGAGGCCCCAGCACAATCCCTGTGTGACAATACCAGTCACATCCTGCCAATTTGAATACTTACCCATTATTCCAACACTCTGTTTCCTGCCACTCTACCAATTTCCTATCCATGTCAGTAATTTTCTCTCAGTTCTGTTGGCTTCCACCTTGGCTAACTGTATCTTGTGTGGGATTTTATCAAAAGCCTTTTGGAAGTCTATATATACAACACCCACTGACTTAACTGTTCTCCACCAACTTTGCCACCTCTTCAAAAAACTTTGTGAGATTTGTCAGGCATGACCTACCCTTTGTGAATCCATGCTTTTTCTGATTAACTGAAGATTTTTGAGATAATCAGTTTTAGACGCCAACAAATTCCCACCACAGATGTTGGGTTAACTATTCTGTAATTCCCTGGTTTTAGATATAACCACTAAATTCAGGGAACTCTGAGAGATTATGGTTCAGGCATTGGCAATGTACTCTCCTACTTCCTTTAACTAGCATGGGTAGAAACCATTAGGTCCTGCGGATTCGTCACTCTTCAGTTCCATTAATTTCCCCATTAGTGATGATTTACTTAAGCTAATTTTATTTGGACCCTGTCCCTGATCCTCTGTTAATTCCTTTGGGACTTCCAGTAAGCTATCCTCCTTTTGTGTTGTGAATACTGAAGCAAAATAATCTTTCAGCCTGTCTGCCATTTCCCCATGGGCATTGACACTATCCCCACTCTCAGCCTTTAGTGGGCCAGTAGGACTTCTAACCAGTCACTTTCCCTTTATATTGCTATAAAATCTCTTCTCTTTACATCTTTTACATCCCATGCAAGTTTACTCTCATCTCAGTTTTGCTTCTTTTACTAACTACTTTAAATGTTCTTTAGTTCTGAATCCTTTTATCAGTAGGAACATTTTCACCTGTATTATACTGTTCAGATCTCTCACTGAATATTTTGATTAGATCTCCCCTCAGCTTTCTCTTTTTCAAGGAGCACAGTCTCAGTTTCTCTGACCTATCTCCATAACTGAAATTCTGCATCCCAGAAACATTCTCATAAACCTCTTATGTACTTGTCATCCTTCTTAAAGTGTGGTGCCCACAACTGGATGCAATACCTCAGCTGAGACTGGGCTAGTGTCTTAAAAGACGGCTAGAGATCATTAGATTCTGTGTGGTGGGTGATGGTCGTTACCTGGCATATGTACGTGTGTATGTAACTTTTCGTTTATCATCCCAAGCTTGTTGTCTAGCTCTTGCTGTACCTGGACATGGTCTGCTTCAGTTTCTGAGGAGTCATGAAAGGTATTGAACATTTGCAATCATCAATGAATATCCCTGACCTTATGACAGTGGGGAGGTCATTTATGAACTAGATGAAGATGGTTGGGCCTAGGTCACTACCCTCAGGAACTCCTGCAGAGATGTCCTGGAGTTGAGATGACTGACCTCCAACAACCACAGCCACACTCCATTACCAGTGAAGAGTTTTTCTCCCAATTCCCATTGACTTCAAATTCACTAGATTTCACTTTTGATTAAATGCTGTCTTGACATCAGGGACAATATATTTAATACTTCTGAAGTTCAACACTTTTATCCATGTTTGAACCAAGGTTGTAATGTGGTTTGGAGCTGAACATTCATGGAAGAATATAAACTGCCTTACAGTGAGTGGGTTAGGGTGTGTAAATTCCACTTGATAGTATTGTTGATGTGCACTTCCATCACTTTGCTAATGACCATAAGTAGATTGATGGGACAGTGATTGATCCAGTTGGATTTTTCCTATTTTTCACAGAGAAGACATATCTGGCAGTTTGGCTAGGGGCTAGTTATGAAGCACAAGTCCTCAGTATTACTGCCACGATGCTGCCAGGGCTCAAAGCCTTCAGTATTTTCTTTATATTGCGAGGAATGAATTGAATAATAAGCAGGGATGGGATAAAACAAATTTGAGGCATTTGAATGTTTGATCTCTCAATTTACAGGAAGTAGGTGAAAACATTACAGTTGTCCTAATGATGATCTCCCAAAGTCCATTGATTTGGGAATTATTCCTTTAGATTGGAAAAACTTGCACACCAGTTCTGTTGACAGCAAATCACTGGCATCTTTACTAAAAGTGACTAAACACTTTGAAAATTTTCAGCTGATTAGAGACATGGTTTTGTACAAGTTAGATCATAACAAGAATGAATCTATTTGAATGGTTTGACAAGGTGAATAAAACTAGTGGGCAGCAGAATGTCAATAGATACTATTTATATGGACTTCTAAGAAGCTTTAATAAAGTTCCCCAGAAGAAGTAGTTCGCTAAAGTTGAAGCTAACAGAGTTAAATACAATTATCGATCTATTTGGGAAATCAGTGAAACAGACGGAGACCAGGTGTAGGGAAAATGGGGAAGAGCTTGAATTGGCAGAATGTGACCAGGGGCATCCCATAGGGATCTGTGTTAGGGCCTCAACTACTCACATAAACAGTGACCTTGACAATGGGATGGAAAGCCACATATCCAGATTTACTGGTGACACAATGATAAGTGGCATTGCAAGCAGTGCAGACTGAAGCATACAACGAGGAAGAGATACCAAAGAATTATGTGAATGTGCAAACTTTAGCAAATGAATTTCAACACAGGCATATATACTTCTATGACGAGCATACAATGGTTATAAGTAATAATTCAAGGTACACAAGGTGAGAGGGGAAAGATTTTTGAATACTTCAGCTACACAAAGCTACATTTAGATTACACCTGAAGTACCATGAGCAGTTCAGGGCACCACAACTTGAGTGGATGACACCTGCACCTGTGAGGAGCAATGACACAAGCTAAGACTGTATTCTTTGGAATGTGGAATGTGGAAGGTTAAAAGGTGTTTCAATAAAAATTTTCAATATATTAAAGAGAACAAGTGTGGTAAATACCTTGAAACTAGAGGGTATTATCTAAAAACTAGAGTCAAAATTTTCAGGACTGTTATTGGACTGGTATTACTGGTATTTGAACCAAGGTTGTGATGAGGTCAGGAGCTGAGTGGCCCTGGTGGAACCACAAACTGAGTGTAAGTGAGCAGGTTATTGTCAAGAAGTGACTTCCTTTTGTAGTTGTCTCAGTGGGTTGGAAACAGAGGTAGGTTTCCCTGCGGTGGAAACATCTTCCTAATGTTTCATTGTCTTGGCCCAGTAGGACTCCATCTGGAGTTAAACAAACTGTGCATTATCCTCTCTCCATTTCTGAACCTCCATGTCACATTGGGATCCAGGATGAAACTGCAGGTTGGCTTACTTGGATTTCTAAAATCACAATAATACAGCTAAACCACTGCTCTTTATGAGAAAATTATCATTGCGGTGGACAGTGAAGAAGGTTACCTCAGAGTATAATGGGACCCTGATCAGATGGACCAATGGGCCAAGGAGTGGCAGATAGAGTTTAACCTAGATAAATGTGAGGAGTTACATTTTCAAACAGCAAATCAAGACAGGATTTCATAGAATTCCTACAGTGTGGAAGCAGCCCATTCAGGCCATACCAACCCTCCACACAGCACCCCACCCAAACCTTCCCCCTTACCCTATCCCTGTAACTGTGCATTTCCCATTGCTAATCCACCCACCCTGCACATCCCTGGACACTATGGGCAATTTAGCATGGCCAATCCACCTAATTTACACATCTTTGGACTGTGGGAGGAAACCACAGCACCCAGAGGAAACCTGTGCAGACACAGGGAGAATGTGCAAACTCCACGCAGACAGTCGCCTAAGGGCAGAATCAAACCCAGGTCACTGGCGCTGTGAGGCAGCAGTGCTAACCACTGAGCCACCTTAATGGTAAAGTCCTGGGGAGTGTTGCCAAACAAAGGGACCTTGGAATGTGACTTCATAATTCCTTGAAAGTGGAGTCACATTTGCCTTTGTTCTTCAGTGCATTGAGCATAGGAGTTGGGATGTCATGGTGCAGACATTGTACATGACAGTGGTTAGGCCACTTTTGGAATTCAGTGTTCAATTCTGGTCTCTTTGCTGTAGGAAAAATGTTGTTAAACTTGAAAGGATTCAGTAAAGATTTACAAGGATGTTGCCAGGGTTGGAGGATTTGAGCTAAAGGGAGAGGGTGAATAGGCTGGGACTATTTTCCTGGAATTTCAGAGGCTGAGGGGTGACCTTATAGACATTTACAAAATCATGAGGGGCATTGATAGGATGAATAGTCAAGGTCTATTCCCCAGGATAGGAGAGTCCAAAACTAGTGGACACAGTTTCAAGGTGAGAGGGGCAAGATTTAAAAGGGGCCTAAGGGCCAACTTTTTCATGCTGAGGATGGTACATATATGGAATGAGCTGCCAGAGGAAGTGGTGGAAGCAGGTACAATTACAACATTTAAAAGGCATCTGGATGCATATATAAATAGGAAGGGTTGAGAGGGATATCGACCAATTGCTGGCAAATGGGACTAGTTTGATTTAGAATATCTGCCTGTTATGGACGAGTTGGACCGAATAGTCTGTTTCGTGCTGTACATTTCTACCACTCTATGACTGTATGCAATATGACTCATACTAATTCATATCTCACATCACTGCATTATCATTTCTGGGTGTGGGTGATGTCTAGACCATTAATTGCCCCTCCTCCAAATGTGGGCATCTATTTGTTTCAGTTTTATTCTGCCTTTTGTCTCCCTGTTTTATACTTCCCTTTTTCCTTACATGAAGTCATTGGATTTCTCCCTCTCTTTCAGTTACACATTGGAACTATCCTATCATCTTTTGGGAATCTTTGTCTTAGCTGGTTATGGTACATTCAGTTACAGCAACAGACATGGACTTAAAAGATTCTCCAGCTCTCACTTCACATATACCCATCTAGTGGATATTTCTTATTAATTCCCCTGCCCCACTGAGCCTGTCATTATCTCAACTGAAAATTCTTTTTACTTTAATTTTTACCCCCTCTTACCAATATATTTTTGATTTTTTAAAAAGTCAGTTTCCCTATTGGTTAAGAGCCAGTAAAATACATTTTCTTGCTCTTCCAGCCACAATAACCATGTTGTCAAGTAACCCGAAACCTGCCCTTTGGTGTATTTCAACTATGCATTTCTTTAACGTAACAAATCATTCCTGAGCACCTACACTATCACTACTTTCAGGTGATCTTATTGAAAGATCAAAAATGTTGAGGGGATCATTCATATCCTCCTTGCTTGGTCCCAACGTTTCAGATGAGGCCAAATCATCCCTATCAGTAAGGCAAATTGCATAGGGAAATTGAAGGGAAGCTTGAGATATACATGAACCAGAAAAGAATGAGATGACATGTTGATTGGATTGAATGAAATATAGTGGATACTGTCTCATATGGAGTATCAGCCCTAAACCAGATGTTATTATTCATTCATGGGATGTGGGTACAATCAGCAAGGCCTGCATTTTTTGCGCCTCTCTGAAGATGAATAGAATAGCTTGTTTTGACTGCAAATTCAATTTAATTCAATGAAATAACTTACCAACAAAAAGACATCTTCTCATCAAACCACAAAAGAATTGGGGTTATGAAACACTGAAACCAACATGTAAAGCTTCAAAACCTGAACAGCCTAGGAGACTGAAAAGGTAGATTGAGGAGCAGTGATAAAAAAGGAAGAAAACAAAAAACGTAAAGCTACTGCTTTAAGATGCACTTCAGCAAACCCCACCAAAGAGTAACACAAAGTGTGAGGATGATTTCATGCAAATCTCCCCAACCTCAAACCAACATTCAGACTGTAATGCAATATCACTGGAGCTCTGAATGCTTTTCAGTAACATTGTTAAAGAAATAGTCAGTGATCTTAGAAATGGTGTAGTCAAACAAGGCTACTCTAAGGGTATCTCACTCCATTCTCACTACTTAATTGTAACCATAACCTTAAAGATCCAGGTCAGCCTGTTCTTTTTCTTTCTTTTGTTTCTTTCCCTCTCGTTTTAGCAGCCCAGAGCAGCGCAAGGGGAAGCGAGCTCCGGGGCAGTGCAAGGGGAAGCGAGTCCCAGAGCAGCGCAGGGGGAAGTGAGTCCCGGTGCAGCGTGAGGGGAAGCAAGTCCTAGAGCAGCGCGAAGGGGAAGCGAGTCCAGGGGCAGTGCGGAGGGAAACGAGTCCCAGAGCAGCGCGAGGGGAAGCGAGTCCCAGAGCAGCGCGGGGGGAAGTGAGTCCCGGTGCAGCATGAGGGGAAGCAAGTCCTGGAGCAGGGCGAAGGGGAAGCGAGTCCAGGGGCAGTGCGGAGGGAAACGAGTCCCGGAGCAGCACGAGAGGAAGCGAGTCCCAGGGCAGCGCGGGGGGAAGCGAGTCCCGGAGCAGCGCGAGAGGAAGCGAGTCCCAGGGCAGCACGAGGGGAAGCGAGTCCCGGAGCAGCGCAGGGGGAAGCGAATCCCGGGGCAGCATGAGGGGAAGCGAGTCCCAGTGCAGCGTGAGAGGAAGCGAGCCCCGGTGCAGTGCGAGGGGAAGTCAGTCCCAGTGCAGCGTGGGGGGAAGTGAGTCCCGGTGCAGCGCGGGGGGAAGCAAGTCCCAGAGCAGCTTGAGGGGAAGTGAGTACCGGTGCAGTGCGGGGGGAAGCGAGTCCCGGAGCAGCACGAGGGGAAGCGAGTCCCGGAGCAGCGCGGGGGGAAGCAAGTCCCAGAGCAGCCCGGGGGGAAGCGAGTCCCGGAGCAGCGCGAGGGGAGGCAAGTCCTGGAGCGGCACAAGGGGAAGTGAGTCCCAGAGCAGCGCAAGGGGGAGCAAGTCCCGGAGAAGTGCAACTTACCCTTGGTGCAGCTGAGTGCTGGTGCAGAGCAGGCTGGAGGCTGGAACGGAGCGGGACAGTTGTTGGACTGGGGCCTGGCATGGATGGATAGACCATGTGCTGAACTGCTATTTGAAATTCTTTACTGGACTGTAATGTCAATCCTTTAACTATGTTATAACTATTTTCTTTCTAGCTTATTTTTTAGACACTGTAAGTAATGCTACTACTTTTCCTTTCATTCCTCTTTGCATCCAAGATTTGTACCTAGGCAGTCGTACCTAAGATGGTGCCAATAGAATGCAGCCATTGTAAAATCTTTTCACTACATTCCTGTACTTCTGTACTGGAGTACATGTGACAGTAAAGGATATTCTAATATTCCTCAAATAATTTGTAAGACCAATAAAAAATACTGAAGAAAAGGCCTTTTTATTGTAAGTTCTTTATTTTTCTGTCTTTAAAAACTGTTGACAGCAATGAGAAGGAACATATTGTAGCCCATTTCGGGCCTAGGCCCTCCTTCCATTTCTGAAGAAGGGTCTAGGCCCGAAACGTCATCCTTCCTGCTTCTCTGATGCTGCTTCGCCTGCTGTGTTCATCCAGCTGTACACCTTGGTATCTCATATTGTAGCCCCATCTGTTTATTTCATATTTTAGTATTTGAACAAGTAAAATTTCCACAGACATAAGACGCTGAAAATTCTCCTTGACCCAAGACACTTCACATTAATTTCGATAATATTGAATTTTAACCAAGTATATTCCACAGGTGACTTACCCAAGACTTTGGTTGCACATCAACTACTGTTTAAATCTTTGGACATCTCCATCTACGCTCTTTATTATTGACAAGGCATTTGTAATACGATTTTCTTCTAGACCGTTTCTTTAAAGAATTGAACAGCATTAAAAAAAATTTATATTCATTTAGCAATTATCCTGACTCAGAGTGTCCAAAAGTGCTTTAAAATCTAAGAAATAAAAAGACCAGTGGTGAGCTTAAGCTGCAGGTCAGTACACCTCAGGCGAGGGCAAGGTTGAGAAGGCATAGTGACCTCAGTTGGTATCAGAAGTGAACCCAGGATATTGGCTTTCTGTTGTAGTTGCAAACCATATCCAGCCAACTGAACTAACCAGACCTTACTCTTTCTGAAATGTAGTCACAGTTGTAATATCAGAATTCTGCAGTGAATAACTCACTACCTGTTTCCACAGGGCCTGTTCACTGTAAATAAGGTGCAAGTCTTTAGGTGGACTGCAGAGGTTCAAGAAGGCAGCTCATCACCACCTTCTCAAAGGCAACTCGGGACAGGCAATAAATGCTGTCCAGCCTGCATCCCACAAAATGAATAAATAAAAAACATGTCAGTAATATTATGGAATACTCACCACTTGCCAGAATGAATGCATCACCAACAACACTCAAAATGCTTGACACCATCTAGGACAAAGCAACCCATTTGTCTGGCATCCCATCAGCCATCTTCTACATTCATTTCCTTCACCACTGATGCACAGTAGCAGCAATTTGTTCTGCCTACAAGATGCACTGCAATAATTCAACATTTGACATAGGAGCAGAAATAGGCCATTCAGCCCATCAAATCCGCTCCACCACCTGCTGGTCTGACATTACTCAACTCCTCTTTCCTGTCTTTCCCACGTAATCCTTGATTCTCTTACTGGTTAGAAATCTATTTCAACCTTGAATATATTAATTGACCCAGCCCATACAGCCTTCTGCGATAAAGAGTTCCATGAATTCACTGTTCTCTGACAGAAGAAATTCCTCCTCAGTTCTGCCTTAAATGGATGACGCTTTATTCTGAGATTATGCCCTTTAGTCCGAGACTCTCCCAAAGGGGCAGCAACCTTTCCCCATATAACCTGTCAAATTCCCTAAGAATCTTGTATGTTTCAATAAGGTCTCATTCTTCAAAACTCCAATGAGTAGAAGCCCAACCTACTCATTCTCTCCTCATTAGACAGTTCTTCCAAACCTGGGATCAGCCAAGTGAATCTTCTCTAGACTGCCTCTTTCCTTTGATAAGCAGTCCAAGACTGTTCACAGTATGCCAGCTGTGGTCTGACTAGTGTCTTGTACAGCTAAAACAAAATCTCCCTATTTTCATACGCCATTTACTTTGAAATAAAGGACAACAGTCCATTTGACTACCATATTACCTGCTGAGCCTGTATGTTAGCTTTTTTTGTGATTTACACATGATCATTTCTGAAACCCTCTGTGCTGCTGTTTCTCCATTTAAATAATATTCAACTCCTCAATTCTTCCTGCCAAAGTGCATAACTTTACATTTTCCCACATTGTATTCCATCTGCCAAGTCTTTTGCCCATTTGCTTCTCCTCTCTATATCCACTTCTACACTCTTTATGACATCTTCACCAGTTGTTTTCCCACCTATTTTTCTGTCATCCCGAAATTTGGCTATAGCGTATTTGCTATCCTCATTCAAGTCATTAATAAATATTGTAAATAATGTGGCGCCAGTGCTGATCCCTGACACTCCAATCATTACAGGTTGTCATTGTAAAAATGCCCATCTCATCTCAATTTTCTGTCTTCTATTAGTTAGATAATACTCTATCCATTCCAAAAAAAACCCATCATCAATGCCATCCTATCTCACTATTGTCTAACGTGTGCTGCCTTATCAAATGTTTTCTGGAATTCCACATATATTACTTCTGCTGTTTCCCATTTATCTATCCTGCTTGATACCTCCTCAAAGCATTCTAATAAATTTATTATTCATGTGAAGCCATACTGATGCTGCTTGATTATATTACGCATTTCCGAATGTTCTGCTATTATATCCTTTATAATATATTTTAATGTTTTCTAATAACAGGGGTTAAGCTAACTGGTTATCGTTACATTTTTGTCTCTTTCCCTTTTTAATTCAGGATGTTACATTGGCAATTTCTCAATCCTCTGGGATTTTTTTCAGAGCCTAAGGATTGTTGGAAGATTACTACCAATGCATCTACCATCTCTGCAGCTCCTTTTCTTAATGTTCCAGGATACATCTTATCAGGTTCAAGGAATTTTTCTCTGGTAATAGTTACTGTATTTAATTCCACTCCTCCTTTGACTATTTAATCTTTTTGGAATGCTATTTGTGTCATCTCTCGTGAAGACTGATGCAAAGTATGTATTCAATTCCTCAGCCATTTCTTGTTCCCCATTATTATTTTCCAAGCTTCATTCACTAAGGAACCAATGTTAACTCTGGCCTCTCTCTTCCTTTTTTATATGTTTAAAGAAGCTCTTGCTGTCTGACTTGATATTACTTGGAAGTTTAAGAACAATGTTTACCTTCCCTTTTTTGGTCTTCTTTTGTTGATTATTAAAACTGTCCAATCCTCTGGCTTACCTTTCATCCTTGCCACGTTATATGCTTTCTCTTTCAATTTGTTGCTGTTCTTAACTTCCCCGGTTAACTTAGACTTAACGTCTTCTGAGAATCCTTTCTCCTGACTGGGATATATTTTTGTTGCAAAGCATGAGCTATTTTCTGAAACAACTACCACTGTAGTTGTTTGATGCTAAACTCTTTACCCAGTCCACCTAGCTGTGTCCTCATTACTTTGTGCTTACCCTTTATTTAAGTTGTGACAGTCTGCCAACCCTTCAGTGGCTCTTTAACCTGCAGCATTAGAGATGGTCTGTTTAACAGTTCTCGGAGCTGTTTGCAATACTTTGTTGCTCGCTTCGAGGCGTTCACGTCTTAATTTCCGAAGCTACCTCAAAAACCTCCGGCTTCTACCCACTTAGTGTCTTTTGTGACAGCTCGCCCACGCTGCTCCCAGCTCGGGAACAAGAACACGTTCGAAATCAAAAGGAAAGGAAACCGTGAACAATTCCGATTAATTCTACCGTGTTTTTAACCTTTTTACACTGTCTGAATCTTCACTTGATCAAAATTGTTGTCAGAAATCATAGTAACGTCTTTGAATGTCATTTATAACGGCCACTGGGAGTCTGGTGTTAACATGGGATTGTCTAAAGAACAAACTGTTATCGAACCCTCTTTATTGATTAAGCTGCTACCACAGGAGTGCTTCCAAAAACAAACATACGAATTGGGGAACTGAGACGAGAACGCGCACATTCCTGGTGAGTGAGTGAATTGTGCAATTGCATGTAGCCTTTCCCCTCCCTTTCCCCAATGGGGTCTTTTAAGCAATACAACCTCCACTCCCTCACCTCGAGGAGAACCAATTCGCCATCCTCGCCCTCAGCAAGTGCAGCGTGAAAGCACTCAGACTTTGAAACAATACAACTTACAACGTGAACTCTATAACAGCTGCTCTCCAGGCTTTCCATAATCAGAATGAATTTTTAAAAAGCGGGGATAACACAATATGGAGCTGGACCAACACAACAGGCCAGGCAGCATCAGAGGAACAGGAAAGCTGTGGTTTCAGGTTGTGACCCTTCTTCATTTTGGGTCCTGACCCGAAACGTCGGCTTTCCTGCTCCACTGATGCTGCCTGGCCTGCTGTGTTCATCCAGCTCTATAGCGTGTTATCTCTGACTCCAGCATCTGCAGTTCTTACTATCTCTGAATTTTAAAAAAAAGCCTTGTCTTTGGAGTTGCTGTGAAACATAGCATTGGGACCCCCTTCAGGAACCATCAGTCACCGTCAGTCTACTTGTTTAGAAATCGAATGAGCTCCTTGAAGATTTAGAGATAATCGGTACTGCAGATGCTGGAGAATCCGAGATAACAAGGTGTGGAGCTGGATGAACACAGCAGGCCAAGCAGCATCATAGGAGCAGAAAAAGATTTTCTGATGAAGGGTCTAGGCCCGAAACGTCAAGCTTTCCTGTTCCTATGATGCTGCTTGGCCTGCTGTGTTCATCCAGCTCCGCACCTTGTTATCTCCTTGAAGATTTAATTCGATCTCACTACAACAAAATGGCTTTGTGTCGCAAGACAGTATTTTGAAATAAGCAGGGAAACTATTGAGAAAAAGAAAGGGGAGGCACGGTATCAATCCCCACTTGTAGAGGCAAAAATTAATCAGGGATAGTCATCAAGGCTTTGTCAGGGGAGATTGTCAGAAAAATTTGATTGAGTTTTGAAGGAGGTGGGTGGATGGATAAATCTGAGGTATTGCATTTTGGTACAATACCCAGGGGTAGGACTTACGCAATTAATGGTAGGGCTTTGGATGGTGTTGCAGAACAAAGGGATCTAAGTGTTCAGGTACCTTATTCTGTGAAGTTTGTGTCACACGTATGAGGAGTGTTAAAAAGGCATTTAGCATGTTTGCGTTAATTGCTCACTCCTTTCAGTATAGGAGTTGGGAAGTCATGTTGAGGTTGTGCAGGACATTGCTGAGGCCTGTTCTGGAGTACTGTGTCCAGTTCTGGGCGCCCTGATATAGGAAGGATATTATTAAGCTGGAGAGGGTTCAAAAGAGATTTACCAGGATGTTGCTGGGAATGGAAGATTTGAGTTGTAAAGAGAGGCTGCATAGGTTGGGATTTTTTTTCACTGGAATGTAGGAGGTTGAGAAGCAAGCTAATAGAAGTTTATAAAATAATGAGGGGTATAGATAGTGTTAGTGGTAGTTGTCTTTTCCCTTGGATGGGGGTTTCCAGACTTGGGGCACATTTTAAAGTGAGAGGAGAGAGATTTAAAAAAGACATGAGAGGCAAACATTTTACACAGAGGGTGGTTCACATGTGAAGATACCTTCCTGAGGAAGCGGTGGGTGTGGGTACAATTACAATATTTAAAAAACATTTAGATAAGTACATGAATAGGAAAGGTTTGGAGGGATATGGCTCATGAGCAGGCAGGTTGGGACTAGTTTGGTTTGGAATAATGTTTGGTATGGACTAGTCGGACCGAAGGGTCTGTTCCCATGCTGAATGACTCTATGACTGGGTGATGTTAGTGCTGTGGATGTAGTCTATGTGGAGTTACTAAGGCATTTGATAAGCTCTCACAAGGGAGACTGGTAAAGAAGGTAAAAGTCAATAAGATCTCAGGCAATTTAGCAAAGTGATTCCAAAACTGACCTTAGTGGCAGGAGACACAGATTGAAGGTTGTTTCTTTGTGCCTGGAAGTCCAGTAGTTTATGTTAGGGTTCAGTGCTAGTCCCTTGTTATTTATAGCATTCATTAATGATCTGGACATGAATAAGGGAGGTATGATCAGTAAGTTTGCAAATCATCCAAAAATTGGTGATGTCGTAAATAATGAGGAGGAAAGCCTTAGACTAAAAGATGGTCAAATGGTCAGAGCAGTGGCAAATGAAATTTAACCTGCAAAAGTGTGAGGTGATGCATTTTGGGAGGACTGACAAGGCAAGGACAACATGATGAATGGAAGTACAGAGCATAAGAGGCGCCTTGGCATGCATCTCTGTAGATTGTTGAAGACAATGGGACAGGTAGATAAGGTGGTTAAGAAGGCAGTTAGGATACTTAATTAGTCAGGGTACTGAATATAAGAGCAGGGGTGATATGATCAAGCTTTATAAGATGTTAGTTAAGCCACAGCTCTCATACAGTGTACAGTTTTGGTCATCACACTATTGGAAAGATGTGATTGCAGAGAGGGTGCAGAGAGGATTTACCAGAATGTTGCTGGACCATTTCAGCTGTGAAGGGAGAGTAGATGGGCTGCGGTTGATTTCCTGAAATCAGAGAAGACAGAGGGGGAACCAGATTGAGGTGTACAATATTATGAAGGGCACAGCTAGGCTAGATAGAAAGAAACTTTTCTCCTTAGTAGAGGGATCAATAACTATGGGACATGGGTTGAGGTAGAGACCAGGAGGTTTAGTTGCAATTTAAGGAATGTTCTCACCCAATTTAAGAAATTGTTTTAGTCCTACCATATATTTGTGGATGTGTTATAAAGTGGAGGTTGACTGCCCCGCCGACAATTAAAACCGAAACACCCCAGAAGGGCACTTTGCCCTATAATCTGTAAAAGGAGTATGAAAAGTGGTGTAACCTGCCTTTCAGCAACTTCTGGTGGTTGAACAAAATAAAGCCCTGACACTCACTTTAAAACCAAAAGTAACAACTTATTTATCTAACTCTAACAGTGAACAAATTAACTAAACTGTTAGCAAACTGAATAAACCCTTTCTAACTACTAACTATTCCCAAATAAAGCAAGATTCTAATGGTAATCTGTTCCAATAATACAAGTCCCAATGATAATAATAATAAAGAAAGAACTTAGTCTCTCAAAATTGAAGTTAGGATATGTATCTTCTGGAACGCTCTGTGCCTTCTCCGTCGATTCTTTTGTCAGGAATGTCTTCTACATTGAGTCTTCTGTCAGGGCAGCCATATAAAACCCTTGTTAGCCACATTTCGAGTATTGTGTGCAGTTTTGACCACCACACAACCAGAAGGACATGGAAGCCTTGGAGAGCGTGCAGAGAAGGTTCACCAGGATGTTGCCTTATCTCAAACACATTGGCTATGAGGAAAGATTAAAAAGACTAAGATTGTTTTCACTGGAAAGATGGCAGCTGAGGGCCGACCTGATAGAGGTCTACAAAATTACGAGAGGCATAGATATGATGGATAGTCGAAGGCTTTTTCCCAGGGTTGAAGTTTCAATCACAAGATGGCACAGGTTCAAGGTGAAAGGGGAAAGTTTAAGGGAGATGGGCGAGGGACGTTTTTCACGCAGAGAGTGGTAGGAGCCTGGAATGCATTGCCAGAAGAGGTGGCAGAAGCAGGCACATTGGTGACATTTCACAGGCATCTCGATAGTTACATGAATAGAGGGATACAGACCGTAGAAGAACAGAAGGTTTGTTTTTTAGTTTAATTAGGGCATGATGATCGACAGAGGCTTGGAGGGCCAAAGGGCCTGTTCCTGTGCTGTACTCAACCTGAAAATTTACTTTGAGAGAATTGTGGACTAGAATTCCCAAGTCTGTTTGCACTGCAGACTTCTGAATTTTCTCCCTTTTAGAAAATGGTCCATGCTTCTATTCTTCTTACCTATACTGGAAGGATACTTGTCTGACTAGAGACCTGTGACTAGTTATGTGCCTCAGGTGTTGGTGCTGGGCCCATTGCTGTTTGTTATCTACATCAGTGATTTGGATAAGAATGTACAAGGCATGATTAATAAGTTTGTGGATGACACTAAAATAGGTGGTATTGTGGACAGTGAGGAAGGTTATCAGAAATTGCAGCAGGATCTTGATCGGGAGGGGAAATGGGCTGAGAAATGGCAAATGTAGTTTAATATGGATAAGTGTGAGGTGTTGCATTTTGGAAAGTCAAATCCAAGTAGGAGTTTCATGGTGAATGGTAGGGCCTTAAGGTGTGTAGTGGAACAGAGGGAACTTGGAGTTCAGGTGCACGGTTCTCTGAAAGTGGAGTCACAGGTAGACAGGGCAGTGAAGAAGGCTTTCGGCACACTGGCCTTCATCAGTCAGGGTACTGAGTATAGAAGTTGGAAAGTTATGTTCCAGTTGTACAGGACATTGGTGAGGCCACACTTGGAGTATTGTGTTCAATTTTGGTCACCTTGCTATAGATGTTATTAAACTGCAGAGGATATTTACAAGGATGTTGCCAGGACTCAAGGGACTGAGTTATAGGGAGAGGTTGGTCAAGCCAGGAATTTTTCTTTAGAACATAGGAGACTGAGGGGGTATCTTATAGAAGTGTATAAGATCATGAGAGGTATGGATAAGGGTGAATGCACTCAGTCTTTTTCCCAGGGTTCGGGAATCGAGGACTAGAGGGCATCAGTTTAAGGTAAGAGGGGAAAGAATTCATGGGAACCTGAGGGGCAACTTTTTTACTCAGAGGGTGGTATGCATATGGAATGAGCTGCCAACGAAATTGGTTGAGGAGTGTACATTAACAACATTTAAAAGGCTTTTGGATGAATACATGGATAGGAAAGGTTTAGAAAGATTTGGACCAAGTGCAGGGAAATGGGCTTAGCGTGGATGGACATTTTGGTCGGCATGGACCAGTTTGGGCCAAAGGACCTGTCTCTGTGCTGTAGGACTCTATGACTCTTTCACACATCTTTCAATTCAGTTCTCTGTTCCAAGTTCAAATGGCTCACTACCCTATCCCATTCCTTAAGGACTTCCTCATTATTCAATTTATTCTGAGGCACATCAACATCCAAATCATCTGGATTTGATTCCTCACACTGAGTAGCAGTAACTAATATCTGTTTCTCCAGTTTCTTTTAACTGTCACAGCAATGTTTCAGATGTTCACATGACATACCCAATAATTTTTTTTCCAATCTGGCATCTTTACTAGATACAAAAACAGAAGTTGCTGGAAAAGCTCAGCAGATCTGGCCGCATCTGTGAAGAAAAAAATCAGAGTTAACATTTTGGGTTTAGTGATCTTTCCTCAGAACTCTTTACCAGATAATTCATCTGACTTAACTTCTTCTCAATCTGAAAGGAATCACTAAACCATGCTTTTAAGGAGTCTCCTACCACTGGTAACAGCATCAATACTTTATCCCCACGTGAAAACATGTGAATTGATTTCTTATCTGTTTCTTGCTTCATTATATGTTGTGCCACCTTCAAATGTTGTCTAGCTAATTTACCTACTCTGTTTAATCTTTCTCTCACCTCAGATACATAACCGAACTGTGAGATCCCTGACTTTGGACCTATCAACTTTTCCTTAATTAGTTTTAAAGGCTTTTACTTCATGTCCAAATGTCAACCCAAATAGGGTAAACTGAGTCGATTCATTTAGAGCATCTCCAATAGCCAACAATATAAATGGGATACCTTTATCCCAATAATTTGGGTAATCCTGGCAATAAGCCCTCAGCATGGTCTTTAGGGTCAGATGCCATCTTTGCAACGATCCCTGGGATTCAGGATGGTACGCACTTGATTTAAAGTGTTTGATGCCTAAAATATCCATGTCCTCCTTAAATAATTTGGCAATAAAATTGGACTCTTGGTCTGACAGAATCTCCTTGGGTAGTCGATAATGGGTAAAGAAAGCAAGCAACTCCTCCACAGAGATAGCAAGAACTGCAGATGCACCTGCAATCAAAGATAACACAGTATGGAGCTGGAAGAACACAGCAGGCCAGGCAGCGTCAGAGGAACTCCTCCACAACCTTTTTGCTTTAACATCCCATCATGGAATTGCCTCCGGAAATCTGGTAGATATATCCATTATGATTAGTAAATACTGGTTCCTACTTTTAGTTTTAGGAAGTGTTCTATACAATCAATTATAACCCAAGTAAAAGATTCTTCAAATGCAGGAATTGGCATCAAAGGCACTGGTTTTATTACAGCCTGTGGCTTTCCCACCATCTGACATGTATGACAGGTACGGCAAAATTCAACCACATCTTTGTTATCCAGGCCAATAGAAATGCTTCTATATCTTAGCCTGAGTCTTTCTCACTTCTGGATGACCTTCTATAGGTAATTTGTGTGCTACCCACAATACCTCCTCCTGTCTGTACTCTGCCAGCAACACAGTCTGGTGAACTTCTGCCCATTTCTCATCTGCACTAACCTGCTAAGGTCTCCACTTCCGCTTTAAGATTTTACCCTTAAGGTAATAGCATTCTCGAATGCGCTCTGATTCCTTTTCCAAGTCAGCTTTATGATATAAATCCTTTATCATCTCATCTCGTTATTGTAACTCCATTAATCTTTCAGAATTAAACATCTCTGCCTAATCCTCTAACTGCTTAGGTTTCTTTTTTACCATCTCATCAGAGTGTCAGCCAACTGGACTTCAACTCCATCTTCCTCTTTTATTTTCTCTTCTTGTTTTAACTTATGGCTGTGGGATCTGGTCACCATACAGTCTGGTAAAGTTCCAGGGTATTTTTCTTTTAACTTCTCAGTTCCCTGGTTTTCTTTTGTCTTTTCCACTACAATGAGCGTCACTCTCACCTTTGATCCAGCTATATTGTTTCCACTATATTAACTTCCATATCTCTCAATATTTTAACTTCTTTACCTACTCCCCGTGTTCTACCTGAGTAAATCTTAAACACACAGGTAAAGTCTTTGAAAAGATTGGACGCTATCTGACTATCTGGCCCATGACCAGGCTGTGCACTTTCCTGCAGCTCCTTGACTTTTCTTGGGATTTCCTTCACTACCTTAAATAATTCCACTAGTTTAGCCCCTTTTACTGTATCCGTTTCCCCAGTGCCTTTCTTAAACCACCAGCACTGTGACTTTGTGTGTCCCACCTTGTCGCAGTGGAAACCTGTTGGGTTTCTTTTTTCACATGTGGTTAACTATTCCCAGTGTGATCTACCTTTTGTTTTTCATTGAAGGATCTCCTTCATTCCGAATTTCATTCCTCACGGACTGAAATTGCCATTGGATGCTAAATTTTGATTTATGCACTGATGCGTATTCATCTGCCAACTCTACAGGTATTCTCTGTTTTAACTCAACATGAGTTCTTATCACTTCTGGAAGTGAGTTTTTAAAGTCCTCCAGCAGAATAATATCTCTAAGAGCCTTGTATGTCTTTTCATTCTTTAGTACTCACATCCATCTATCAAAGTTGCTCTGTTTAATTCTTTCAAACTGGATACAAGTCTGACCTGGTTCCTTTCTTACATTTCTGAACCGTTGTCTATATGCTTCTGGTACCAGTTCGTAGGCACTCAAAATAGCCTGTTTTCCTTCTTCATATTCTCTTGACACCTCCTCTGAAGCTGCAAACGCCTCACTAGCCCTGGCTACCAACTGGTCTGAACTAACATTACCCACACAATCTTTGGCCTATTCACCTGTTTGGCCAATTTCTCAAAGGAAATGAAAACGGCTCCCACATTTTGGTAAGGTTTTGACATATTTGTATATATCCCTACCAGGTATTCTGAGGAAGGGTCACCGGACCTGAAACATTAACTCTGATTTTCTGTTCACAGATGCTGCCAGACCTGCTGAGCTTTTCCAGCAACTTCTCGACTTTTGGCTACAATGGGTTTGCTCATCATCACTAACCTCCTCCCTAAGCCGATCTTCTATCTTCATCTCCACCCTTTTAAATTGACTTTCTTGTCTAATTGCCAACTTCTGAAGTACAAACTCTCTCTCCCTTTACTTTTCTTCTCTCTTCTTTTTGCTCTGCCAGAGCAATTCTTTCCTTTTCTCTTTCCTCTGCTTTCAACAGTAATTCAAACTGTTTCAATTCCCTTTCTTTCTCTTCAGTTAGGAACCTTCTTCCCCTTTCTTTCTCTGTGGCTAGGAACCTTCTTTCCCTTTCTTTCTCTGTGGCTAGGAACCTTCTTCCCCTTCTTTGTCCTAGAACTCCAGTTGTCTCATTTGCAATTTAATTTTTTTCCAGCTCCACTGCACTTGACTGTTTCTCTGATATACCTAAATATTTGACTAACTCCGTTACAATTTCAGCTTTCTTATTATTCCTAGTTAAATCCAATTTTAGGCTGTCTGCTAATTCTAAAAGTGTCACCCTTTTCTGTCTTTCTAAACTTTCTTGGCAAATTTGGGAAACATTTTCGACCCCCAGAACCTCTTTAGCAATGTTAAGAGCAATTTTCCCACTTTTGATTTAACAAACAACCAGCAACCAAAATTAAACAGATTTCCCACTTGTCACTTAAGTTTCATTTAATGATCAACCCACAGGTCCCAAGTCTGTTTAAACTTGCTGGGACATTTTATACCCTAATTATGTTCAAATCTGTCCAAATCCATCTAATTCTGTCCAAACCTATTCAGATCTGTCCAAATTCTGGACACGAGCCCCCAGTCTGTTATAAAGTGGAGGTTGACACCCCTCCCTCTCAAAGAACTAATACCAAAACACCCAAAAAGGAGTGCCTTGCCCTACAATCTGTAAAAGGAGTGTGAAAAGTGGTGTAATCTGCCTTTCAGCAATTCTAGTGGTTAAATAAACTAAATCCCTCACACAGACTTTAAAATCAATAAGTAACAGTTTGTATACCTAACTCCAACAGTGATCAAATTAACTAAACTATTAACAAGCCAAATAAACATCTTCTAACTACTAACTATTCCTGAATAAAGCAAGATTCTAATGGTATGCCGATCCAATAAATACAAACCCCACTTAGAAAAATAAAAAAAAATAGAATTTAGTCTCTCAAAGTCACAGCCAGGTTACATGTCTTTCTGGAGATAAAAGGTACTGCAGATGCTGGAGAATCCGGGATAACAGGGTGTGGAGCTGGATGAACACAGCAGGCCAAGCAGCATCATAGGAGCAGGAAAGCTTGACGTTTCGGGCCTAGACCCTTCATCAGAAAAAACATGTCTTACTGAATGCTTTGTGCCTTCTCCATTGATTGTTCTGTCAGGAATGTTAACTAGTTGTGCTGTGGGTACCTTTGTTACCTTTGCTTTCCTTGAGACATAGAGGAGGCTGTGTGAGCCAGCGATTCTGTTTTGAGAGCTAAGGGCTGTTAGCTCTGGTGGATGGCAGTTAGCTCTGGGGCTTTATCCAACTGCTCCCTTCTTCTATACCCTTGATGACCTATCAATATTTCTTACGATAGGATTCTTCCTATGTTGTCAAAACCATCAGATTTAAATTTAATAGGTTTTTGGTATCTAAGTGCCAGGTTTAAATTGATTAGCTAAATTCAAAACCTTGTTGTCTTGTTCAAAACTGCTTCTTAGCCTGCTAATTGTACACCATTTTGATACATATGTTTCAGTTCGGGTGCTCTCTGTGTACTTGCAAACTGCTGCTGCTCACAAACATCCATTTTAAATCTCTAAACATAGATAAAGCACATTGTCTTTTAAAGGGACCACACAATGCTTTCCCACCTAGCATTTTACAATTACCAAATTCTAACTTCCTGCCTCCCAATCCACAGGTGCTCTACACACCTTCGCAACAATAGGATATATATCCACAAATCAGGACAAAAAAATTGAATACAAGAGCAGGGATGATATGATCGAGCTGTGTAAAATGTTAGCTAGGCCACAGCTCTCATACAGTGTACAGTTTTGGTCACCACACAATTTGAAGGATGTGATTACAACAGAGAGGTTGCATAGAGGATTTGCCAGGATGTTGCGGGACCATTTTAGCTATGAAGGGAGAGTAGATAGGCTGGGGTTGATTTCCTGAAATCAGAGAAGACTGAGGGGGAACCTGATTGAGGTATACAACATTATGAAGGGCATAGCTAGACTAGATATAAAGAAACTTTTCTCCTTAGTAGACAGAGCAATAACCATGGGACATGGGCTATGGTAGAGGGCAGGAAGTTTAGCTGGGATTTAAGGATTTTTTCCACTCAATTTAAGGATTTTCTTTTGTCCTGCTTTATATTTGTGGATAAGGATATGTACAAATACATTCGACTAAAATGATCAACTCTGTTTCTCTCTACACAGATGCTGCCAGACCTGTGTTGTCTCTGACTCCAGCATCTGCACTTCTTGCTAACTCCTGCTGCCAGACCTGATGAGTTTCTTCAGCATTTCTGTTTTTATGATTCCTGGTGCCCACAGTATTTTGCTAATATATGGACGCACACTATGTTTAAGATGGTTATTTGGTGACAAGTTGGTTTAATTGTACTCAATTTAAAGGACTAATATGGTGCTTAAGATCACCTCAATTTCTAAACTTCCCTCAGAGTTACTTTATGTAACATGAAATATAGTTTGCAATCCTGGGCCAGAGTTCTTCCTAAATTAACATTTCTTTTCAATAACAATAATGCATTTACAAAATACCTTTAAGGTTGTGGAACATGGCAAGGTTCTTCACGGCAGCATTATAAGACACATTATAAATCACTCAACCATATAGAGACCCAGGGAGAATTTAGGAAGAGATTTCAAGATCTTAAGACTTAGACCATTGAGGGCAGAGCCATTAATGCTGGAGCCATTCAAATTGGGAATTTGTAAAAGTCCAGAATTAAAAGACCTGAGGTATCTTGAATGATTGTAGTGTTGGAGAGGTTGCAAAGGTGGGTAAGGGCTGGGCCATGGAGTGTTTTGAAAGCAAGGGTGAGAATTTTGAAAAGCAAGTCATTGCTTTAATGAGGGCAATGTCGATCAGCAAACACTGAGGTGATCGCTGAAATGGCACTTATCATGAGGCTGCAGAGTTTTGGAAAAATCAATTTTATGGAGGGTGAAATGTGAGAGGTGACCCAAGAGTATGTTAGAATAGTCAAGTCTAGAGGGGACTATGGCATGGATGATGGTTTCAGCAGCTGATGAGCTGAGGAAAGGGCAGAGGTGGGTGAAATCACACAGGTGGAAATAAGCCATCTCTGCGATGGTGCAGTTATATAATCAGAAGCTCATCACAGGTTCTGATGAGACAATAAAGTTGCAAGCAGTTTGTGATAAAATCCATCATAATTGAGATAGCAAGAACTGCCGATGCTGAGTCAGAGACAGCAAGGTGTGGAGCTGGAGGAACACAGCAGGCCATGCACCATCAGAAGAACAGGAAAGCTGAGTTTTGCGTCAGGACCCTTCTTCAGAAAATTTTCTGACCCGCAACGTCAACTTTTCCTGCTCCTCTGATGCTGCCTGGCCTGCCGTGTTCCTTCAGCTCCACACTGTGTTATCTCCAGCATAATTGAGGCAGGTTACCTTTTGAATGAATTTGAATTTCTATTAGGTAAGAAAAGTGCATGCAAACAGAACCATGAGGTTGTAACTATAAGGAAATGCTGGAGTTCTTTTCTCTGAAGAGGAGAAGGCTAAGGTATAATCCAATTGAAATCTTTAAAATTATGAGACAATTTGATAGGGCAAACTTAGAGATCATGTCTCCACTTGTACATAGGTGAAAATAGGGATACCCAAGTTTAAGATTCTTGAGCACTTCAGGAATAATTTCCTCACCCAGGGTATTGTTAGAACATGGACTCATTGCTGTGCCTTAGCTGAGGCTAATGGCATTGATGCTTTCAAGGGGAAACTAGAGAAATACATGAGGGAGAAAACAATAGAAGGATATGGCTCACACAACAGAAATTGCTGGAAAGGCTCAGCAGGTCTGGCAGCATTATTTTGTTAATGTTTCGGGTTCAGTGACTCCTTCCTCACAACAGTTCTGAGGAACGGTCACTGAACCCGAAACATTAACTCTGATTTCTCTCCACAGATGCTACCAGATCGGCTGAGCCTTTCCAGCAATTTGTTTCTGATTTACAGCATCCACAATTCTTGAGAAGAATATGGCTCTTGTGATGTATTAACATCAGCATGAGCCTGTTGGCTCTAATGGCCAGTTGTGTGCTGTAAATTCTATGTAAAATCAAAAGCTCAACTGGGTGATTATGCACCCAACTCTGCAATAAATAGTGCACATTTATCTGTATTTAATTGGAACCGACATGCATGAAAGCTGATCAGACACTTGATAAATGTTGTCTTTTTGGACGCTTTATGTGGTTGCATTTTGTTTCCTCTAACATCTCTGCAAGAAGATCTTAAATCTGGTCTTATAACAAAACATTTAATAGGTTCAATATTTAGTTTGCTTCTGTGAGATATGGGTATCACTGGCAAGCCCAGCAGCTGTTGCCCATTTCTAAATGCCATTGATTGGCTTGCAAGGTCATTTCAAGCTGGAAATCAGTCACATTAGAGTCACTTGGAGGCCACATTAGGTAACAATGGCAGACTTCCTTCACTAAAGGACCATTACTGAGATTGGCTTTGTCGAAGTGTCATACAACATGGAAACAGACCCTTCAATCCAACTAGTCATGATCCAGG
>JAHRHZ010000249.1:16972252-16998713 GCA_024137785.1 Ginglymostoma cirratum
TTCAGAACCCCCTTCCCCTCCCCCATTTCTGAAGAAGGGTCTAGGCCCAAAACGTCAGCTTTCCTGCTCCTCTGATGCTGCTTGGCCTGCTGTGTTCATCCAGCTCTACACCTTGTTATCTCAGATTCTCCAGCATCTGCAGTTCCTACTATCTCTGAGCCTTATTAACCACCCTGTCTACCAGTGACACAAAGAATTAGGTTCCTGAATCCCTAGGTCTCTCTTTTCTATAACACTATCCATGGTCCAATAGAAAGATTGAAGGAAATCTTTATACTAATTGAAGCTTAATGTATTTATTTTACATTACAATAAAATAATCGTAAATTGCAGAATAATGGCAACTGAACTTTCTCTGTGTGTTTCGGTTCAGTCTTCATCGCCTACTGAAGGACATTCCGGGTAATTGTGTGAGAACAAAAAGACCCTCCCTAGAGGCCGGGAGACAATGTTTCACTTGAATTAGTTCGCCAATTAATTCCAGGGGCAAGAATAGTGGCCAGTGGTATAGTTGCAATTAAAGTTTAATGAATGAATACAGACAGGCAGAATGGTATATAATGACAAATATCGGCGCAACGTCCTTAATAGTAATTGCAGTCAGTTTATGAAGATCACAAAGAGAGCCCGCGATATCCGATTGGGACTGGTTTGGTTTGGGAACATGGTCGGCGTGGAATAGTTGGACCGACGGGGTGTGTTTCCATGCCGTATGACTCTATGACTGTATATTATCAGGAAAATTATAAAATAGTATTATCTTTGGTTTCAGTGAGGCCGTAAGTGAATTTACGAATTTATGAGAAATGTAGTAGCTTAATGCGATGTTTCTTATTGTTCCAGGTACAAAATGAGCATGCCCTAGCCAACACGTGGGCTGATGGGGTTTTTTTGTTGCAATGTCCATGTGGGAAACATTCTCAAATGAAATAGTTAAGGCAGAGTGACCCATAAAAATATTTTATCTGACACAGACAATGAGGGTGTCATTTGGAACTTAATGATTCATCTACTAAAGGTTAGTAAATACGATGCCAAAATTAGCGATTAACCAAATGCATTGTAGAAAGTCAAATTCGTCAGATACCCTGGAATGTTCTTTGATTGAAATCAAGATTTCAGGAGGATGGGAAGAGACAGTTAAAGGTATCAGTTACATAGCTTCCACAGGCAGTAGACAATCTCACTTACCACCAGAGTCCACCGCATTGCTCAGAGAGCATTTTGCAACTTGTCCACCCAAAAGTGACGCCCGAAATATTCATTCAACCCAAATATCCATGATTCAATGGGCAAGATTCTCAAGGTCAATCATTGTTGGCCGAGCCAGCGACGTAATAATTCCTAGGCGATTCCTTTTAGATGAACGCACTTAGTTTTCTGGAGAATTGGGTTGTTCGCTCTCCTGGCGTTGTTTGAACATAGTAGACCAGACCTACCCCCAACAAAAACAATTAACACAGCCGAATGCACGGACTCTTGAGTTGGGAATGCATTCCGTTCAGCTGAACACTCATAGCGAGGTTATCTTCAGCAGAATTCAATTTGACTCAATACTCGAATGAATATATAATTCCTATCCAGAAAGCACTATCGGGTTGGTCATTGGACGGACTGTCTCTGCCTGGAATATTATTTTCGTTTTGTTTGTCTCACTGGGTACCTCCTTAGCTTTGCGTTTACAATCTCCGTGCCCTCAGACTAGTGCGAGTTGAGGAATTTGCTAAAATCCCTGTTATGTATATATAATTCATTCAAATCGTTTGAAAAATGTTTAATCCTTTTCACTAAAAGTACAGAATCTACAATTCTGGGTCTTCTTTTCGCCATTTTTCCTTTGAAGTTTTCTGAGACCCAAATGCATGTTTTTGTTACGAAAATGTTCCTCCAAAGCGTCAACTCAGTACATTCAACGGCCCCCACACCAGTTCAAATGTAACTTCTGCCAGAATTTTGGCGAAATTTGGGGTATAAACTAAATTAAGTTTGTGATTTAAGAACATAAAATCATGGAAATACTGAGCAGGATTTTTACACTGGCTTGGGAATTCCATTTGGCATTCGTTTTATGATTAACACCAATGTGCAATGGACAACTGGATAATGGGTTTATCAGTGATCTGTGGTGAGAATGAACCGTCTATGAAAGGAGTGTCCACAATCTATTTATCCCTGTCATATTGTGTAATGTCCCTTAAAACCAAACATGACTTTTGAAACGTGCAGGAGGGCTAACGTTGCAATAGTGATCAGACTCTTGTCCTCAAGGCAGTTTGGCTGTAGCTAAATTCATCTCTGCATCTAATGGGTGTGTGAATGACGTGACCCTGAACTTGCAGCTGGTGGCGCCTGGGATCACAGGGAAGTCCGTGGTTTCTCTCTGCCCCTTTCTCTCTGTCTTCAGCACAACCCTCCTGCTCTCGGCTTCAGTAAACAGCAGCTTCTCTCTTTCTCTCTGTCTCCCTCACGGGCAAAATGTACCTTCTTGGCTACATTTGGATGCTGGGCTGTTGGATTGAAAGTAAGTGCATTTCGAGCTGAAAGTTTCACTGATATTCCTGTCGTTACTGTTCACCTTGTTTGAGCGAGTTTTGAGCAGGAGACTCGGACAGGTCTTGTAAATAAAATCACAAATTCATACTGCCGAGTTGGAGGCCATTCGGCCGCTTCTACCAGTGCTTGCTCTTTGAAATAGAGACCCAATTAATGCCACTCTCCCTTGCTATCCCTTACCGGCCCTGTAGCTGCTTCCTTTGGAGAAATAGATCCCATTTCCAGATAGTTCGAGACTGATGGCGGAGCAGGATGCGGCAATTCGGCCTATCGCTCCTCTGCCGGATCTCCGCAAAAGCAGCTCGCTTTTCCCCAATCCCTCACCTTTCCTCCTATTCAGATAAGGAGCCAAGAGATAGTAAGAACTGCCGATGCTGGAGTCAGAGATAACACAGCTCCACACTGTGTTATCTCAGATAAGGAACCAATTCTCTTTTGAATTGAATCGGACTCTAAGGGGCAGAAAGTCAGAAGCCCACGAGCGTTTAAAATCCAAACGAATCCGCATTCGCTAAAGGCTGGAAGGGAATAAGGAGTATTATGACAAAACCGCTGAATTTTGCTGGGAAGGGGAGAATTAAACAGCTCTGTGTCTGTCTGCCCAGGTGCCCAGGCTGAATCAATCCTACAGCAGACTCCGAGAGAAATAGTGACGACCAAAGGCGGACAGATCAAACTCTCCTGTAATCTGAAGAAGGGCTCACTCGAAGAGATTTTCTGGTACAAACTAGACGGAAACTCCGAGGCCCATTTTCTGAAGTCTGCCAGTATCCTGAACAAACAGACCTCAGGAGAGGGAATAACCGAACGGTTCGTTTTAACCAAAGATACCTTTCGACTGTCGTTCAGTTTAAGCATCCAAAACACGCTGCTGTCAGACAACGGCACCTACTACTGCCTGATGATCAAATCCTACTCCATGTACATGGGAAGTGGAACTGCGGTCATAGTAGGTAAGAAGCGTAACCAATTTGAATACCCTTCGCCGTAACAAATGATCAAAATAAGCACCAACTTTAAGAAGCAACACTAATCGCCGTTTGTTGAATGACTGAGACAAGAACAGAATTTTTTTTTTTGGAAAAGCTCAGCGGGTCTGGCAGCATCTGGGGACAGAGAAAACGGAGTTAATGTTTCGGGGTCAGTTACCCTTCTTCAGAACTGAACTCCAAATTTTAACTGTTTTTCTCTCTGCACGGATACTGCCAGACCTGCTGAGTTTCTCCAGCAATTTCAGTTTTGGGTTCAGATCTCCGGAAGTTTTATTGAAGGAATGACTGACCGTTTCCTTCTGATTAGACCGGGTCCCCAACAACTGCCCCCCCCTCCACCCCCCACACAAAGATTCGGGATGTGGTTCTGGTTGGCTGGATTGGGACTTACTAGAGATATGGATAGCCATCGCTCTCAAGTCTAACAAAGTCAGACTTTGCTTAGTCATAAATAGTCGCTGCTGGAAGGTCCCAGGCAATTCCGACCTCGCTACTCATGGTGTGAATGTGCTGGTGTTGGGCTGGGGATGGACAAGGTCAGGAATCACACAACACCAGGTTATAGCCCAACAGTTTTGTTTGAAAACGCAAGCTTTCGAAGCCTCGCTCCTTCTTCAGGTAGTAGTCAACACCTGAGGTCAGCACTAACACCTGAAGAAGGACTGAGGCTTCGAAAGCTTGTGTTTTCAAACAAACCTGTTGGACTACAATCTGTGATTTCTGACCTTGCTGTTAGTTGTCAGACGGTCCGTGGATATAACACAGACCCCTAAGATGCTGCTCGTTTCAGTTCCAGAACAAGAGAAAGTAACTTTGCCGCCTCCAACGACTAAAAGCGGCGGAATCAATCGCGTTACCCAGCCCAAGGTACGACCGAAGAAGAAAGCGGGGAGTCACGGTAAGATCAATAGTCAAACTGCGTTCACTGTGTCTGAGGCACAGAGACTAGCGCTGTTAAGTCTATCTGACTGATAATTATGCCTGTTTACAGCCCACTGGGTTTCCCAACAGTCCCCACACACAATTATCAAAAACAGAAACTGTTGGGAAAATTCAGCAGGTCTGGCAGAGAGAGAAATAAAAACCAAGTTAACGTTTCGGATCCAGTTCTGAAGAAGGATCACTGGACCCAAAGCGTCAAAGCGTCTACTTTCTCTGCCCAGATGCTGCCACACCTGCTGAGTTTCTCCAGTTATTTCTGTTTTTGTTTCTGATTTCCAGCAACCTCAGTTCGTTGCTTTAGTTTAGGGACTGGCTTCCAATGTGCTGATTCATTATCAGCACAACATTGCATGAGAATCATTACCACCGTCTGTTTTTTCCCCCCAAGTCCTATCTATCCAAAAGCCGCCGCGGCATCTTTGCGTGTTTTTGCTTTGGAAGCTCTGATGAAAAGTCCCTGGTCTGAAATGTTTCCCACTGATACTGCCTGGCTCGTTGAATGTTTCCCGCGTTTTCCTTAATTTTTAAAGGTTATTTCTGTGTTGGAAACAATCTGATTGTATTCTTCGGTAATTCACAGTTTCAATCCCAGTCAGCCTCTGGGTTATTGAAATGTTTATTGAAATGCAAACATCATGAAAAAAGTAATCCAGACAGAAATCTGAGAGCGTTATCTGGCCTTGGTGTGGGGCTGAGTAAATTCTGAAGCACTTGTAGGTGTGTGTATAAATGGGGCAGGCTTTCATTTTCAGTTGAACACCTACATGTTCTGGAGGGGAACACTATTTGTGGGAGACAGTGGGAGGGTGCCCTGTGTTTGGAGAATTTACTGGATATCGTTTCATGATATTTTCTGCAGTTCCCAATCTCGCAGTCCCTGCGTTTATTTATGGCCTATTGTATGGCAGCACCATTTGTGACTACCTCCGGACAATAAGAACATAAAAAATAGGAACAGGAGTAGGCCATCTGGCCTGTCTGAGCCTGCTCTGCCATTCAATTAGATCATGTCAAAAATCACAGGACACAACCTGGTGTGGTGTGATTTTTGACTTTGTCCGCCCCAGTCCAACACTGGCCATTTCACATCAATAAAATCATGGCTGATCTTTTCGTGGGCTCAGCTCCACTTACCTGCCGGCTCACCGTAACCCTTAATTCCTTTACTGTTCAAAAATGAGGTAGCCTAAACTGCTTCACTGGGCAGGGAATTCCATAGATTCACAACCCTTTGGGTGAAGTAGTTTCTCCTCAACTCGGTCCTAAATCTGCTCCCCCTTATTTTGAGGCTATGCCCCCTAGTTCTAGTTGCACTTGCCAGTGGAAACAATCTCCCTGCTTCTATCTTATCTCTTCCCTTCATAATTTTATCTTTCTATAAGATCCCCCTTATTCTTCTAAATTTCAATGAGTGAAGTCCCAGTCTACTCAATCTGTCCTCATAAGCCAACCCTCTCAACTCCAGAATGAACTTAGTAAATCTCTACTGCACTCCTCCCAGTGCCAGTATATCCTTTCTCAAGTAAGAAGCCTCTGGAAGCTTCTCTCTCAGCCTCCCTGCTGGTCTACAACACCCCAGCCTCTTTGAAGATAGTTCTGAATGTATAAGACGAAGCTTTTTTAGGCCTCAGCCCTGTTATCTGTTGATGTGGCTGGGTGTCATTGACGTGCGTTGGGAGTTGTTGCATGCCGCTACATAAATGCAAAGTGTCATCTGACCTCCTACAGTAGGGAGGTGAATGCGGTGGTTTGGAAACAAGAAAAATGCTTTGGTTTGAAATGCCAGCCTGAGAGTTTTTATCTTGTTGCCCACTAGTGTTAATGAATGGATTTGCGAAGAAGCTCACCTGTCACGGATGCCATGGACAGACAGCTTCATGTCTCTTCCAATGAAACCATTGGATGTAAGGAGACTGCAGGAAAATGTAAACCTGAAATGTAAGGATGCCATTCAATTTCGAAGTCAATTTACAGTGTACAAGGAGATCCCTCCTGAGCAGAGGGTCTGTGTTGCTTTTTTATTGCTAAGGAAGACAGAACTATCTCACTTATCCCCACAGCCTCACTTTCCAGTTTAATGTACAATTGCCTGCCCTAAAAAATGCAATGGGGTGATCTATCAATGCTTACAGTCCTCTCTGGTTAACTGCGGAACTCCCCCATGTCTGTCAATTTTGCACTGAATAGCAACAAAAACCAAAGCACTGTGGATGCTGGAAATCAGAAAGAAAAAAAACAGAAATTGCTGGAAAAACTCAATAAGTCTGGTAATGTCTATGCAGTGGAAGCAGAGTTAACGTTTCAGGTCCAGTGAAGAAGGTCCACAGATGCTGCCAGATCTGTTGAGGTTTTCCAGTAAGTTTGGGTTTTTTTTGCATTGAATAGTGTTCATTTTAGAATGCATCTTTATAAAACAGGGGCACACTTTAACCAGTTGATTATAATGGATGTGTTGGCAGAATAAATGAGGATAATGCTGGCCAAACATTAGCTGTGAGTGATGATTGGGGGGGGAGGAGGGAAAAGGGTGCTTAATGTTGAAGGAGCTATGATCCTTGGCCAAGTTCCAGTCTCTACTTTTCTTCACTCACTTGAGATAAAATCATGATGTTGTCAATTCCTGAATCTATCACATATGCCAGCAGTTCGATCTTTAGTCTGGACTACTTGCTGAGGAGTAAAACTAGAAATTATTTATTTAACATTAAGATTTCTTCTGCTGGGATACATCTAAACCCTCCTTCAGTTCACCATCAGCCGTAGATTGGAGTAGTTCCCAGCAGATGAGACAATGGATAATCCGACTTTCTGATTTCTGCAGCCATTTCAGATTTCAGGCAATCTTTCAATGTAATCCAGGAGTCAGTTGTTGTAGTTAATATAAATCTTCCTGGTATACGGGCAGTATGGACAGAGCAGCATCATTCCAATCAGAATCAGTAGCCTTGGCTCACTGATAGCGATCTTGCCCCTGAATTCTGAGTTGAACCCCAGGTGTTGAATTTCTTCTGGGATCTTGCTAAGCCTTTCTAACAATGCATCAGTGACCTTTTTGTCATTGACATAAATGATTAGGATGTGAATATAGGAGGAATGTTTGGTAAGTTTGCAGATGACACCAAAATTGGAGGTGTCCTGTACAGTGAAGAAGGTTATCTCAGAGTACAACAGGAACTTGATCAAATGGGCCAACGGGCTGAGGAGTGGCAGATGAAGTTTAATTTAGATAAATGTGAGGTGCTACATTTTGGAAAGGCAAATCAGGGCAGGACTTATATACTGAATGGTAAGGTCCTGGGGAGTGTTGCTGAACAAACAGACCTTGGAATGCAGGTTCATCATTCCTTGAAAGTGGAGTCCCAGGTAGATAGGAGAGTGAAAGCGGTGTTTGGCATGCTTGCCTTTAGTCACTGCACTGAGTATCGGCGTTGGAAGGTCATGTTGCGGCTATGCAGGACATTGGTTAGGCCACTTTTTTTGTTGAGAATCGTGAACCTGAATAGGCTCATAGAGATGTACAGCATGGAAACAGACCCGTCGTTCCAACTGATCCATGTCAACCTGATAATCTCTCAATGTTGGTGACAAATAAAACAGTGCAATGTTCTGCCTCCAGAAATAAGTTCTAGTAGGGGTCATCAGGAACAAACACGTTTCCCTGATGAAGGTGGAAAGTCCAGGTTGCCTCGCCTTGATTTGAAAACAACAAATACTAGGGATCACAGCAGGTCAGACAGCATCCATGGAGAGAAAGCAAACTAACGTTTCCAGTCTGGATGACTTCATCTGGTGTACAGATTTCAGCACCTGCAGTAATTTGCTCTCGCCTTGGCTTGACGCTGATGGTCTCATCGTCTGAAAGGTGCCAGAGCCACGCTGATGCTGCTTGAAGGAGTGCAAACACGAGCTGACATGCGGGCGGACAGCTCACTGACAATATTCTGCATCGAAAGGCAATGACTTTCTCACCGCGAGTTCAAAGATCCGCAAACCATGGGATGACCTTGTGTTTCGTGGATAATGCGTTATTTTTGCTCAGGAATTCTTTGCCTTGTGGCTGTGCTGAGTAAGGGATTTGCTGCTGTTTCCTCTACAGGGTACGCGTGTAACTGGAGTATCTGGGTCTCTCTTGCCGTTTGCAACCTCATGCTCCTGACCTCCGTCATCTTTGTTGTTATCAAACACAAGATCCAGAGTAAGGGCTGGAGGCGATGTCCCCACCAGCTTCGAAAAAGGTAAATACATTTCTTTCTTTTTGTGACAACTTATCGAGGACATTTAGAGAGTGGGGCATGGCGGATTGCCCTTGCTTTGCTTCATTTCTACTGGTGAATAAAAAGAGCTCCCTTCAGCCGAAAGACAACTCTCGGAGTCAGGATTTGGTCTCGGTTTGCGCTGGTTCGTAATGGATTAGTAATTATCGGCCCATCGCTGTTTCAAACCCGATTGAACGTTGATTTTAATTAGACAAGGCGAGAACCTCCGAGCACCTTAAAGTAAGCAGAGACCCTGTTTCGTTTTTAGTGTAGTCTAGGCTGGGTGTGCTAATTCCAAATGTTAAACAATGCCTACAGAGGCGGACGAATACAAGTCCAGTTCATGCTCATTAAATCAAAATCTACTCAGGAACTGTTTTATTCTAATAAGAGACTGATACCTGATCAAACCGCAATCTGTCCTTATTTAAGTTTGTCCAAATGCTGTTTTAAGGGAGAACCGGCTTCGGTCTGTTAGAAATCTGATATCCAAGTCATTATGTCTAACACAAAACCCAAAGAACTGCAGATGCTGTAAATCAGAAACAAAAACAGAAGTTGCTGGAAAAAACTCAGCAGGTCTGGCAGCATCTGTGAAGGAGAAATCAAAGTTAACGTTTCAGGCCCGGTGATCCTTCCTCAGAACTCAGCATTTCCAGCAAATTCTAATTATATTAATAGAGCCATAGAGATGTACAGTATGGAAACAAGACACTTCGGTCCAACTCGTCCATGCCGACCAGATATCCTAGATACATCTAGTCCCATTTTGACAGCAGTTGGCCCAGATCCCTCTAAAACATTCCTATTCATATACCCATCGGGGTGCCTTTTAAATGTTGTAATTGTACCCATCTCCACCACGTCCTCTGTCATCTCATTCCATACAATGCACCACCCTCTGTGTGAAAAAGTTGCCCCTTAGGTTCCTTTTAAATATTTCCCCTCACACTTTAAACCCATGCCCTCTAGTTTTGGACTCCCCCACCTGGGGAAAAGACCTTGGCTATTCACCTTATCTATGCCCCTCATGATTTTATAAACTCAAGTGGTGGTTTAGAAATGTGATCACCTATATGCTAATACTAATGGTACAGTGACCCTTAAAATCTGGTTGAGGGATAAATATTTAACCAGGACACTGGGGAGAGGCTCTTTGGAGTCCCAAAAACTAGAGGAGAGATGCCTTGATCTCGACACATAATCCGGGCTGATACTTCAATCCTGAGGGAGCTATCCACGACCTTTTGGATCTGCTGGTTTAACTATGATCAGGCACGAATTACAAGAGAAAGGAAGATTTCTTCCTTCATCAAAATTTAAAAAAACATGTATTTATGCCTTTCTTGCTCTTAGGGTGTCAGCCAATGTAGCACTTTTGAAGTTAGTCCTTCTTGTAACGGGGTAAATCAGCCAATCTGCCCACAGCAAGCACCACATAAGGCCAGGTCATTATTCTGTATATTGGTGATGTTGGGAGAGGGCTTATTTTAGGCCAGCTCAGTAAAGGTATATGTGGCATTATAAGCAATTTAGTTTCAGCTGGGGAAGCGGAAGCTAATTCACTTTGCTCACATGAACAGAAAAGTAGAATATTTTGTAAAAGGGGTGAAACTTGCTGGTGTTGATGTTCGGAGAGATTTGGTCATTCTCACTCAGGGAATGCAGTACACTCGGGAGACAGTTAGAGACAGTGGAGACAGTTAGGAAGGTGTATGGCATGTGAGCCTTTTTCTTTCCAATTACCGTACAGAAATGAAGAAGTCTTGTTACAATTGTTCAGGGCTTTGGCGTGACCACAGCTGTAATACTGAAGAACATTTAATGGGGGTGAAATGAGTCAGAGCAGCCGTTACCGCCTCTTCTCAAGAAGAGCTGACAAACGAAGGACAATTCAGAGAGCTAACTGGTCAGGGGCAGGCTTTCCACATGATCAAAGAGTCTGGGGGCTGAAATACCATGAGCTGCAGGCAATCAGGGCAAGCTGGTCAGTCTAGGTACTGGTTCCAAATGAGGCCTAGGTCATTCATGGAAGGCCGGCAGGGTGATTGAAGGTTTTGGGCTAGGGAAGGAGATTTGGCAGCAAGGGCAAGATGCCTGTTCTCCCACCACTGGAGCTGATTTCTGGAGCCAGGTACCTTCAAATGGGCAATCAGATGCCCTCTCCCTCCATCCTTCCTGAAAGCCTGCAACTAATAAGCCAGCATTTACATTTCAAACCTCCAACATGATGAGGCCACTATATTGTGTGGATGGAAACCATTGACAGCAGAATGACGCCCTTCAGTGAGCAATAATTGCTAGTTAAAGGCTTCAACTGGCAACAGGATAGAAAGGCTGTCCACAAGCCTTCCCCCCATAGGCATAATTAGGGCAGTGGTGGAGAGGCTATAACATCTCCAACCACCACCCTCCCAATTTGTTAAATACATCCTTGCCAGCAAATGCACTATGGGGATGGGTGTCATTAATTCTACCCACTATGTGCAGTTTTGGTCTCCTTTTTAGGGAAGAATGTACTTACTTTGGAGGCACTGCAATGAAGATTCATTACATTGTTCTTTGGGATGAGAGGACTGTCCTCTGATGAGAAGCTGACCAAATGGAGTCAATATTCTCTGGAGATCAGAAGAATGAGAGATGATCTCATTGATACTTACATGATTCTGATGGTTATTGACAGGGTTGATATTGAGAGGTTTTATCCGCTGACTGAGGAATCTAAAAAGACGGTCTCAGGCTATTGGGACATGAGATAAGGAGAAATTTCTTCACTCACAGGGTTATTAATCTTTGGAATTGTCTATACCATATGTTGGACTCTCCAGGAATCAAGGGATATAGGGAAGGGGACTGGAAAATGAACAAACTCTAAGATGTGCCACGATCGTATGAAATAGCAGAGCAAGTCTGATGAGCTATATGTTGTATTCTTACTCTTAATTCCCTTGTTCACATGTTCTCATTCCACAATTTATTTCCTTAAGGTAAGACTTAATATCTTAGTCAAGAGGAATAGTGATTGTAGTCCATAGTGTGTTATTTTTGTAAGCTATTATTTCTGTCAGAAGAAGTATGAATCCTGTCCATTAGTAGGTTTCACCATGCCTGCCATCTATAAAAAAAATCCAGGCTTCATTCTCTTCTAGCCTTTCACACTACGCTCTGGGCTCTGGTTTTATTCATTCAAATCAAACTATAGGGAGCTAATCGCTCTCATGGTGGAGTTTGATAGCATTAATAAAATCCTAAACATTATTGTCATCACCAGAAACTAAATTAAATAGAATAAAATCTGCACTAGTATAGCTGTTTAGGTAAGAAAAATGCAATCTATTGTCCACTTTTATAGATTAGGTTCACATTATCTCAGCTCAATATCTTGCAATATTTGTCAAAAGTTGTCAAATTATTTTACAATAAAATTGGTTATGAATCTACTGATGCCTTTTTACAATATTATTATCTCAAATTACAAAACAATGCTTAAAATACTTTTACTATTCAATTAAAGGTTGAATTTATTCTGATTCAACCATCATAATTACTTAGTAGTTCAACAACCATATGGTTTCTGAACAGGCTGAAATAAAGTACATTGCAGTGATCTTGTCACAGTTTCCTTTAGCCACCAGGGTATTTCTTAATATTCATTATATTGATGGTTCATTGCCAAAATGTATCATTTTATGAGCACTGAAACCCACTAATACAAGAGATGTCTTTCTAAAGGGAGGGACAGTTGTTACGTAAGAATTTCTTGAACTCACTCATAATTATTTTCAGAGATAACCTATCTCCTCCCTACCCCCTACCTACACTCACCTTTACTGGCTCCATCCCCGCCTCTTCGACTTGTCTGCCTCCTCTCCACCTATCCTCTCCTCTATCCATCCTCTATCCGCCTCCCCCTCTCTCCCTATTTATTTCAGAACCCTCTTCCCCTCCCCCATTTCTGATGAAGGGTTTAGGCCCGAAACGTCAAGTTTTCCTGCTCCTATGATGCTGCTTGACCTGCTGTGTTCATCCAGCCCCATGCTTGTTATCCATAATTATTTTCAGTTGCTTATATTTCATTTTTGGGTGACAGCAAATAACAATAAGGAAATGGAATTATTAATATTTAAAACCTTAATATATCATCCTCTACAAGAGTGCAATCATAAAATTTATAGCAAATATATATATAGTATTTTGTTTATTATAAAAGGGAAGTAGTTAAAAGCAATTTCAGGCCCTAGTTTTAGCATAGGCACCCTGCATTTCATGATTTCTTCCTACTCAGAAATTTCAGTGATTCTATTATGTTCTGGATATGTTTCTACAGACTGTAAACACTATAAAATGAATAGGAAGGGTTTAAGGGATATGGGCCAAATGCTGGCAAATGGGACTAGATTAATTTAGGATATCTAGTCGGCGTGGGCGAGTTGGACTGAAGCATCTGTTTCCATGCTGTACAGCTCTATGATTCTATGACTGTAATGCCTGAGATCAACAGGCCAACATATCTAAGGCCACTACCTTCTTATTTTTTCTGATTTTCTGGGATTAATGAAAGTAGCTTTCATTTTGTTTTTTAATCCCCACGAAATGAGACACAGATAGCTATTCTGTCTGAGGGTAAAAAGCATGACGAGTGTAATTAAAGTATTTCAGGTATGTATTTATATTTGTTTAATTATAACATAGTCCTGATATCATACATAGAATTATTACTGCAACAGTAATCTCAAACTACCAAAGGAAACACAGAGCACCAATTTTGTTTTTATTTAAAATTCTATTTTAACGTCTTTCTGTTTTTGTTCGCCCTTTTTATTGATTCTGTTTTCCTCCATCCTCTTTTCTACCATTTTGCTTTGATTCTTACTATTACAAAAGCTGACAGTTAAAACAGTTGCTCTCTGAATGGTAGCATTTTCTTTCCATTAACTGTTGTAAAGGAGACAGTTATAAAATACAAGCCTTCTATAAAATGCCAGCCTGCAAAACAATGCATAATTCCGTGACAGAAAGCAGAGTTGAACTTATCTCTCAGTGCTTACTTTGTACCTACTTAATATACTTGGTCGTGTATGTCACAGTGCAGTCATTTCAAAATGATAGTTAATTGTAAGGATCATCTCGAGATGTTCTGATGTGATAACACACTCTATGATGCAAGTACTTTGTGGAGATTTCCATCATTGAGGTAGCAGGCACTTTGAAACGATTGGCTTTTGTTCTGTTGACATCTGACTTTGAAAAGCCCATTATTTTACGTTGTAAAGATAATTATTTCATTGTCATGGTGGGATCAACTCTGACACAATTTTCTACATTAGGTACATAAGTAATCTCACTTGATTGGTTACATCAACCATGGGATTTACATCATGTACAGAAGAACTCATATATCTTGTGTAGTATGGGTTCAGTTAAAGCAGAGTGCTGCCAGTGACTAAGGATGACACATAGGTTAAAACAATAACAGCAATCACTATATATTAATCTCTAATATGTTTACATAAATTAGTATTACGTAATGTTTCTCAAAACTTGTAACACACTACATGGTGAGTTTTAGTTGACCAATACACACGTTAATATAATGACCCTTGTTTCTGAATCAATGAAACATTGGTTTTGCATCACGTTCCTTGATTCTGTAATGAATATAACACTAAAATACAGATTTTTTCCATATAATTGATTGCAATACTTTAAACAAATAGCTGATGATTTCTTGAGGGAAAATGCATTCCTTTGTCAATTTTAAATAATATGTAAAATGGATTTTTTTAATGTTAGCATGTCAGCTATCTTCTGGAAATTATAATACTTTTGATCATAAAATAAGATTGCAGTTGAGTAAAATCAGTAATAATCAGACCCACTTTCTCAAAATGACTTGTAACCTCAATGTAAAATTGAGAACAGAAGTCTAAAAGGTGTTACAAAGTTTCCAACTGTTTCTTACAATTATTTAATTGCCCTCTTTAATGATTGAGCCAGTCAATGTGCTAAATCCCACAAAAAGAGAGTGTAGTAACTGAGAATACCTGTTAAAGGTCTCAGGAGTTTTACTGGATCTAAATACAGTTAAATGCTTTACTACCCTGCTTATCACTTAAACCAGACAACATTCCACTACAGAGCATTGAAGGTATTTCTTTGTTTGGTTTGTAATTTGAAAATAAATGTTGCATTATGCATCATATTCATATAAAGTATTTTGCCAAATAACATATTAATTTCACTATCATATGTACAACCATTTCAAATAATAAAAAACTCTAGAAAACAAAAAAATATTTTGACTAATACAAAGATCTGGAAAATATTATTTTTGAGAATTTCTATGATCATCAAAAAGGAGGTGGTCAAAGGAAATAATTACTGAAACTGAAACCTGAGCTATTATAGTTACAAACTACATGGTCTACTCATTGATTCAGAGATAGTAGGAACTGCAGATGCTGGAGAATCTGAGATAACAAGGTGTAAAGCTGGATGAACACAGCAGGCCAAGCAGCATCAGAGGAGCAAGAAAGCTGAAGTTTCGGGCCTAGACCCTCTTGTCTACCCATTGAATTTTGTTTCCATATTTTCTGGATTTGGATATTGAAAATTGTATTTTTCTCATAACTACAAACAACATTACCAAGACTGCATTTGTCCTTTGTTAAAATGGGTAAATAGTGCAGTAAAGCAAATAGTTCATAGAATCCCCACAGTGTGGGGACAGGCCATTCAGCCCAACAAGTCCAGACAGACCTTCTGAAGGGCATCCCATCCAGGCCCCTTTCCCTTTCCCTATCCCTGCATTTCCTATGGCTAAGGCACCTAACCTACACATCCCTGGACATTATGGACAATTTAGCATGGCCAATCCACCTAACTTGCCCACCTTTGGACTATGGGAGGAAACCAGAACACTCAGAGGAAACCCACACAGACACAGGGAGAACATGCAAACTTCACACAGACAGTCACCCAAGGCAGGAATTGAACCTGGGTCCCTGGTGCTGTGAGGTAGCAGTGCTAACCACTGATCCACTGTTCAACCCCACTGTTGTTTATATTGTGTTTAAATGTATTCTGAGGTCATTTCAAGTCACCTTACAAGTTATTTAAATGCTTTGAGGATCATAAGCTGTAGGAACAGTCACAGGGCATTCAGTCCTGGCATTCGGTCCATTTAGTCTGCTATGCTATTCAATGAGATCATGGCTGATCTGATAATCCTCAACTCTATTTTTCTACCTTTTATTGATAACCCTTGATTCCTTCATTGATTAAAAAGCTGTCCATCTCAGCCTTGGATTTAGGTAATATAGAGCCTCAACAGCCCTCAGTGGTAAAGAAGGTCATGAATATTCAGTACCCTCTGAGAGAAGAAATTCTTCCTCACTCTGGTACTATCTAGGTCATTACTAGTACAAACACAACAGATCAAGCATCAAGCCTTCTGTTATTCATTGATGCAATGTGACACCACTGCATAGATGAACCCTAATTGCCATTGAGAAGGTGGCGATGAGCCACCTCTTGAACCAGTGCAGCCCTTGGGATAGGTAATCCAACAGTGCTGTTAGAGAATTCCAGGGATTTAATCTAGCGATAGTGGATGGTAATATATTTCCAAGTCGGGATTATAAGAGACAGAACAAAACTAAAAGAAAGGACTTACAAAATTGCAAAAAAAAAGCACAGATCCTGCCAAATGGGAAACATACAAAGATCTGCAAAGGGCCACAAAGCAATTTATAAGAACTACTAAAGGGATTATGAAAGGGAACTCACAAGGAACATCAAAATCAATAGGAAGAAATTTTATAGTTACACAAAGTGGAAGCGGGTGGTCAGGAGCAATACTCGCCATGAAAGGCTGAAAGTGGGGTATCATCATTGAATATTGGGAAATGGCAAACATGTTGAGTAATTACTTTGCCTCAGTATTTACAGTAGAAAGAGAGGATAGCTTGCTGGAAGTCCTGAGGAAATTAATAGTGGATCAGGGACAGGGACTGAATAAAATTAACATACGTGAAGCATTGATAATGCGAATGTTAATAGAACTAAAGGTAATCTAATTTCCCAGGACCTGAAGATTTCCATCTAAGGGCATTGGAGGAGGTAGGGGAGCATATTGTGGTTGCCCTAACTATAATCTTCCAGAGTTCTCTAGATACAGGCATTGTCCCTCTGGTTTGGAAAATTGCACATGTCACGGGACTTTTTAGGAAGGATGAAAGAGGAAAACCAGGGAATTACAGACCAGCTAGTCTAACATCTGTGGTGGGGAAGTTGTTGGAGTCCAGAATCAAGGGTGGAGTAACTGAACACATCTCAAATTTTCGGTTAGTCAGAAAGAACCAGCATAGATTCATGACAAGTATGCCGTGACTAATGAACTTCACTGAATTTTTTGGAGAGGTTTTAAGGTAGTGGACTGGAGAATGTCTATGAATGTTATTTATTTGGACTTCTGAAAGGCATTGGATAAAGTCCCACTTGAGAGTTTGTTAACTAGAAGCCTGAAGAATTGAGGGCCAATTACTGACCAGGCTGATTGAGTGGCAGGTGACATAAAGTGGGGATAATGTTGGATGCTCATGTTAGCAGGATGTGACTAGTGCTGTCCCACAAGGATCTCTGTTAGGGCCTCGGTTAGCCACATTATTTATTGATGATTTGGATGATGGCATAGAAGTCATATATCCAAATTTGCTGATAACAAAAGGTTAGGTGACATGTTGGGCAATGTAGATGCTGGCATAAAATTACAATGGGATATTGATTGACTGGGTGAATAGGCAAAACTGTGGCAGATGGCGTTCAAAGTAAACAAGTGTGAGGTTATCCATTTTGGACCAAGAAAAGATGGATTAGATATTTTCTAAAGGTATATTATTAAACACAATGGGTGTCCAAACAGATGTGGGTGCTCAGGTGCATAGATCTTTAAACTGTCATAGATAGAGGCAGAAAAAAAATCAAGAAAGCTAATAGAATGCTGGTTTTTATGTCCCGAGGACTGGTGTATAAGGATGTGGAAATTATGCTGCAGCTGTACAAAGCCCATGTTATACCCCACTTAGAAAACTGTGAGCAGATCTAGGCACCACACATTCGAAAGGATATGTTGGCCTTGGAGGGAGTACGACTAGATACATGGACTGCAAGGGCTGATTTATGAGGAGAGATTACATAAATTAAGCTAAATTTCTGTAGAATTTAGAAAGTGAAAGAATAATCTGATCAAAGTCTTCAAGATATTAACAGGAAAAGACAGGGTAGATGACGATAAATTGTTTCCACTGGTTGGTGATTCCAGGACTAAAGGGCACAGCCTGAGAACTAGGTCACACCATTCAGGAGCGATGTTAGGGTGCACTTCCTACACGCAAAGGATGATGGATGCTTGCCGCTGTCTTCCACACACAGCAGTAGATGCTGCATCAGTTGTTAATTTTAAATCAGAGATTGATAAATATTTGTTTAGCAAAGATGTTTAAGGGACGTGGCCAAAGACAAGGAAATAGTGTTAGGCAACATTAAAACATATCCTGTGTAGAGCACAGGACTTATTATTTTCCCTTTCTGCAGTAACTCCCAGCGAACCTCCTTTGTTGATAACACCAAATCTTTCATGATACTGATTTAACGAGGTTGGAGGATTTAAACTCACTTTATTAGAGTTTAAAGATGGCACGTTCTTGCAATCTGACTCAGTGAAATGGAAAGGAGATAAACAAGGGTTTGTGGTATTTATCCTGTAACTCTGAAACTCTAATATGTTACCTTTATACTGTTTTCAATCCCGTGGTACCTTTTCTTGTCAAGTAAGGCTAAAAAGAATCCCATGATGTTAAACTACTAAAATCTATGTAGCTCACCATTAAAGTGGAATAATATAATACTAAATTAATCAATAAATATTGATTATTTATTTATTTATAAATAAATAAATATGTGTGATCATAACTAAACTAAAAGGTAAGGGAAAGGTCACCAGAATCCTACTGGTCCATAGAGTTGCTGTCCCATTAGAGAGACATGACCAGTGATGGTTTAACCTGAGGGTCACCACACCCTGAGGCAAGGGTGAGGTTAAGAAGGAGACTTTCATGGTAACCTCAGCTAGTGTGGGAATTGAACAAAATTAACCTTGTGATGTCAATTTCTATGCTAGTCCTGATGTTGATAGCGGAGGATTTAATGATGCTATGCCATTGAATGCCAAAAGGAAATGGTTAGATTCTCACTTGTTCCAAATGGTCATTGTTGGCATTTGTGTGGCACAGATTTAACTTGCTACTTATCAGCCCAAGCTTGGATGATATCCCAGTCTTGCTACATATGGTCATGGAGTACATGAGGATCATAACATGTTAACCTAAACATTTTAATATCTTAACAAATATGGCGCCAATCCTATTACACATTCCCTTCAAGACCGTGAGCAATAGTTAACCTGCCTAGTGACAAAGATACTAGATTGTTATTTGTGTGTCCGCAGTCTCAAGCTTGTGTCAATGCTTTTGGGTCAGCTTTGAAACTTTGACATGCTGCATGGACATTCCAGACTTTCTTGTAGGTTTCCTTAGAATTTCAGCTCAGACATATTGCACACAGTTCTGGGTGCCCCACTATAGGAAACATGAACACATTGCCAATGTGCAGAAGAGGTTTACAATAACGATTTCAGGGATGAGTTACAAGGAAAGATTGAAGAGATGGAGACTATTTTCTTTGGAGAGGAGAAGGCTAAAAGACTTGAAAGAAATTTTAAAATCATGAGGGGTCTGGACAGAGTGAGTAGGGAGAAATTATTTCCAATAATAAAGGAATTAAGAACCAGAGAACATGGTTTTAAAATGTTTTGAAAAAGAAGCAAACATGAGGTGAGAAAAATAAATTTTTTTAATACAGCAAATAGTTTAAATTTAGAATGCATTGCCTGAAAGTATGGTGCAGGCAATATCAATTCAAGAGGGTGTTGGGTGATTGTTGAAATAGAAGCAAAGTGCAGGGTTTATAAATAGAGTCATAGAGTGTAAAAGCAAATCATTGGTCAGACCACATTGAGAGAATTATGTTCAGTTCTGAGCACCTTAGTTAAGGAAGGATGTTAAAGCCCTGGAGAGAGTACAAAAGAGATTTACTAGAATGATACCAGGAATGAGGGATTTTAGATACAAGGTAAGATTAGAAAAGTTGGGCTTATTCTCCTGAGAACAGAGAAGATTAAGTCGTAGCTGGGTAACTCTTTTGGGAACCAGTAGAGACACAATGGGCCTGTAAAATTTTATTATCAGAAGACAAGAGATTAGCATGAAGTTAAAATGCTCGGAAAGCAGATGCAGACATGATGGCTAAATGCCTGCTACAATTCCTATACTATGCAATTTTTTAATAAAATTCATTCACCGGATGAGAGCATCACTGGCTAGGCCAGTATTTATTGCCCATCCCTAATTACCCAGAGGGCAGTTAGGAGTCAACCACATTGCCGTGCATCTGGCATCACATGTAGGCCAGACCAGGTGAGGGTGATCCCTAAAGAGTTTTAGTGAACCAGATTTGTTTTTTTTTAACATATAATCACAATTGACAGTGGTTACATAGTCATCATTACACCAACTCTGTTAACACCATGTCTTCAGACCATTGGCCATAGTTTACTGAGTTGCCCGTCCAGTGATACCACCATCACCTCACCACATGAATGCTGTGATTTTATGTTGAAACATTCCGTGACATTACTTCTGTTATAGCTTACCAAAGAAGGTGATATATTGTGCTGGAATTACAGCTGCTTGAATTTAAATTCAATTAACTCATTAATTTGAGTAATTAGTCTGGAATATGGTCTGAGTAATGGTGAGCATGACAGCTGTATGAAAAAATCTGCTCCACTACCATCCTTTACGGAAGGAAACCTGTTGTTCTTATATATATCAACAGGCCCCCAGATGTGTCAACCAGTTGGAAACTCCTAATTGCCCTCTGCAATGCCCTAGCAAAGTTGTCAGTTCAAGGACAGTTAGGATAACAAATACCCAATCCCATGAAAGAGTAAAACTAATTATACATTGCCTAAAATTAAACAAGTTGTCAAACTTCTTTAACCAAATTGCAGAGGCAGGTTGTTCAGAAGTCACATCGACATTTCCTCATCGGTTAATTATCTTGCCTGATCTTTCAAGTATATGCACTGTTGCTATTATAGTCTGTTTGCACATTTGTGTCATCACTTTATTCGACCCCACCACACTTCATTTGCTCCACAGGATCCAAGATATCTGTCCTGCTCTAATTCCAGGCTCTTATACACCTCAATTTTAATTGCTGTGACATTGATAGCCAGGCCTTCAATACAAACATAGGAACGAGGGGCAAGAATGGGCCAGTCAGCCCTTCAAGCCTACCATTCGATAAGACAATGGTTGATTTGACTTTAACTTAACTCTACATTCCTGAATATCTCTGATAATTTTTCATTCCCTTGGTAATCAAGAATCTATCTACCTCTACCTTAAAAATGTTTAAATATTCTAAAACACTGCCTTTTGAAGAAAAGGATTCCAAAGACTCACAACTTTATGAGGAGGGAGAAAGAAACCTCATCTTCGTTTTCAATGGGAAATTCCTTACTTCTAAACTAGTTTGACCGTGAGTTCTGGATTCTCCCACAAGTTTCCTTTCAACATCCAGCCAGTGAAGTCACCTCAGGATCTTATATGTTTCAAATTATGTCACCTCTGATTCATTTAAACTCTAGAGAATAGAGATCTAGCCCGTCTAGTCTTTCTTCATAAGGCAACGCACTCATTCCAGGTATTAGTCCAGTAAACCTTTTCTGAACTGCTTCCAATGCATTAACATTCTTCCATATGATTGATGACTAATACTGTATACAATACAGTATGTAGTCTCACCAATGCCCTGTATAACCTAAGCATAATCTCTCCACTTTTTCATCTAATTCCGCTCATAGCAAAACATAGCATTCTATCAGCTTTCACAATTACTTGCTCTACCTGCAACATTACCTTCTGCAATTCATGCGGGAGGGCACCCAGACCACTCTGCATCTCAGAGCTCTATGACTTCTCACTGTTTAGATAATATGCTTTTTTTAAATTCACAATTGACAATTTCACTCTTTCCCACATTGTACTCTATTTCAATTGTCAAGGTCCCAGACTAAACCCTTGCTTTCCTCTTTTTAGACACACCTAGCAACCTGCCCCTCTGACCAAGGTTTAGGTAGTCAGACCTAAAATCACACGGAGACAGGGCCTTTGGCCCAAAATGTGCATCCACGCTAACCCCATTTCCTTGCACTTGGCCCATATCCTTCTAAACATTTCCCATTCATGTATTCATCCAAATTCCCTTTTAACGTTGTTAATGTACCCACCTCAACTGCTTCTGCTGGCAGCTCATTCCATATGCATACCACCCTCTGTGTAAAAAAGTTGCCCCTCAGGGTCCCATGTATTCTTTCCCCCCTTGCCTTAAGCTGATGCTCACTAGTCTTCGATTGCCCAACCCTGGGATAAAGACTGAGTGCATTCACCCTATCCATGCCTCTCATGATCTTATATATACACTTCTATAAGACATTCAGTCTCCTACACTCTAAAGAAAAAAGTCCCATCTTGTCCAACCTCTCCCTATAACTTAGTCACCCTGAGTCCCGGCAACATCCTTGTAAATTTCTTCTGCATGCTTTCCAGTTTAACAACATCATTCCTAAAGCAAGGTGATCAAAACTGAACACAATATTCCAAGTTAGACCTCATCAAGGTCCTGAATAACTGCAACATAACTTCCCACCTTCAGAACTCGATGCCCTGACTGATAAAGGCCAGTGTGCCAAAAGCCTTCTTCACTGCCCTGCCTACCTGTGACTCCACTTTCTGAGACCCATGCACCTGAACTCAAGGATCCCTCTATTCCAGTACAGTCCTTAAGGCCCTACCATTCACCATGAAACTACTCTCTTGATTTGACTTTCCAAAATGCAACACCCCACGCTTATCTACATTAAACTCCATTTACCATTTCTCAGCCCACTTCTTCCCAGCTGATCAAGATCCTGCTGCAGTTTCTGATAACCTTCCTCACTGTCCATGATACCGCCTAAGTTAGTGTCATCGGCAAACTTAATAATCACGCCTTGTACATTCTCATCCAAATCATTGATATATATAACAAACAGCAATGGGCCCAGCACCCACCCCTGAGACACACCACTAGTCACAGGCCTCCAGTCAGACAAACATCCTTCTACTATTACTCTCTCCTTCCGACCATCAAGCCAACTGTGTATCCAGTTTGCCAGCTCTCCCTGGATTCCATGCAATCTAACCTTCGAGAGCAGCCTACCATGTGGAACCTTATCAAAGGCCTTACTGAAATCTATATAGACCATGTCTACCGCCCTGCCCTCATCAACCTTCCTGGTCACTGTATCAAAGAATCCCACAAATTTGTGAGGCATGATCTCCCATACACAAAGCTATGCTGACTGCTCCCAATCAAACCCTATCTTTCCAAATGCATGTATATGTTATCCCTCAGAATCTTCTCAAGTAACTTACCTACCACAGGTGTTAAGCTTACTGGTCTATAATTCCCAGGGTTTTCTTTGCAGACCTTCTTGAATAAGGGCACAACATTTGCTACCCTCCAGTTGTCCAGGACCTCACCCTTGGCTAACAATGATGCAAATATATCAGCCAGGGCCCTCACAATTTCTTCTCTAGCCTCTTGCAGGGTTCTTGGTTATATCCGGTCATCCATCTTCATACATTCCAATACTTCCAACACCTCCTCTACCATGATATGGACTGTCCCCAAGATATTGCCACTAACTTCCCAAGTCTTCATGTCTTTCTCCATGCTAAACACAGAGGAAAAATATTCATTGAGGACCTTGCCCATCTCCTGCGGCTCCACATGTCCACTTTGGTCCTTGAGAGGTCCTATTCTCTCTCTAGTTATTCTTTTTCCTTTAATATACTTAAGTAATCTCTTTGATTCCCCCTAATCTTCTCAGCCAATGCTACCTCATGCCCCCTTTTCACCCACTTGATTTCCTTCTTTGGTAAACTCCTGTACCCACTACATACCTTCAGAGATTCTCTTGATCCCAACTGCCTATACCTGAGCCATGCCTCCTTTTTTCTGGTCAAAGCCTCAATATCTCTTGTCATCCAGGGTTCCTTACACTTGCCTTCCTTGCCCTTCACCCCCTCAGGAACATACAGACCTTGAACTCTAGCTGTCACACTTTTAAAGGCCTCCCACTTGCTCGAGGTTCCTTTGCCTGCAAACAAACTACTCCAATCAATACCTACAAGCTCCTGTCTAATTCCAGCAAAATTCGTCTTGCCCCAGTTTAGAACTTGAATCTGTGGACCAGTTTTGTCCTTCTCTATAACTGTTTTAAAATTAATAGAACTATGGTCACTGGTCCCAAAGTGCTCCCCACTGTCACCTCAGTCACCTGAGCTGCCCTATTTCCCACGATTAGGTTGAGTTTTGCCCCTTCCCAAGTAGGACCCTCTATATACTGATTGAGGAAACTTTCTTGATCACATTTAACAAATTCCACCCCCATCTAAGCCCTTAACACTCTGGCAGTCCCAGTCAATGTTAGAAGAATTAAAATCCCCCACTATGACCTATTGCTCCTATAAGTGTCCGTAATCTCCTTGCATTTTTTTCTACTAATTCCCCTTGACTATTTGGGGGCCTATAGTACAATCCCAATAACGTCACCATCCCCTTCTTATTTCTTAGTTCCACCTTCAAAGCCTCACTGGATGATTGCTCAGTTATTTCATTTCTGACTACCGCTGTGATATTCGTCTTAGTTGGAAATGCAGCTCACCCCCACCTTTCCTCCACCTCTATCCCTCCTAAAGCACCTGTTACCTGGCACATTAACTTGCCAGTCCTGCCTCTCCCTTAGCCATGTTTCTGTAATGGCTGTAATATCCAAGCCCCACGTACCTATCCATGCCCTGAGTTCATCGGCCTTACCTGTCAGACCTCTTGCATTGTGTAGTACTTTATTTTAAAACGCTTCGAGAAGCACATTAAGAAATTTTGGTGTATTAAAGGTGTTACTTATTATTCTTGCTTGTTGGCATTGAAATATGGTTTTACTGTTACCATGTTTTACCATATTTTGTTTTACATTTATTCTAGGTAATTAACACATCAAATCATGACTAACGAGTGGAGGAAAGATTGGAATGTTATTTCAACCAATTGTGAACTTTTGAAAGTCATAGTCACAACTTTATATTGATGAACACAGTTTTGTCTACATTTCACCCTTTTGTATCATTGCTGTAAAATCTCTTTTGGTTATGAAAACTGGGATGAAACTTGCACTCAAAGCATACACATTCTGTGAACCCTACTCCCAACCTCCCACTCACTTCCATGGCCATGTAATCTCTGAGGCACATCTCTGCACATCTCTGTGCATACACATACACATACACAGGGTAGCATGATGGCACAGTGGTTAGCACTGCTGCCTCACAGCACCAGAGACCCAGGTTTGATTCCAGCTTTGGGTGACTGTCTGTGTGTAGTTTGCACATTCACCCCGTGTCTGCGTGGGTTTCCTCCAGGTGCACTGGTTTCCTCCCACAGTCCAAAGATGAGTAGGTTAGGTGGATTGGCCATGCTAAATTGCCCATAGTGTTCAGGGAGGTGTCGATTAGGGGGATCGGTCTGGGTGGGATTCTCTGAGGTTTGGTGTGGACTTGTTGGGCCAAAGGGCCTGTTTCCACACTGTAGGGATTCTATGATGATGATTCATGAGCCATTGTCTCCTCAGAGATTTCATGGCCTTGGGAGTGGGGTACAAAGAAATTTTTAGCTAGCCACAATAGTGGTGTGTGGGCCAGCTGGCCTTTTCCTGCCTGTGATATTATCAAACCTCTCTTCACATTAATGTTACAATGATGGATGTAAAATATTATCTCCTTGATGTGTTCCCCCAGTGTTTACTGTTTAATGGTATTCATCTTGCTTATTCCATTTGCTGTTTATATCATACAGAAAGTATAAATGATTTACTTTTTCAATAAACAGTAATTCTGTGTTTTAAAATTGCAATAATTAAAAAGAAGCAACATTTGAAGTGCTGCCTACAATTCTGGTCTCCCTACTACAGGAAGGATGTTATTAAACCAGGAAGAGTGCAAATAAGAATGTTGTTGTGACTGGAACGTTTGAGTTATAAGGAGAGACTGAATAGACTGGGACTATTTTCCCTGGACTGTCGGAGACTGAGAGGTGACCTTATAGAGGTTTATAAAATCATGAGGGGCATTGATATTGTCAAGGTTTTATCCAGGGAGTCCAAAACTAGAGGGCATATGTTTAAGGTGAAAGGGGAAGGATTTAAAAGGGACCAGAGGGGCAAATTTTTCATACAGAGGGTGGTGCATATATGGAGTGAACTGCCAGAGGAAGTAGTGGAGGCAGTTCAATTTCAACATTTAAAAGACATTTGGACAGGTACATGATAGGAAAGGAGTAGAGGGATATGGGTCAAACGCAGTCAAATGGGACTAGTTCTGTTTAGGAAACCTGGTTTGCACAGACAAGTTGGACCAAAAGGTCTGGTTCCTTGCTAACAAGCGTGGGGCTGGATGAACACAGCAGGTCAAGCAGCATCATAGGAGCAGGAAA
>JAHRHZ010000249.1:16999113-17013464 GCA_024137785.1 Ginglymostoma cirratum
ACCCTTCATCAGAAATGGATTTCTTTCTGATGAAGGGTCTAGGCCCGAAACGTCAAGCTTTCCTGCTCCTATGATGCTGCTTGACCTGCTGTGTTCATCCAGCCCCACGCTTGTTATCTCGGATTCTCCAGCATCTGCAGTACCTTTTACCTCTGGTTCCTTGCTATATGAGTCTATGACTGTATCTCCTGTATCTTATTAAAAATTATTTCATATCATATGAGGAAAAACTTCTTCACCCAGAGAGTGGTGGATATATGGAATGCTCTGCCCCAGAAGGCAGTGGAGGCCAAGTCTCTGGATACTTTCAAGAAAGAGATGGATAGATCTCTTATAGATAATGGAATCAAGGGTTATGGGGATAAGGCAGGAACAGGATACTGATTGTGGATGATCAGCCACGATCATAATGAATGGTGGTGCTGGCTCGAAGGGCTGAATGGCCTATTCCTGCACCTATTGTCTATTGTCATATCAATTACTGGGCTTTATAACCAAATTATTGGGATCACAGGGTAAAATATTGACCTTGTCATTACTATATGGAGCTGTATTGTGTGTAATCTAACATTACAAAATTGAAATTTTGTCCTCTCAGATACTTGCTTACAAGATCACATGAACACAATGATGGCTCTCAAATTGGCCCATGTGGTGAATTAAAAATGAAATAGATGCTATGTTGTTAATCAGCTTCTTCCCCAGTGGAGAGGGACTAAATCAATGTTGGTTTCGACATTTAAAGGCAGCCTGCAATTCTTAAAGGGGTAGTGCATTTTAGCTGAATAAGACTATACTTGGTGATTGGAAACAATGGCAGACACTGTAGAAACCTCCAATTTCTGAGATATTAAATAGAATTAAATAGAATATATAACACAGAAGCAGGCCACTCACATCAACCAGTCCATCCTGCTGTTTATGCTTCACTTAAGCCTCCTCCTATCTTTTCCTCCTCCTATCTAAGTTTACCAATGTTGGTATCAAATAAATCACACTCAAATACATGCCATTTGCCCCTTAAATGCATCATTGCCATTTGCTTTAACCACTCCTTGTGCCAGCAACTACCACATTCATAATCTGAATTCCCTACAGGATTTGTTGGTGACCAGGTTATATTGATTACTTCCAGTTATGCTATTCTCCATTAAAGGAAACAGCCTGTCTCTTTTAAAACTTTTCATAGTTTTAAAGGTATCTATTTAGTTGGACCCCTTAACCTTCATGCTTCTGGAGAGAAAAGGCACAGCCCTTCAATTGTATCCTGATATGTAACACAACAGTTGATGGAAAAGCTCAGCAGGTCTGGCAACATCTGTGAAGAAAAAAATCAGAGTTAATGTTTCAGGTCCGGTCACCCTTCCTCAGACCATATGTTCTGGTATCATCCTTGTGAATCTGCTCTCTACTGCCTCCCTTTTCATATAATATAGTTACCCAAACTGCACGTGTTACTGTCAAGTATGGTTTAAACAAGCATCAAAACAGGTCTAGCGCAACATTCGTGCTTTACAATTCTATCTCCCTGAAAATAAAGAGCTTGGTGTATTTTTTAAATGGCCTTGCTAATCAATAGCACTGATTTTAGTTTGGTATATTTGTACTCGGAGATCTTTACTTCCTCTACACCATCTCCCTGAGCATGAAGTGACCTCCCTATTCTTCCTACTGGAATGTACAACCTCCCATTTATCTGTGTTGAAATTGATGGAGAAAGTCAGCAAGCGGAAATCCAGCTATCCACCAGGTGTCAGGAACTGGTCAAGGCAAGCAGCTTGGTATGAGTGGTCTAAGGTGGGAGAGCTAGTCACTGTCAGAACCTTCCCATCGTCCAGGTTATGACTTCAAGTCAGTGGAAAGTTTAATAACCAAGATAACTCAGGTAAACTTTCCAAACTTGTTGCTCTACTTAACAACCTATTGCTTCAGTATCCAGCACCCTCCCCTCCCTCAATTTTCAATCGCTCCAGCAAGCCTCACTTGAATCACTTTTGTCTCCCAATAACCTCTCCAATCCAGAAATCTAAAGTCCAGAAACACCAGATGTCTGGAAATGTGTTGAGCAAATCCAACCAACTCAGCTTGTTTTAGTACATTATATTGACAAACAATACAAGGGGCATACACTGTTTGGATGATGTTACAAACAGGGAAGATAGTGGGTGAAGGATTTGCCTCTTTCCCTTTCCTTGTTTGACTGCTACAATCATTTTTTTGGATAAGAATATCTTTACCAATTTGATGTTAATTAACTGTTTACTTATTGAAATTCTGAAGAAAAACATCAGACGGATTTTTCTAATATAATATTTGAATGAGATTATTTATTCTTAAAAGTGACCTAAACAAAATATTCTCCTATTTCCATACATTCACATACATATTTGAAGTCCACAAACACAATTTTTTCATATTCATTCACAGGATGTGGGCATCACTGGCTAGGCCAACAAGATTGCCCATCTCTAGTTGCCCAGAGGGCAGTTAAGAGTCAACCACATTGCTGTGGACTGGAGTCACATGTAGGCCAGGTCAGGTAAGGGTGACAAATTTCCTTTCCTAAAGGACATTAGTGAACCAATTGCAGAGAAGGGGTTTAGCCAAATTAAAGTCCATTATAGAAGCTAAATCATGGTTTGAATCATTCTTTGAAGGAATGTGTTTAAATCACACAACAAACTGTCATGAAGACTCACTCTCTCCTCCAACTTCCAGTAATTCAAACATGAGTGTCATTTCCAATTGGATCTTCATTAGCACACGCAGATAATGAAATTCTTCTTATCCAAACAATTACCTTTGAATGGTTTGCCATCAGTTGTTGAATACTGAGGTGATTTCCACAGATAGCTTGTTGGTAGAGTGGAAAGGTAAGTCTCAGGGAGGGAGGAGAGTTCTTTTCCATTGGATAGTTTCATAGATGCACCTCTATATGGCTGGAAAATGAGATGCTTTTAAGTAAAGTAAATTAGTGTCTGAGATCTTGTTGAAGCCTGCATCACTTTATTCACTTTCACTTGTAGACATTTACAGCACAAGAAAGACACTTTGGCCGTTGTGTCTATGCTGGGCAATAAAGATCTGACCATACTAATCCTCTTTTCCAGCTTCGGTCCATAGTCCTGGAAGCAATAGCAATGTAAGTAAATACCTAAGTACTGTTTAAATGTTATGAGAGTTTCTGATTCAGCTACTTTTTCAGGCTAAAGTTCCAGGCTCCAACTTGGATGAGAAAAACTCTTTTAACCTTCTACCTCTTACCTTAAATCTATGTCCCTGATTATTGATCCTCGTACTATCAAAAAATTGCATTCTTATCCACTCTATGCACATTATCTTTCTTATACCTCTATCAGGTGCCTTCCTAACCTTCACTGCTCGATGGAGAACAATCCCAGCCTATCTAATTTTTCTCATTACCAACACTGTCCAGTCTAGGCAGGATCCTGATAAATCCCCTTTGTACCCTGTCTACTGCAGCCACATCCTTCCCATAATGCAGTGACCAGGACTGCAAACAGCATACCATTTGTGGCCTAACCAGCATTTTAGGCAGTTCCAACATGACCTCGCTTTCCCTGTATTCTATGCCTCAGTTTATAAAGGAAAAAGAAAATTTTTAAAAAGGTACATGTCTCATATGCCTTCTTAACCACCTTATCTATCTTCCTTGCTACCTTCAGGGATCTGTGGATATATACATCAAGGTCCCTCTGAATGTCAGTACTTTCCAGGGTTCACTATTCTTAGTATGATCCCTCACATGTTTCCAGGTTGAATTCCATTTTCCACTTCTCTGCCTATCTGACAAGACCATTGATCTCTTCCACATAAACTAAAAGAACTGTGGATGCTATAAATCAGGAACAAAAACAGAAGTTGCTGGAAAAGCTCAGTAGGTCTGGCAAGGAAGGGTCTTAAATCTGATTTTGTCTTCACAGATGCTGTCAGACCTGCTGAGCTTTTGCAGCAACTTCTGTTTTCGTTTGTTGATCTCCTCCTTCAGTTTATAGCTACCATCTCACTATTTACCACCCTAGTCATTTTTGTGTCAGCCACAAACTTCTTGATCATTCCCCTACCTTATTTCCGAATTATTGATGTACACCAGAAACAGCAACAACTCCAGTACCAAGCCCTAAGGAATTCCTCTAGTGTCACAGAAACATCCATCAACAATCAGGGGAGGCGACGGCCTAGTGGTATATCACTGGACCGTTAATCCAGAGACCTAGATAATGTCCTCTGGACCCAGGTTTGAATTTGAAGGTGGAATTTGAATTCAATAAAATATCTGGAATTAAGAATCTAAGGAATCCATCGTCAAATGTTGGGGAAAAGCCCATCTGGTTCACTAATGTCCTTTAGGGAAGGAAACTGTTGTCCTTACCTGGTCTGGCCTACATGTGACTCCAGGCCCACAGCAATGTGGTTGACTCTGAGCAATAACTGCTGCCTGGTCAGTGATGCCCTCATCCTATGAATGAATAAAGGGAAAATAAAAATCACTCTCTGCTTCCTGCCTCTCAGCCAGTTTGAACCAACATGCTACCTTGCCTTGGATCCAGTGGGCTATTACTTTTTTGTCCAATCTGCCAGGAAGGACTTTAACAAAACGTTGAATTATGTAGACCCCATCAAATGCATTACCCTCATCAGTGCTCCTGATAACCTCCTCAAGCAATTCAATCACAGTTGTCAAGCATGACTTTCCCTGAACAAATCCATGCAGGTTAATCAGTGTTTCTACAAGTATAGATACATTCTGTCCCTCTAAATTCTTTATAATATCTTTAATACCACCAAGGTCAGACTGACTGGCCTGAAATTTCCTGGACTATCCCTTTCTCCTTTTGTTGGTATCCCTTTGTCCACCAGTCCCCTGGCACCTCACCTCTGGCCAGAGAGGATTTGAAATTACTGACAGGACCCCTGATATCTCCTTCCTTGTTTCCATCAAAACCCTGGGATATATCTCATCCAGGCCTGCAAATGCATCCACTTTTAAAACTGCTAAACCTGTTAATACCTCTTCTCTCTGCCCCTCTATTCATTTCTTTTAATATTCCACTGTCCTTCACCCTGACACTTGCATCATTCTTTTCCATTGTGAAGACTGACACAAAATATTCATTGAGGACTGTATCATTCTCTTCCAGGTCCACGAACAATTACTTCAATGGCCTCTAATGTACCATAACCTTTCCTTACTATTTTCTTGCTCTTTATAAATGAAAAAAAATCCTCTTGGATTTCCTTTACTCTATGTCCTGTACACAAAAACCGGACAAATCCAACCCAGCCAATTACTGCCACATCAGTCTACTCTCAATCATCCGTAAAGTGATGGAAGGTGTCATCAACAGTGCTATCAAACAGTGCCTGGTCAGCAATAACCTGGTCAGTGACATCCAGTTTGGGTTCCGCCAGGGCCACTCAGCTTCTGACCTGATTACAGCTTTGGTCTAAATATGGACAAAAGAGCTGAATTTCAGAGGTGAGGTGAGAGTGACGTCCCTTGACATTGAGATTTCATTCAATTGAATGTAGTATCAGGGAGCCCTAACAAAACTGGAATCAGGGGATAAGCTGTCCTCTGATTGGAGTCACTCCTGGCACATAGGAAGATAGTTGTGGTTGTTGGAGATCAATCATCTCAGCTCCAGAACATCTCTGCAAGAGTTTCTCAGGGTAGTGTCCTAGGCCCAACCATCTTCAGCTACTTCATCAATGACCTTCCCTCCATCATAAGGTCAGGAGTGGGGATGTTTGCCAATGATTGCACAATGTTCAGCACCATTCGTGATTTCTCAGAAGCAGTCCATGTTTAAATGCAACAAAATCTGGACAATATTCAGGCTTGCGCTGAAAAGTGGCAAGTAACATTTGCGTAACAAATGCCAGGCAATGACCATCACCAATAAGAGACAATCTAACCGCTGCCCTTTGACACTCAATGTGTTGCCTTCACTGAATCCCCCACTGTCAAGAACCTTTCGGTTATGTGAAACTAACTGGACTCACCACATAAACTCAGCGACTACAAGAGCAGGTCAGATACTAGGAATACTGCAGTGAATAACTCAACTCTTGACTCTCCACAAAGTCTCTCCACCATCTACAAGGCATACACCAAAACTGTGATGGAATGCTACCCACTTATAAAATAAAATGAAACAAACCAAGTTGTCTGTATATAACACAATTTAAAAGAATGTAAACAGCTGGAAAAACAAATTCTCACTTATTCCTCAACAACATCACTTTACAATTATTCAAAACTCCATAGAACTTTCCTTCCTTATCAAATCTGTATGCTTGACTTTGTTTCCTCTCAGTTCTGATCCTGTGAACTGTAAAACCTTTTCCTTTGACTGACACAAGTGGGATCCTTGCACTGAGGTAGCTTATTCCCTTAACAGCTCTGAACAAAATCCTTTTTCTAGGAGAAACTGTGCTTATATCTAATTTCAGTTAAGTTTCCTTCAATCTAAACCAAATGCTTTTCCATCTCAGTGTTTTTCTGAGCTAAAAGCAATCCTTACTTAATTATAACCAAAAGCAAGCTCTGTCCTCTCATAATGTTGGGCAGAAGATACAAAAGTTTGAAAACATGTACCAACCAGCAGAACCGACTCTGAGAACCCCCAGAGCACCCACGGCCACAATCAGCGCTAAGGACCCCATCGATTGCACACAATCACCCTTTTGGTGCAACAGACTTCCATCACCAATGCCCAGGATCGACCAGAAATAAACACCTCACCAGGAAACATGGGAGAGACTCTAGTCTGCAGGTGAGACTGAAACTATATGGTTTCAAGTGCCTCTTCCACAGCTTGATCCTGGCAAATATCCAAAGTATTGAAAACAAACTAGATGACCTTAAAACTAGACTTACCTTCGAAAGGAAACTGAGAGACTGCTGTGTGTGCTGTTTTCCAGAGACATGGTTCTCCCCTGCTACATCTGACTGTGCCTTTCAACTTGAAGGTTTCTTTATACATCACACGGACTGCATGGCATCCTTGGGTAAGATAAGGGGCGGTGGGGTCTGCCTTGTAATCAGGACCTCCTGGTGTTCAAGCATGGCAACCCTGGCAAGTTACTGCTCCCTGGACCTAAAATATCTAACAGTGAAGTACTGTCCCTACTACCTGCCATGCAAGTTCACCTCGGCCATCCTGACAGCAGTCTAAATCCCACCCCAGGTAGAAGTGAAGACTGCTCTTGATGAAATTTACACTGCTACAAATAAACAAATTCATCATGGCCAGGGACCTCAACCAGCCCAACCTCAAAAGTGTGATACCAAAATACCATCAACACATCTACCATACCACAGAGGTCCGAACATCCTTGACCGTTTCTATACAACCATCAAAGACACCTACCATTCCATACCCCATTTGCATTTTGGAAAATCAGATCACAACGCTGTGTTCCTTCTCCTGGCTTACACGCAGAAATTGTAATGTAGGAACCCAGAACAGAAAGTAGTACAGTGCTGGTCTGAGTTAGCAGTAGAACGCCTATGGGACTGCCTAGAATCAGTGAACTGATCCATATTCAAGAAATCAGCAGCCAACCTAAATGAGTATGCCACTACCAATAAGGACTTTATTAGCAGTGTGTAGAGGACTGCACGTCAAAGGAGTTAGTCCAAATGTTCCCCAACCGGAAACAATGGATGATCCAAGAGACCCATTGCCGACTGAACTCCAAATGTGTGGTGTTCAAGTCAGATGACCCTGACCTTTACAGGAAATCCAGATACAGCCTCCATAAGCCATTAGAGACATCAAGTGGCAATACTGGACTAAGCCAGAGGCCCAAGCTAACTACACAGACACCTGCCATTTGTGGCAAGGCCTACATGACTTATAGGGCTATAAAGTGAAGCAGAACAGAATAGCAGACAAAAATACATCTGCCCCGATGCACTCAATGTATTTCATCATGTTGTACAGAAACTCAGTGAAACAGTGTCACATGCCTCAACGGCCTTGTGTGCACCTGTTCACTCAGTCACCACCACAGACGTCAGATCAGCCATTTTGAGAGTGAACTCACAGGAAGCTACTGACCCAGATGGACTTTCCCATCTTGCACTCAGATCCTTGTGGACCAGCCGGCAGGACTACTTGCTGACATTATTAGCCTCTCCTTACTACACTCTAAAGTCTTCATCTTCTACAAGAAGACCACCATCATCCCAGTACCAAAGATAACTCATGTCGCGTGCCTCAATGACTACCACCCAGTGGCTCTGACCACCATAATTATGAAGACCTTCAAGAGGTTAGTCATGGTTCACGTAAACTCAGACTTCCCAGCCTGCCTCTATCCCTTGCATTTCGTGTACTGTTGCAACAGATCCATAACAGACGCCATTTCCCTGGCCATACATTCATCCACCCCATCTCTGTAACCCTGCATTTCCCATTACTAATCCACCAAGCCAGCATACTCCTGGACACTACAGGCAATTTAGCATAGCCAATCCATCTAACTTGCACATCTTTAGACTGTGGGAGGGAACTAGAGCAGCTGGTTTGAAGCCCACACAGACATGTGGAGAATGTATAAGCCCCATACAGACCATCACCTAAGGTTAGAATTGAACCTGTGCCCCTGGTGCTGTGAGACAGCAGTGTTAAATCACTGAGCCAAAGTACTACTGTGCTAGAAATGTGTGTAAGAATGGTTCTATGATGGTTTGCTCACCGCAGTGTCTTATCAGCTGACAATGTCTGAAAGTGCGGTGGTATTTGTTAAGTCACTAAATGTGACATGCCTCCAATATTCCACAAACATGAGCAGTTAAATGACCAGTTTGTACCGCATTTATTGCGAGCAAAATGCCAGTCAAATGTTCTCTGCTTTTCTTTAACTCCTACCTTTGGGAGGAGGGAAATAAGTGAATTTTCTCCAACATTGACACAGTACCTACATCTTCAGATCTGTCATCATCACTTTCATCTTTACCCGAAAACAGAGTCTGACTTTTATTGTTATGATATATCACATATTTTCATCATCAAACTTTACCAATGCTCATGATCCATGAGTGATAGCAGCTGTTCTCATAAACCTCCAACAGTAAATGCTAATACTTCACTTTTCATTCTATTTCATGTCCAATAACAACACAAATCTAAGAAAGGAAGAGGTAGAAGGGGAAGGTCACTCGGACTTATCTGTGTAGAAACCCACTCAGGGACTAGTGCTGAGTTTAGTTCAGAAAGTCCATGTACACATATAGATACAATCAGGAGCACAGAAAGATGCATAGAACTGCAAGCAAAGCAGTTGACCAGAAGAGAGTTCAAGTCCCATCCCTGCAGCAAACTCTTACCCTGTAACCAGAGAATTGGAAAAATAAATTGTTTAATTAGTAAGAATAGCAGTTGTCAAAAAATCACCCATCACATGCTGCCAGAGGAGGTAGTGGCAGCAAACACAATAGCAGCATTCAAGAAGAACTTGGATGAATACATGAATAGAAAGGGAATAGAGGGATACTGATCCTGTAAATGAGGACAGTTTTCATATAGAAGAGCAAAGTGTGTCGGCGCAGGCTTGGAGGGCCAAAGGCTGTGCTGTATTGTTCTTTGTTCTATACACTTGTGATGCCAAGGCATACAAAGCTATGGGCCAACAGCTGGGAATTGGGATTAGAATAGTCAGGTAGCTGTTTTTTGACCAGTGCAGACTTGTTGAACCATGGGCCTTTTTTCTGTGCTGTAGACATTTGTGACTCTGTGAGTCTATGTCAACTAGGTGGATTGGCCATGCTAAATTGCCCGTAGTGTTCAGGGATGCATAGATTAGGTGGGTTACGGGGGATGGGTCTAGGTGGGATGCTCTGAGAGTTGGTGTGGACTCGTTGGTTTGAAGGTCCTGTTTCCACACTGTAGGGATACTATGATTCTATGATGATGACCTATTCTCCATGGCTAAGAACTGTACAGAGGTTTAAATAGCACATACCACTCTTATTTGGTTCCTTAGATGGTCATATTAGTTATTATTATTAAAGTGTCTTACAGGGATAGTAACATGCGATGGCGTTGTTTTTGACAACTGTTATTCTTAGTAATTAAACAATTTATTTTTCCAATTTCGTTAGCTCTAAATGGGAGGAAATGATATCAATTTAAACCAACATTTTTGGGGAACTTTCACATTTTGGCATGGCATTACTTTTCTTAATTCTTATAAAATATCTAAGTAGGATTGAGCAAGGGATTTCAGAATAATTATTTTCAGCAACTGCTGAATAACTGATCGCAGCATTTAATTAGGAACCCACTTGATTTCTTGAAATTACAAGGGACTTATAAAACATTGCCCTTTTGTGCCAGTGTTGAAAATTCAGTTCTATTAAACCTTTGTAAATTGCGTTGGGTTTTTACAATGAGCGTTTCTTTAGTGTTTAGAAATCTTAATTTTTGATCACGCGACAGTATAAATTCGAAATACATTTGATTTTTAAGTTATATTTCTGCACCCATTTTCTGATGGGTGAAATCAGTTGTAATTCTGCTTTTGACAGGCACATCAACTTGAAATTGATCGAAATATTTCTGGAAAATGTCGTGCAGTTTCCAGCATTGTTCATTTGTGGATCCTGTATGTTTCTCATTATGAGTGAGACAAAAGCTAAGGGGCGTTGTTCAAACATGAAAGTTTTCCCATTTCAGAGAGAGATGAGGAAAAATTGTTTTCTTTCAGAGGATCATTAGTCTAGAATTCTCTTCTCCTGAGAGCAATTGAGGCACAGCCATTATTTTTTTTAATAAGGCTGAGTTAGACAGATTACTGATTGACAAGGGCCTCAAAGGTATAGGGCCCAAATGGGAAAGAAAAGGCCATAATTCAGACCAGTCATGATCTTATAGAATCAGTGTGAATCCCTACAGTGTGGAAGCAGGATTTGACACATTGAGTCCACACTGACCCTCCAAAGAGCATCCTACGCAGATCTAGCCCCCTACCTTATCCCTGTTGCCCGACATTTACCATGGATAACCCACCTAGCCTGCACATCCCTGGACATATGGCCAATCCACCTAATCTGCACATCTATGGACTGTGAGAGGAAACTGGAGCACCTGGAGGAAACCCACATAGACACAGGGAGAGTGTGCAAACTCCACACAAACAGTCACTAGAGGGTCACTGGTGCTGTGAGGCAGCAGTGCCAACCATTGAACCACCATGCCACCCCAACTTGGTTTCATCAAGTGGCAGAGCAGGATTGAGGGACTTCTACTTCAACTCAGAATTTATATATTTGTATGTTCATTTTTTTTTTACCCTTATTGAGATGAGGGCATCACTGGCTAGGTAGAGAAGGAAAAAAATGTAGTCCATCTAGTCCTGGTGATTTATTCACATACAGACCTTTCAGTTTTTCTAGAACCTTCTCTTTGCTGATGGCCCCATACTCACATTATATGCATTCTCTGTTGCTTTTATGCTGTCCCTAACTTCCCTAGTCAGCCATGGTTGCCTCATTCTCCCTGTACCATGCTTCTTTTTCCTGATGATTTTTTTGCTGTGTCTCCCAAATTACTCCCAGAAACTCCTGCCATTGCTGTTCCACTGTCTTTCCTACGAGGCTCTCCTCCCAGTCAATGCTGGTCAGCTCCTCCCTCGTGCCTTTCTAGTTGCCTTCTACAGAAAGAGAATTTAGAAACATGGCACAAAAACAAAGTTGCCGGAAAAGCTCAGCAGGTCTAGCTGCATCTGTGAAGGCAAAAACAGAGTTAACGTTTCAGGTCCGGTGACCCTTCTTCCCATTTAAACCTGAAAATACCCCTTTACTGCACTATTAAAGCAATTTCTTCACTCAGTTTGCCAAATAATCAAAATACTTGTTTATGGTCCAGTAAAGGGTTCATTTACATAAAGTATGTTGTTTCCAAAGAACTTGCTGATTCCATTATTACACTATGAATATTTGAAGCAGTAAAATAGCCTAGAAGGTAAAAAAAATTTTGACTTATATAAATAACTGGATAACATTGCTTTTTTTAGAATTTTATCTTCATAAAGGAGTAAGTGCATTAAATACGTAATTACTCAGACTAAAACCAAAAGAAAGCAGCTACAAACTACTCATCACCTTCTCTGTATCCAGACTTTCTGCTGTGGATATTGGGAGTGACATATTTTTCATCACTACCATGAAGGTTACCAGGACTGCAATTTTGGATAATAAATAAACTGTGCAGAAGAGGAGATAATTGTCATTGAAATTGTGTTTATCTATGTTCTAAGAGCATTCAAAAATAACTTAGCGACCAATAAGGTACATTTTGAGATGGTCTGAGCACCAGATTGGCACCATTGAGCTGAACCAGTACATAAACTACAGGCAAAACATCATAAGACTATAAGGTACAGGAGGAGAATTTGGCCGTTGGACCCATTCAGTCTGCACCACCATTTGATCATAGCTGATATGTTTTTCAATCCCATCCTCCTGCCTTCTCCACTCAAAACTTGATTCACTTACTAATCAAGAATTTACTTATTTCTGTCTTAAATACACTCAATGACTTGGCCCCCACAGCCATCTGTGGCTGAGTTCCACAAATTCAACACCCTCTGGCTGAAGAAATTCACCCTCATCTCAGTTCTAAAGGGTCATCCATTCACTCTGAGGCTGTGCCCTTGGGCCCTAGTCTCCCCTACTAGTGGAAACATCTTCTCCATGTCCACTCTATCCAGGTCTATCAGTATTCTATGCAATTTCAATGAGATCCCTCCTCATCCTTCTAAACTCCATGGAGACGGAACCTGATAATCTCATTGTGTACATTTTTAAATATACTAACTGATATGGAATAAAATCTGGAATATTGTCCTCCATTGCTAGAGAAGTGGAGTTTAAAAACAGGAAGGTTATGTTACAGCTGTATGCGGTGCTGGTGAAGCCACGGCTAGAGTACTGTGTGTAATTTTGGCCTCCTTTCTTCAGAAAGGATGCACTGGCACTGGAGGTAGTGCAGAGGAAGTTCATTCAGTTGATTCCGTAATTGACAGTGTTGGCTTATTAGTAAAGACTGAATAGGCTGGGACTATACTCATTGAAAAGTAGAAGAATGAGGAAGGAACTTATAGAAACGTATCAAATTTTGAAGGGAATTGATAAGATAGAAGCAGGGAGGTTCTTTCCACTGCAGGTGAAACGAGAACTAGGGGGCATTGCCTCAAAACAATGGGGAGCAGATTTAAGTTGAGGAGGAACTTCTTCACCCAAAGGGTTGTGAATCTGTGGAATTCCCTGCTCAGTGAAGCAGCTGAGGCTACCTCGTTGAATGTTTTTTTAAGGCAAAGATAGATTTTCAAACAGTAAAAGAATTGAGGGTTATAGTGAGTGGGCGGGCAAATGGAGATGAGTCCACAAAAAGATCAGCCATGATCTTACTGAATGGCAGAGCAGGCTCAATGGGCCAAATGGTCTACGCCTGCTGCTATTTCTTATGTTCTTATTTTTCATATAAGCCACACCATTACTTAGTGAACCATTTCCCATTCTTTTACAGTACCTGACTCTTGTTAGCCTCATGTCGCCTTCCCCACTACCCTCCAAGATATCTATGCTCTGAAACTTTGTTCCGCTGTGCATCCCTAATTTTAATTATTGGACTAAGTCTTTGTCATCTTTGGTCATGTGTTTGTGTGTCCCAGTGACATACCTGGTTTTCTGGTGTTCCTCTGATGTACCTTTAGGGTTTTTTATTACATTTAAAGGTGTTTAGTGAATGTAAGATACCTTTGATAAAATTGATTTTTATTCATGATGGTTTTTGGTTGTAATATGTGCACGTAATGCATTTTGTTGGAAGGAAATAATTATTTCAGTGATAGTACTTTTGACCCAGAATGCTTTTGTTCAAGTCCCTCCAGAGGTTTGTAATAACATCGTCAAACAGGTTGATTAGAAAATAGTTTAAAATATTTGTTGGGGGTCGCTTTTTCACAGAATTGCAGATGGCACAGAATGAGTTCCCTTTTGCAATTGTAGAACACAGCTGCTGCTTTGTCATGTGTCTGTGGGGTGAATGCGGTGAGAACTGTGTGGGGTGCATTTTGTCAGAATGCACTCACTGCCTGGGGTAAGGTCTTCTCAGAATTTCAATTTCTCAATAAAATGCTATGAGTGCCCTTTCGTAGAAGCTACAATTCAGGAATTACAAATTAGTACGAACTAGAAGAAAAAAATCAATATTTATAGACATACACTAGTTTAAAAAAAGTGATTTTCTTTTCGTCCTTTTAATCATGGTGTTCACACTCACGCTTCCGTCTGAAAGATGTGGTTTCAAGCTGAA